>JAFEMH010000238.1:0-600000 GCA_022495995.1 Adenophora triphylla var. japonica | reverse complement strand
GAGCTCTTCAGTCTCCAATTGAAAACCGATAAACGTATAATTCTAACACAACGGCAACGAATTTGGCAAAAACAGCTAAATAAACCAAAATAACGTGTGTGAGAGAGAGAGAGAGAGAGAGATGGAGATGGAGGAACTGACAGAGCGTTCGAGGTGAGATTTTGCATGATTGACGTTGTGGGAGTGCTTGAGAAGGAGAGTAGCGATGCGGAGGCGAGTTTTGACCTCTATTATCGGAAGGAACGATGCGTTGCTCTGACAAATCGCTTCCAAGCACTTGACCGATTTGCCGATTTCGCCTTTCTTCTCGTGATACTCCGCCAATCCCCACAGCCCCTCCGCCACCCCTTCCATTCACTCTCTCAGTCTCAATTTCAGTTCCCTTCAAATTCCTAGGTTTTCCGGTAGCTTATTTCTTCTTCATCGTCGTCGTAGTCGTCACCGGCGTTGCTTTCGGTTGGAAATGGGCTCCAGATTCGTGAAAAAATAATTATTTTGAATTTATTTTTCAGTTCGGCCCACTAACTGGGTTGTGCTTTGTTTTTACGTAAGCCCAATGAGTTTGGCTTTTGATTTATTATGGGCTTGTCCTTGAGCCTTTAATGTTTTTAAAATAATTACATGATATCTATATCTATATCTATAGTATAAATGAGGGATGTCCACCTCATCTCATGAATAGTTTTAATGGCCGGATTTTTCATTTTGCCCTCAATATTTTGTCTATTTCCCATTTTGCCCTTAAAAAAAAAAAAAAAAAAAAAAGTGTCCTCGAACACGGGCTTAATTAAAAAAAAAAAAAAAAACTTGTCTTCGGACACGGGCTTATTCTAGTATGTATATATATATGAGTAATTAAAAAAATTAAGAAGTCTCATGAAGTGAAACATAGCAATAGTATTTAAACCAAAAAAAAAAAAAGAGACTGTGAATAGATGTTAACATTTTAATCTCTCTTATAATTTAAATGTCGCTTTTTTTTCAATTGTATGTACTAAAATAAATGTCGCATTTTTTTAAATAAGTAAATAATTTTAATTGAATTTTACCAGGTACAAGTAAATAAAACATATTTTTTATAAACGTTGACAAGTCAACTACAACATCTATTGTTATCTTGAGATGAGACGGATCGAGGATTATTTTACAGGAGAAAATGAAAAATTAGAACCTAAAATTTGGAGAGTGTCAATCAAGGTCTGATGTGTTCATCCGGTTATAACCGCCGGTTAACGGTTATAACCGCCAGTTTAAAAATTCGTTAAGGCTTAACCGTAATCTAACCGCTAATCGTGTACTAACGGTTACGGTTATACAGTTAACTAACGGTTATATCTGGTTAACACGGTTAATCCGGTTAAAACGGTTCATTGAAGGCCTTTTTTTTCAGATTAGTCCTTTTAACGGAATAGTTAACAGTTTCTGTTAACTTTTGTACTGTATATCCCCCTTTTTTTTTTTTTGAATAAAGAATACTATTTGAGATGTTAGTTATTAGTGATTTTTTTTTTGGAAAAAGTTATATAAAAAAAGTTAAGAATTTTTAAATAAATGAAATTTTAACGAAAAGTGTGTTTAACATATTTTTTTAACAGTTTTTTTTTTTAATTTGTTTTTTGGTTAAGCAAAGCTATTTGAGAAATATTTCTTTTAAAAACAGTTTTTAACATTTTTTTTTAAGAAAACAGTTAACTTTTTAACTAGTTCTATAAAAAAAACTTAACTTTTTTTTTTTTAATTTTTTTTTTTGATAAAGAAGACCATTTTAGACTTTTGTTTACTATATACATTTTTTGCAAAAAGTTATATTAAAAAAGTTATGAATTTTGAAACAAATAAAACTTAATTTTTTTAAAAATAAACGAAAGTATATAAAAGAAAAAGGGACGGTACCCTTAAATTTTATTAATTAAAATAAAATTACAAAGAGGGGGACAACCAACCTTACCCTTTTATAATTAAGGGGAGACATTTAGGAGTCTTTACCTCAATCTAACTATTACAATTCAATAAAAATAAACCTAATCTAAAAAATTAAAATTAAAAACTAATCTAATCCTCACTCACTTCCCGTAGAGTCATCCACATCGTATTGATATTTTGGGTCAAGTGTATCCTCTTCATAAGGCATATCTTGTTCTCTTTTTTTCGATCTTGCCAAATCCCCAAGTAATAGTTGATTTTCCAAGTTTTCAACCGTTAGTTGGGAACGTCTTTCATCCAAGACATTTCCTCCAATGCTAAATGACGATTCGACCGCCACCGTTGACGCGGGAGAAGCTAAGACTTCTTTTGCAATTATAGAGAGTATAGGATAACTTTCGTTCCTTCTTGACCACCACTTTAAAACATCAAAATCATTTGGATTATCACTACTTTGATCCTAGTGTTGAAATATGTTTCTAACTCCAAGTGAATGTTAGAGGAAGAAGAAGTCCCTACTCGAGGACGTTTCTTTTTGCTATACAAATTAGCAAAAAAATGATACGGATCCGCCTCAACTAAATCACCACCAACATCTTGAGAAGAAGTACTTGAGTCAACATTTTGAGAATGATTTCCATGAATTGCATTATATTCGTTAAAAAGAGACACCAAATCATTTTTTGTAGTAGCAACAATATTCGACGGAGTTTCATTATCACCGTCACCTTCGGGGTATAAATTCAAATAATAAAAAGCTAAAATTGCTTCCAACTCATCTAATTTAACACGGGGGTCTAATACTTTTGCAACAAAAAATAAAGACGAAATAGTGGCAAAATATTTAATCCACTTTTGTCTCATGGAAAAAATGCATCTATAAATATATAATAACAAGGTTTTGGTAATTTTTTGGCCATTGAGGGGCATTTTCGTCTATTCACGCCATGGCAAAGTTGCAATAAACGAGTCCAAATTGCGACGTGGCAGCGTCTGATTGGCCAACAATTAAATTTTTATTTTTATTTTTAAACTTTGGACAAGTGTCGCATAAAGGGGGAGAGGTATTTACGTCTTTTACCTGGCGCGTGTAGACCACGCGACGACAAAGGGGCGTTAGTCAGACGTTTTCTTTTTTTTTTTTTTTTTTTTTGTTTTGCCACATGTCAACTCCTGATTCGCTAGACGGATTTCGAAAAAAAAAAAACTATCCCATTTCTTTGACCTCAATTATTATATATTAAATTAATTTTTTTAATTTTTTTTTTCACCAAAATTCATGATTTTTTTTTCTCTTTAAATAGAGACTTCTTTCATTTGATTTGGACAAAGAAAAAAAATTCTCTTTTTTAAATATAAATTTGTTAATTATCCTTAACTAATTTTTCAATTTATTTTTAGTGAAAATTAATTAAGTGTAAAGTAATTTTTTTAATTATAAATGATAATAAAAAAATCTCTTTTTTAAATTTATTATTTTTTTTACACCAATATTCATAATTTCTTTTTCTCTTTAAATATAGACTTCTTTCATTTGATTTGGACAAAGAAAAAAAACCTATTTTTTTAATATAAATTTGTTAATTATCCTTTACTGCTTTTTTTATTTCTTTTTAGTGAAAATTAATTAAGTGTGAAGTAAATTTTTTAATTATAAATGATAATAATAATATTTTTAATACATAAATAAATTATAAAATAAATTAAAAGTGATGGAATATAGGATGATGAGTTGGAATAGTTTTGAATATGTATAAACAAAATCATTGCGTATTTATAAAGTATATATGATTATTGAATATATATATATATATATATATATATATATATATATATATATATATATATATATAGGGATGAGTGTGATGAATGTGGGTTTGAGTTTCTATTTAATAAGTGGGGTGGAGTAGTGTTTGACGAGTGAGTGTAGTGTTTGGGAAAACTTTTTTCATTTAACGCAATTGTTAGTATTTTTTGAAATTTTATTTTTCTTCTCAAAATTAAATTAGCTAAATTGATAATAACTATCATAATTATGTTCATAGGGAGTTAATCTAAATAAATATTACATATTTTTTAGATGTACGAGCATGAGTTAAAAGTTTTCATTTGAAAAGAATCATATTTCTTTATATATATATATATATATATATATATATATATATATATATATATATATATATATATATATATATATATATATATATATATATATATATATATATATATATATATATATATATTGGACAAAGAAAAAAAGCCTCTTTTTAAAATATTAATTTGTTAAATATCCTTTACTAATTTTTTAATTTAATTTTAGTGAAAATTAATTAAGTGTGAAGTAAATTTTTTAATTATAAATGATAATCTATACTCCCTCCGTCCCACGTGAATGTCGACTAACTTTTTGGGTGTGGGAATTAAGGAAAAGTGATGTAAGAAAGAGAAAAAGTTAAATGTTGTGAGTATGAAAAATTAAATAGGAGAGAGAATGAGTGGGAGGAATAGTGAGGAGAGAGAATGTTGTGAGTGTAAAAGTGAAGTAGGAGAGATAATGAGTGGGTAGAATAGTGAATATTCTTTGCCATTTTGGGAAGTTTGCATTTACGTGGGACGGACCAAAATAGAAATAAGTTTGCATTCACGTGGGACGGAGGGAGTACATATATAATAACAAGAATGTGGAAATATTTGAGTCTTTCAGGGGCATTTTAGTCATTTTACGCGGTGGAAAAATTGTAATTAACAAGGCCAAATTGCGACGTCGCAATTTGAGTCTTTCAGGGGCACTTCAGTCTTTTCCTAGGCGCGTGCATCACACGCACCGGCAACGGCGCGTTCTCCGTTCTTTTCCTGGTTTTTCTTTTTTTTTTTTACGGCGACACATGGCACCTCCCCATTGGCTGGACGGATTTCAAAAAAAAAATTATCCCATTTATTTGACCTCAATTATTATATATTAAATTAATTTATTTTTTTTTCACCAAAATTCATAAAAAAAAATTCTCTTTAAATAGAGACTATTTTCATTTGATTTGGACACAAAGAAAAAAAACCATTTTTGTAAATATTAATTTCTAATTATCCTTTGTTAATTTTTCTTTTTTATTTTTCAATATGGTTTTAGTCAAGAAATTTTAAGTGTGAAGTATATTTTTATTATAAAATATAATGTTAATAATATTAATTTTACTAATTAGTTTTTTTTTTAACATTGGACACGTGTCGTCCGTCTGTTGAAGGGCAATTTTGACATTCCTCTGGCGCGTGTACTGCACGCACCGATAATGGTGGGTTTATGCAGGGGTTTGTTTATTTTTTTTTTTAAAACAAATTTGACACGTGTCGCCTGTTGATTGACTGACTGAATTTTCGCTTTTTTTTTTACATCTTATTTCTTTACCCTCAATTAAATATAAATTTCTAATTATTATTTCTTAATTTTTCTTTTTTATTTTTCAATATGGTTTTAGTCAAAAAAAATTTCTTTTTTATTTTTCAATATGGTTTTAGTCAAAAAAATTTAAGTGTGAAGTATTTTTTTATTATAAATGATAATGATAATAATATTAATTGTACTAATTATAAAAATAAAGAATATAAAATAACATAAAAATGATGGGGTATAGGATAAGGAGTTGGAAGGGGTAATATGGTCATTGGTTTATTTTAGTTCGATACATCAAACAATTTATTTATTTTATTTAAAAAAAATGAAGCATAGTAAATTAAGTATTAATTACTTTTATTAACAATTACCCAAATAAAGTGGATAGTAAATGATTTATTTTGTTTCTTTTTTTTATTGGTTAAAATTATGAGAGCCGTAAATTACACGGGCTTAAAGAGGGGCGTGAATGCATTAGTTTTTTTTTATTACATTGGACACGTGTCGTCCATCTGTTGAAGGGCAATTTCGATATTTCTCTTGCGCGTGTACTGCACGCACCGATAATGGTGGGTTAATGCAGGGGTTTGTTTCTTTTCTTTTAAAGAAATTTGACACATGTCGCCTTATGATTGGCTGACTGAAATTTCAATTTTTTTACATCTTATTTCTTTTCCCTCAATTATTTTATAATAAATTAATTTTTTTACACCAAAAATCATAATTTTTTTTCTCTTTCAACAGGGACTTCTGTCATTTGATTTTTACAGAGAAAAATAACCCTCTTCTTTAAATATAAATTTCTAAATCATCCTTTGTTAATTTTTGTCTTTTATTTTTCAATATCTTTTTACTAAAAATTATATAAGTGTGAAGTATTATTTTTAATTATAAATGATAATAATAATAATAATTTTACTAATCATAAAAATAAAAAATATAAAATAAAATTAAAGTGGTGGGATATAGGATGATGAAGTGGAATGGTGTTGAATTATCTATATATATGGGGGATTGTGATGAATGTGGATTTTGATTTCTATTTAATAAGTGAGATGGGGTAATATGGTTATTGTATTTATTTTCGTTCGATATATCAAACAATTTATTTAATTTTTCTTTTAAAAAAAAATTTGAAGCATAGTAAATCAAGTAGTAATAAATTTGTCGATTTCTCTATCCGTCTCAAAAAATTGTGTATTTATAAAGATGAATATCGGGGAAGATGACTATCATTTTTAAAATTTTGATTGAAATGTATGTCAATATTATAAGAATTAAAGATAGTATAAATTGGTCTTTTAAAAGAGGGAGAGGAAGAAGTGGGTTGAGTTTGATGAGTTAATGGAAAGTTTCTATTTGAAAAATAATCAGATGGGGTAATATGATTATTGTGTTTATTTTAGTTTGATATATCAAACAATTTATTTAATTTAAAAAAATAAATATTTGAAGCATAGTAAATAAAGTATTAATAAATTTGAAAAAGAATGATATTACTTTTTATTAAATGAATTTACTATCCTTATCCTTTTGGTATGAACAAATCTTTTCTTTTTATTTATAAAATTCACCTTCTTTTTTACTAATTTCAATAACTTACTTCGTATGTGATAAACATGTTCGTCTTTTTTATTTACTTTTCTAAATGATAAAATACTACAGAATTGTATATAAATATATACATATTCCTTATGATTTTTGTTGTATTCCTATTTTATTCTCATTTTTATGTACTGACATTGTAGTCTTTAAGGAAGTATTTCATAAATATATAAACAAATTGTTTTTTTGGTTTATTTTAGTTCAATTTTTGTCATTTAAATATATAGTAACGTCCCGTGCATCGCACGGGAGTCAATCTAGTTCATTTAAAACCAAGCATTCTTTTAAATTATTAAAACTAGTAACAATTGCAACACATTGCTCAAGAACCAAAATGGAAATTGGATAATAAACTCCCGATAATATCAAAGTAGCGGTGTTAAAAATCTTTAGCCATACACAAATTAGTGCATGCATTTCATTGATAAGCAAATAAAGATTGATTATTATCAAGTGTATCAAAAAAAAATTCATAAGAAGCTCTTTATACTCAAAACCATCTTTTAACATTTTATAGGTGGAATTCCACCTAACTGGAACATCAGACGTAAAATATTTGGTACCAAGATTTTGATTTCTTAAAAACTTAATCCATTTTTTTGTAACACTATTTCTTCTAGAAATATATTCAAGAGCCCCTCTAATTGGGGAAACATATGTTTCTAATGCATGCAAATCATCTTTAACACATAAATTAATAATATGACATAAACATCTAATATGAAAAAACTTACCACCAAATGAGTGTTGACAAACTCTAATCAAATCTGATAAACTAGCGGTATTAGCACTAGCATTATCAAAAGAAATGCTAAATATTTTATTCGTAATCTTATATTTTTAAAAAAATCCACACAACTTTGAACAAATTGCTTCGACAGTATGGGGGGATCAAAATTTTCATATGCAATTAATCATTTTTGGATAGTCCAAGAATAATCTATCCAATGGCAAGTAACACCCAAATAACTATTTATTTGCCAATGATCACTCCAACCATCGGCACAAATTGAAACTTTATTTGGTAAATTTGATAAAACCTCAATTAAAGTTTTTTGATATGTCAACACCACCTTATGAATATCACGTACGAGAGTCGAACGTGGTACTCTTGAGGCGGCGGGATTTAAAGAAAGTCGTATAAATCTTTCATAAAATTCATCATCCGCAAAGTTAAAAGCAAGACCTTTAACACAAACAAATTCGGCCAATTCTTGCCTATAAATGACCTTATTAAATTTAAATAGGACGGAAGACGAACCTTGGGTTGTGGTTGGAGCTAATTGAGTTTGACCACTCGAAATGCCAAGTTTAACGAGATGTTGTGTGCGTGTGTGGGCGTTAAGTGACCCATGCCCTCCACCTTTCGTAAATGGGTAGGATTTTGTACAATAGTTGCAAATCGGTCGATAATAGCGGTCGTCATCGGGATCAATTTGCTCTTTTCGAAAATGAATTGTAAAAGTATTGGACTGAACGTAGAGGCACGTGAACGTGGCACCGTTGGTGGTTGTTCTTGTTCTTGTCCCCGAGCACGACCACCTCGAGCTCGGCCTCGGCCGCCCCTACCCCTTCTACCACTTTCAACAACATTTTCATCCACATCTTGCTCATTTTGTGAAAATGGTTCCACAAAAAATTCGAATTCTTCGTCGTTAAGATGGGAGGAAGAACAAACATGTTCCTTGCCCAAGTTGCCTCTTCGAGAAGACATTTTCGTTAAAAAACTGACTGGAATTCAAAAAAATGCTAACTTTTGTTAAAAAAAACTAACTAAAAAATCTTTAAAAAACTGACTGAAATTTCAAAAACCTAAGTGAAATTCTGAAAAACTAACTGAAAACGTTAAAAAATTGACTGACATTTCAAAAAACTAACTGAAATTCTGAAAAACTAACTGAAAACGTTAAAAATTGACTGAAACTCTAAAAAACTAATTGAAATTCCTAAAAACTAACTAAAAACGTTAAAAAATGACTAGAATTCTTAAAAACTAACTGGAATTGTTAAAAAACTTATTGGAATTCTCGAAACAGAAAAAAAAATTGTTAAAAAACTAACTGGGAATTGTAAGGAAACTAACTGAAACTGAAAATTGAATATAATGAGAGTATGAGAGAGGCTTAGGATATTTGAGAATTGAGAATAGAGAGAGAGAGAGAGTAGAAGTAGAGAAGTAAGGTGAAAATGAAATGGTGGGAGGGAGGGAGGGAGGTGATATTTATAGGGTTATTTTTTAAAAGATTTTTTTTTAAATTGAATGGGGATTGGGGACTGGGAGCTGGCTGGGCAGTCAGGCAGGCAGTGGGGGTCATAGGGCTGGGGTTGGGCGCTGGGAACTGGGAAAGGAAGGCAGTGGGAGTGATGATGGCCATTTTGGGCTTTAGCCCGTGGACGGCCCGTAAACCCTTCGGCCCGTGGCCCGTATGGCCCGTGTCCGCCGGCCCGTGACCAAGCCCGTGATCCGGCCCGCCTATATTACGGACCAGGCTTCTCAGAGGAAAAGGTGGACGGAGCGGGCTAAGCCCGCGGGCTTCAAAAGCCCGTTTGCCCAATTTCCGTTTGGCCCGTTTTTTTTTTTTTTATAATTTATATTTAATATTTGGAAATATAACACCAAACCACTTGTGTCCAAGTGGTAAGCTGCTTGGCTTGGTTCCGGGCCACCGGCGTTCGATTCCTCTCTCCCCACCCCATTTCATCTTTTCTTTTAAAAAAAAAAAAAAAAAAATGGGATAAAATCCGTTTGCGAGTGGATCCTTGGATCCGGGCCAAACCAGCGGGCCTCAGTCGGATCTATGCACGGGCGGGCCGGGCTTTAGCCCGTTAACACACACGGACGGGCCGGGCTAAGCCCGTTCTGCTTGTCCGCGCACACAGGCCGGGCGCCGGGCTGCTTGCCTTTCATCAGTGGGAGGAGCGGCCAGTGGCCGTTGGAGCCTGGTGAGGGAGGCCGGGTCAGTAGCCGTTGGGAGGGGGTCAAACTAGCCGTTAGGGCCAAGGTAGACGTTGGGGGATTAAATTCAAAATTCAAAATATGGCCGGTTAAGGCGGTTATAACCGCCGGTTACACGGTTTGAAAAAAGCTTAACCTTAATCGAACCGATTAACTGCCGGTTTCGGTTAATCCGGTTACGGTTAATTCGGTTACCGGTTTTGACCGGTTTTTAACCTCCGGTTAGCCGATTTCGGTTAAATTTTGGACATGTCTAGTCTGATGTTCTAGTTTTGTCAATTTAGGATCCAAAATTAACAATGTTAGTTTAGTTAGGGGGTTTTGGACGAAATTGCTTAGAAAAAACAGTTAAATCATATGTGTCTTTCAGGTGGGACTTAACTATGGTTATTTGCGATTAAATTCTCCTCTTATCCCAAAATAAAACCCAATCCTCCCCTCCTCTTCTCTCACTTTATCTCTCTATCGTTTCTTCCGGCCAGCCTTCCTCTTTCCCTCCTCCTCCGGCCAACCCTCTTCTCCCCTCAATTCCTTTCCCCTCCCACATCAAGCCGCCCCCACTGGATTCTTCTTCATCTTCTTCGTTGAAGACACACACTGACATAAGTTCACACACACCCTTTCTCTCTGTATCCCTCGATCCCTCCGACCATCCTCTTCCTTTCAAATCCTCCGACCAACTTTAGCTACTCACCCGGGATAAATTTTGGATCTTCATCAAATCGAATTGATAGAGATATACCAAATCACAATCATATATTATGTTTCCTTATTGTAATAGTTTTCTTATTATTATAATTCCTTATTGTAATAGTATTCATTCTCCTTTTGTAATTATATATTTCCTTAATAAGTGGTTTCTAGGTTGTATATATATTAATACAATGTTATAATAAAACTTGAGTCATTCATATCAATTCTCTCTCTCTCCATTTATGAATTGACTTCGTCTATCATTTGTTATTCTTTTATGGTATCAGAGCATAGATTCATAATGGGACTTCTTCGCCAAACTCACCACCATTCGCTTCCGCCACTCTACCAATCCTTTCTCCCCCCTCCCTCTCAGTTTTTTTTCTTAAACTTTCGACACTTCTTTTTCCATAGTCGAACAACTAAACACCTAGGCCTTTATTCTTCTTCTTCTTCTTCATCTTCTTCTTCTTCTTTTTCACTTATCTCAATGTCACGTTGAGTATTATTTCTCACCTTCCTAAATTTTCTCTTTTCTTAAATTTTTTACTTAGTCTCATCTTCAGCCATATACAAAAACCCACACAAATACCCATTCTTCAACACCTCCTAAATTATAACCCTAAATTGCTTTCTCAATGGTCGCCCCACCCTAACACCACACTCGAGCTCTTCGCTCAATCTCCCTTTGAAAACTAAACCCAATTCGTCGTTGAGACGTAAAATAAAACTCAAATTCAATTCGTGTTGAGACGCAAAATTCCCCGTCATTATGACATAAAATTATCGTCATGGCGACGTAAAATAGTGCATGTATAGTATTCTTACTCTTACCCCTTATTACCCCTTCTCATTATATCCTCGTCATTGCGACGTAAAATTATCGTCATTGCGACGTAAAACTCCAGTGACCTCTGTTTTTTTGCATATCCCTCCGACCATTCTCTTCTCTATGTCTTCAAATTTGAAAAATTAGTGTGTATATGTGTGAGAGAGAGAAAGAGTTCAAATTTGAGAAATTAGGATGTGTGTGCGTGTGTTCTTCAAATCTGAAAAATTAACATGTAAACATATTGATGATTGTCAGTTTTGAATAATGAACACAAAAATGACGACATTTTGGGGGTGATAGTGACGTTTTAGGTTGATGTTGACGGTGGTGACAGTGATGGTCGGAGGTGGCGGTGGTCACATCACAGGCGGTGATGGTGGTGGTCGACTGGATCGGAGGAAGGGTTCTTTTCTTTTTGAAACAAGAGGTCTTTTTTCTTAAATTTAATAAAATTAGTTTTTTTTTCTAAGAAATGTTTGAGAGAAGATAATATTAAATTAAATAACTTTTAAATATATTATTTTTATAAAAATTATGGATTTTATTTATTTTTAAACAATTATGAATTGAGTTATTAAGAAATAAATAATAAAATGAAAAATAAATAATTTACATTATTAAGAAAATGAAAAATAATAATTATTTTTTTTCTAAAAATTGATTTTTTAATAAAAAATTGATTAAAAAACATATTAAAAGAATTATTTCTTGAAAAATAATTAGAATCTTGTCAATTTAACATTTAGGAAGTAAGGATATATTTGGAATTTTGCACTAAATAACCCCAATTAAGTCACATGATAACTTAACGAATTGTTCAAACATTTTCGTCAAAAATATCCCAATCTAACTAACATTAATAACTTTGAACCTAAATTGATAAAATTAAAATAACAAACCCCAACCTAAGTGGCTTTGGCCAAACACTATCTTGGTGGCTTTCCGTAGGGAGGTCACCGGTTCGATTTCCCCTAAGGGGAATCTTTGTGATTTAATTCCTACCTTGGATCAGGGTTCTTAGGAGTCTTTCGGGGCACATCCGTGCAGTTAAGGAAGCAGCACTGCTGGGCTTGCAACCTCAGTATGGGGAGTTCAAATCTTGGCAGGAGCACTGGAGCAGCCATTTGGTGTTGTAAAAGTGATGTAATTGCCTCGGCAGGAGCAGTTGGAGCAGCCATTTGGTATTGTAAGAGTGTAAATGCCTTGTAGGAGGGCTCCGCAGGGCCGGGAGTATAAGGGTCTTTGCTGCCAGGCTGCATAGGGCACATCCCGCGATTTACCTCCGCCAGCATACTGAGGGGCCGGTACCTGGTGGTCCAGGATTGATCCGGCGAAGCTGGGGAACCTGGGTAATCAAAAAAAATAAAAAATAAATAACAAACCCCAATAAACACACCCCTTCTAAATTTAAAGCCTAATTTTTCATTTTTTTTGATACCCAGGTTCGCCGGACTAATCCTGGACCACCAGGTACCGGTCCCACAGTATGCTGGCGGAGGTAAATCGCGGAATGTGTCCTATGCAGCCAGGGTGGCAGCACCCCTTATACTCCAGAGCCCCAAGGGAGTCCTCCTACAAGGCTGCTCCACAATACCAATGAATCGGCTGCTCCACAACACCTCAATGCTGCTTCCTTAACTACACGGATGTGTCCCGGAGAACTCCCAAGGACCCTAAAACCCAAGATAGAAATTAAACCACATAAATTTCTCTTGAGAAAAATTGAACCAATGACCTTTCTTTCAAAAAGTCATCTAGATATCACTGGGCCAAGACCCTTAGGTCCTAATTTTTCATTTTCTCTTTGACAAATTATAGTCATTTCAAAGTAATATTTCGAAAGTCATATCAGTCCTTTCATTTTCTCTTTGACAAATTATAGTCATTTCAAAGTAATATTTCGAAAGTCATATCAGTCCAAATAGCAATCTTGGGACTATAACTTTGAAAACTTTGAAAATCACATCAATCCAAATATGTGATTCAACTTTCACTTTTTAAAACAGATCTCATCTGGGGTTTATAAATTACTCGCTCCGTCCCACATAAATGTGTACTCACTTTTTGAGTGTGAGAATTAAGAAAAAGTAGAAAAATGAAATTGATGGAGGAGGTATTTGTGAGTATGAAAAATTAAATATGATAGAGAATGAGTGAAAGAAATAGTTAGGAGAGAGAATGTTGTGAGTGTAAAAGTGAAGTAGGAGAGAGAATGGGTGGATGGAATAGTGAATATTTGTTTCCATTTTGGACAGTCCACATTTATATGAGACGGATCAAAATGAAAATAAGTTCGCATTTACGTGGGACGGAGGGAGTATATTGTTATGATAACCTTTCCTTTTTCTTTGACTATTTCATCATTGAGCTTCCGCTCATCCAGAATTATCTTTTCATAAAAAAATTAAGAGTTATCTTTTCATAAAAATATATACTCCCTCCGTCCTATTTTATCTTCACAAAACACTTTCAATATAATCTTGGTTTTAAGGAGGGAGTATTATATTAAAAGTGTTGTGAGTGTGAAAATAAAATAGGAGAGAGAATGAGTGGAGAGAATAGTAAATTATAATGGTGTTGTGAGTATTAAAATAATGTAGGAGAGAGAATGAGTGGATGAATAAGTAAAGATTCCTTTCCATTTTAGGTAAGTTTTAAATGTGTGAAGTAAGTTTTGGCTCACGCCCAGAATTATCTTTTCATAAAAAAAATATATATACTCCGTATATTTGAATAACTGAACAATTCTACTGCTATATGCAATTGAACTGTATTGATCTCAAATTCTTAATAAAATCGCCTTCATGCTAAAATATACTTTCTTCGTCTCAAAATATTTATTCCATTTGACTTTTTTATTAAACTTTGATCACAAATTTATGAGAGATTAATCATGTTCATGAAATTCTAAAAATTGTTGTTAATAATATTATTAATGGTGAATCAATAGGAATTTTTAGAATTTCATGAACATAATTAAATTGTCATATATTTGTGGTCAAAGTTCAACTAAAAAGTTAAATGGGACAAACATTTTGAGACGGGGAGAGTAATATTCCTAATTGTTAGCATATTAAAGTTTAGTACTCCCGACCTCAATTATAATTGTAAGTAAAGATAACTATTTTTATACATGTTAAAAAAAAGTAGTTGAAGTAGTTTAATCGCCTCCATGCTAAAATATAATAATCATAAGTTTTTGTGAGTTTTATTTTATACATTATAATAAATTATTTGTATGACTTTTTTGTTTTATAAAATGTTAGTTATTATTTTGTTTATTTTTTAAGTTATTGTTGAAATTGAGTCATATTTTGTCCCAAAGAGGAAAAAGACTTTTTCTCTGTAAAATTTTTTAGACGCTTGTGAATGTGAGTGTGTGAGTAGTGAAAAAAAAAAAAAAAAAACGGACGAGACCAGCGAAAGGAGAGGGAGGTGCTCTTTGAATGTACTGAGGACACGTGCTTGAAGCAAAAGATGTGCCTGCCGGCAATGTTTCTTTACTTCCACTTTTTCTTGGTACAAGTACAACCCTATAAAATGAACCGCCATTGTGAGAGAGAGAGAGAGAAGAAAGGCTAGTAAGGCGGAGTAGCATGGAGGATCAAATGACGGTGTTGATAAAATTATTAATCTCCACCGCTCTGATTATTGGGGCCGGAGTGTTTTTCCAATTGTACGATACGGTGGTGCTGAAGCCGAGGAGGCTAAGGTCAAAGCTGAAGCAGCAAGGAATAAGCGGTCCGCCGCCTAAGTTACTGTTTGGGAATATATTGGAGATAAAGAAGGCGCGAGATGAAGCTGCGGCGGCCTCGCCTGAAACCGCCGGTAAACCACCGGTTTTTCACAACCCGGGTGCGACCCTCCTACCATTCTTCGATCCCTGGATTAAAAAATATGGTCAGTACCTTCTTAATTTCCTCTCTCATTTCATACTAGTTAGCTAGCTGCGTTTCAAAAGAAATTTTCATACAGAGAATTGTTATTCACCCTTACTTTAATACCCGCATTATTATTTACAAAAAAAAAAAAAGCCATTAATTGAAATGATTTTATTATCCAACATTAATATGAATATTATACATGCATATCATCTGTTTGATTAATTGCCTCATTCAACTCATCCCCTATCATGCAAATATATTCACTATATTATTTCTATTTCCACATTTAATGCTGCTCATTTTACTTGAATACCTTTGTTTTCCAATCACATGGAGAAACCCATTGACTAGATTTGATTGACTGATTAAATATATAATAGTCTTTTTGGGTTTCTGCTGAGCAGTGAAGCTATCACCCAGTATGTCAATTTACGTTTTGCTTTATGAGCAAAACTTAAGTCACAGAATTTGTTGCAAAATTATGGGTGGCCGTCATTGATAGTTGTTTAAATCATTTATAAGCAATACTCAATCTATTACTCATGCTATATACTGTGCTTGTAGTCTCCATTACAGAGTTGTTCTCTCTCTCTCTCTCTCTCTCTCTCTCTCTCTCTCTCTCTCTCTCTCTCTCTTTCTCTCTCTCTCTCTCTCTCTCTCTCTTTTTAAAGGTATTTGGTGGTAGCTGGATTCAGTCTATCAAATGGGTAGCAATGGAGAATCTAAAGAGGCCCTGTTAAAGAAAGATTACTTTGAAAATTGCCCTGGTTGTCAGGTGGATCAGCTAAAAGAGCTGCAGCGTGGTTTTCCAATTTTGGATCTCCTTTCTATATGGATGGTGGTACTCTGCGTTGAGCAAAGTGGAATAGGAAAAATGAAGAATAAATTGGGGATTATAAAGTTTGAGGGTGTTTTCTTGGGTGGGTTCTCTTGAAGAAGTTTGATTATTATTGTAATTTAGAGAGAGAATAAATGGAGCTGGCAAAAATGGAAGAGAGAGAGAGAGAGAGAGAGAAGGGAAGGAGTAAGAGACGACCTAGAAGGTAAAGGGTATAATAGTAATAATGGGGGTGTAGTTTTAATTTTTATAAGTAAACTTAGTAATGCGGGGGTATTAAGTAAACTTGCGGGGGTGAATAACAATTCTCTTTCATTCATATAAAAGAGGATGCAATTTTTGGGAATCGAAACCGATGATGCTGAAGTTGGTGGCAATATTTGAGATAATGTTTTATTGATAAATGACTTAATTTATTACAAGAGTGAAAGTTCAAAGTGCTGGGAATTTCATTTGGTGGGTTTGAATTCGACCCCGTCTCGTATTGAAAGGGCCACTGGATGCCGCTTGAGCAAGAACTATCTTTTACGGCGATATTTGGGATATGGTGGGATATGAGCGGCAGATGAAATTAGTGGAAAAAGTCATATCGATGGGTGGCCCATGTTGCCCACATATAAGCATTAATATAAGGAGACGGGATTTAAATCCCTACCAACCGCTTTAATCCTAATTTTCGTACTCCATCGGTATCCAAACGAATGTTCACAATTTATAGGGATATAAACCGGTAGATGATCTTAGGACTAATAGAATCAATTTGTCAAAAATAACCTCTATTTTTTTATTCTTTTTGGTTTTTAATGCAGGTGATGTATTTATGTTTGCTCTTGGTAACACACAAATATTGCTGGTGAACCAACCTGAAATGGTGAGAGAAATAACCACATGTACGTCTTTAGACTTGGGAAAGCCATCTTATCAAGCCAAAGAAAGAGGTTCATTGCTTGGCCAAGGCATTCTTACTTCTAATGGCCCTTATTGGGCTTATCAGAGGAAGATTCTTGCCCCCGAACTATACATGGACAAAGTTAAGGTACATTTTACTTGTTTATACACCATTCGTACAATTACAAGTATCACAATTGACTTGTCGGAATGCGCTTTACTTCCTCCCATAAAGATGTTCCCATTTGCCATTTTTGTTTGTCCAAAAAGATTGTCTCATTTTCAAAACTGTTAGGTTAAAATCATTTAACTTCCTAAATTGCCAACCAAGGAAGAAAGTAAGAGAGGAGAGGATGAGAGTCAACCAAGGAAGACGAGGGAGTAATAGAGTAATAAGTATTAAGGTTAGTGATGAAAATGAAAATAGATTGTTAAAATGTTTGTGTAATCAAGTGAGAATATCATTATGGGACAGAGGGAGTATTTGTTTGTATATTGCTTGTACCACGGTAAACTGTGTTAGGGTGAGTTTGACATTGCTTCTAATTATTTAAAAGTGATTCTTAAGAATTGATTTTGGTAAAAGTGATTTTTCAAAATGCAATTTTATGTTTGGCTTCAAATTCTTAAAAGTACTTTTATGTTAAACGTGATTCTAAAATTTATTTGACTACTACCTATCAGAAGTGATTATAAAATATTAATGTCAAAAATATCCTTACGTACAACTAATAAAAGTTCATGTCAAATAAAAAATTATCACAAAAATCTTTCCCATGAGTAAACACAAGTGATATATGCCTTTCATATGCATCATCTTTCCATCAGCTTGATTGAAGTATCCTAAGAGCTTCACAAATGTGCTGAAGTTGTGAAATACAAATGACTTCATTATTGAATTTGTCAATTCCTTACAAGCATGTACTAAACTGCTATATTCAGTTTTATCTACTGAATGGGACCTTAGGAAATTGTAAGCACTATTCAATTCAAATATCACATGAGACAATTCCACAGAATACCTGGAGTGCTTCTCTACTTACACGACTGATATTAGTAGAAACATGTATCCAAAACCTATTGTTCCACAAGATGACAGGAAATCAAAACATGCCAATTATTTTTGAGGCCTTCATTACATGAACCACAAGCCCCTGCAACTTCAACGCCTCTTCGAAAGAGATTATCACCGTGTGGTAAACACCCTCGTCTCAAAAACAACGGGTTTGGTTATTGTTAAGTTGTTACCGAACGATTAAGATATGGCTCAAACAAACTCAACATAACAAATATTTTTAATTTTTTTATTACTCTGAGCAAATTGTTTGAGAGCACATGTAAAACTGGTGTCTGACCTGCTATGGCATGGATGAGTTTGATGCTGCCTCATAATCAAGGCTTTCATGCTATTATGCTTAGTGTTTTTTTTTTTTTAAGGATTTCTGATGAAGCAGGAAAACGTTTGGGCTCAGCTCTTGTGGTCCAGCAGATTATTGGGTTGACTTATGACCTGCACAACATCGGAAATAAACCGTGAACTGCGCCGGGGCTTGTCCGGCAAGGCCCTCCGGCGTGAGAATCAGTTCGGGTTGGAGAAAAGGTAATAAAGAAATGGTGGGTGTGTGTATACGTGAATAACGAAAGTTGCATTACCTTAGCCCAAGGAACTGTTCTGGTATTTATAGTGGGTGAAGGAAACTAGGGTTTCCATCTGGACCGTTGGATTGGATTATTGCCAATCGTTGGATTAGATTTGTCCCCATGCATCCACGTGGCATCCTGGGATTGCTCCGTACGAACAAGGACACTGATATACCTGTCATGGACAGTGGTTTGCACAATAACGGAAAGTCAAACCTGCACACCTTTTTAGCGCCACTACTAGTTCTAGGGACATAAGTACAGAGTGGGCCAGTGATAGATTTGGCTTTATCTTCGGAAGGCTTGTTGAGCAAGCTTTATGAAAAGACGACTGAGGCATGCGTCCGAAGGTCGTCACTAAGTAAACGACTCGACGAAGCGAAGTAGTAGGTGAGTTATCCCGCCCGATGGATGCCGTCGACGATGACGACGACCCTTCTTTATTAGACGGGTTATGATCCATGGATGAGATGGCTCGTTATTGGATGGCCTCGGCCGCTCAATGGCGACGACTGCCATCCATTGTTCGACGGGCCATGATCCATCTTTTGTGTTGCTCCTTTGATCTTGGTCCCTTAGTGGGCTTGTTGAGCCCGTTTCTCGGAGGGAAAGACTTGGGCCTGGCCCATCACGAAATATTCCGTTCAATTTCCATTACAGTTGTGGGTCTAATAGGTGTCTTTAAGGCTTAAAGTTTATCATCCTGCAGTGTGTGTTGTTATTTGAATGGCATAACAGATTGGTAGTGCCATGGCAGTTGTTTTTATACAACAACAACAACAACAAAGCCTTAGTCCCAAAATAATTTGGGGTCGGCTAACATGAATCCTCATATGTCATCGTGATAAAAGTTTGTTGAAAAAAAATAAAATAACAATAAATAAATAAATAAATAAAAAATAAATAAATAAATAAATAAAAATAATACTAATAAAATAAATAAATAAAAAGATAAATAAAATAAAAATAAAAAATAAAAAAATCAACCCCCCACATGGATTTTTGCCTTCCACTCCGGCCTCTTCAACGCCATACTTTCATCCACTCCAAGTAAACTCATATCATTTTCAATTACTCTAATCCAAGTTTGTTTGGGTCTTTCCCTACCCCTCGCCATTTTATCATTTCTCCACTGTTTCGGCCTCCTAACCGGTGCATCACTCGGTCTCCTTCTCACATGTCCAAACCACCTTAGACGATTTTCCCTCATTTTATCCTCAATGGGCGCAACTCCTACTTTACCTCTGATCACCTCATTCCCCAATCGATCCTTTCTTGTATGACCGCACATCCATCGAAGCATACGCATCTCCGCCACATTCATCTTATGCACGTGGCACTGTTTCACGGCTCAACATTCGGTGCCGTAAAGCAATGCCGGCCTAATTGCCGTGCGGTAGAATTTACCCTTTAATCTATTGGGCATGCCGCGATCACATAGAAACCCTGTGGCACTCTTCCACTTCAACCAACCTGCTTTAATCTTATGAGCCACATCTCCATCTAATTCTCCATCCTTTTGGATAATGGATCTGTTGGATATGGCTCGTATTTCTGTTGGCTGGTCTTTCTCCTTGAGGCGGGCGCCCCATTTTGAGTGTGGCGTGCGCATGGAAGGCAGAAGGTGGAGCTCTATCATCCGGGTTTGAGGCGGCCGCATGGAGGGTTCCTGGGCGGGCGCATCGAACTCCGAAGTGCAGCCTGACATTGCCCTAATCGCTGCGGGGCGATGGTGGGCTTGAGGCGCACGCCTCAAGCTGGCAGGGGGTTTGGGCCGTGGGTTTTTCTGGTTATTTAAATCATGGTTTGGGCTAGGTTTGTAGGGATAGATAAATACTCCTTTGTAACCTAGAAAAACGTTGTACTGATTTTGCACAAATAATATACAGAGAAAACGTGGTTCAAACCCCAATCAATTTCTTCTCATTCTCTTTCGATTTCCCTATTGATTGCTTGTGTGTGTTCTTTGTTATTGTTCTCTTGCTTCCGCTGCGATTGCACAACAACTGGTATCAGAGCACGCACGGTTGCGATATGCAGGGGGAATTCCATCACCGTGAAGTCCGACGTTCGAAGTTTGACGGTCATGGAAACTTTGCCATGGCAACGAGGGTGAAAGATTTCTTGATTCAAGCAAGCTGGGAAAGGTTCTTCGATCTTCGGATAAACCCGATGATATCGAAGAAGGTCCATGGAAGGAGTTAAAGAATGGGCCGTATCGTCTATACCTATAATAGTGTCTTGGAGATGAGGTGGTGTATCACGTGATCGATGAGGAATCACCGACGAAGGCTCGGGAGATTTTGAGGCTAGATTCGTCGAAATCGTTTCGAACAAATTGCATCTTAAGCAGCAGTGTATGGGCTTAAGATGGTAGAGGTTCGACCTAGAATCTCATATACACACGTTTAATCAAATCCTCAACGATTTGGTTAGGGTGGAGAGTGAAGTTCGAGGATGAGGACAAGGCTTTGATCTTTGTTGAATTCGTTGCCCAATTCTTCAACATACGAAAACCTTGTTACTATATTGACGCTGGGAAGGAGAGACTTTGGAATTCCAACCGGTCACAGATGCTTTATAGCGTTTCATAAACGGAAGAAGTCCGTCATGAACTCCGCAGTGAGGGTTATTTGTGAAGGAAAATCGGAACGTGGGAGATCTCGGTTCCGGATAACTCGTAGAGGCGTAATTCTCGCTCTACCAAGGAAGAAGTACAAGGGGAATTGTTTTAAGCGCCAAGTGGGCATAAAGAGGCGTAATTATCCTGAGAAGCGGAAACAGTAGTGCAAGGGAAGGATCTTCAAAGTCGCCAATGTGGTCAAGATTGCTCGGAGGATGTGGATGGAGATACGCCACGACTTCATCACCATGAGCACCGACGATGGTTGGATTCTGGATTCGGCATGTTCGTTTCGTAAGCTGACGGCAAATCGTGATTGGTTCGATACCTACAGTCGATTAATTCCTGGTATAGTTACTATGGGTAATGGTGCTACATGTAAAATTCTTTGGCATAGGAACTATAAGAATTAAGATGTATGATGGTGTAGTTAGAACGTTATGTGATGTTAGACATGTTCGGAGGTTTCTAAAAATCTGATTTCTTTGGGTACCTTGGATGCTAACGGTATGTCCTATAAAGCACAAGGTGGAACATTGAAAGTAGTGAAGGGTGCTATGGTTGTGATGAAGGGTGAGAAGGGCTCCAAGAACATTTACAGGCTGCTAGGGTGCACGGTTGTAGGTGGAGTCACATCTGTTGAGTCGGAGGTCGATACCGACGCCCTTCTACGACATATGAGGTTCGGGTCACATGGGTGAAAGGGAATGCGGGAACTTCATAAACGTAAGTTGTTGAAGGGCTCAAGACTTGTAAACTTGAGTTTTGCAAATATTGTGTTCTTGGAAAGCAGAGTAAGGTGCAGTTCAAGACGGGTAAGCATACAACAAAGGGCATTCTCGATTATGTTCATTCAGATGTGTGGGGGCCGGTCAGAACCTATGTTACCTTGACTTGGGATCGGGTATCCGACACGGGTACGGATCCTAGTGTCGGATTCACTTTTCCACAAAAAATTGGGCACGGGGACACTGTCCTAAAATTAGGATACGGGTACGGGGATACATTAATAACAAAATATATCTTTATATACTTTACTTATAAATGAAGTCAACTCACTCTTTTTTTGCTAAGATATAATGTATAATTAAGTAAAACAACATTAAAACTTGTAAATTTTTTAAAAATGAAGTCAACTCACTCCTTTTTTTTCTTTTTAATTTTTCTTGTCGTATCCGAATGAAAATGCGGGTGTCGGGGTGTCTTGTCGGACACGATACGTGTCGGACACGGGTACTTCAACATATTTGAAGAGTCCGGGTAACACAGGTCAGAACAGAGTCTAGAGGAGGACATTATTACTTCGTGACTTTCATTGATGATTTTTCGAAGAAGGTTTGGGTTTACTTCATGAGGCATAAGTCAGAGACTTTTGAGAAGTTCAAGGTGTGGAAAGCTGAAGTGGAAAACCAAACGGGGCGGAAAATCAAGTGTTTGAGGAGTGATAATGGGACAGAGTACAGATGAGTTCGAAGTTACGTAGAGCGTGGAATCAAGAGGCACTACACGCAGACGCAAGACACCACAAAGAAATGGTGTGGCCGAGGGATGAATAGAACTATTGCGGAAAGGGCTAGGTGCCTACGATTCAACGCGGGGTTGGGCGAAGAACTTTTGGGTTGATGCGATGAGTATGGCATGTTTCTTGATTAACAGATCACCAGAGTCTCTTTGGGACAACATGTGCTCATGCGGAGGAGGTATGGACGGGTAATGAGGTAGACTTCACCGATATCCGGTGTTTGGGTGTCCATCCCATGTGCATATTCTGGTGAAGAGCTGGTCGAAGCTTGACCCAAAGTCAAAACAGCAAGTGTGTCTTTCTCGCATGAAACAGTGTGAAAGGATACAAGCTTTGGGATCCCAAGTCAGCAAGTGGTGATTAGTAGGGATGTAGCCTTTGATGAAAAGGCTATGTTGAAGGTTGCACCTACGATGATGATAAGGAGAAGGTGCCGAAAGCAAGCGAGGCGAGAAAGCAGGTTATTGAGGTGGAGCTACGCGAGGATAATACCGATGCGGATCCCACTCTTCCGGAGTCGAGGAACCTACACAAAGTGGCTAGATTTCTTAGTTGGGAGACCTAAGAGAGTAATCAAGCCACCTGGTCAGTATGGATTCAAGACACGGCTTCATATGTTCTTTGCTTCTAGTAGTGGAGACCCGAGTACTTTTAAGGAGGCTATAAACGGTCAGGAAAAGGGACAAGTGGGTAGCTTCTTTATGGCGGAGGAGATGGAGTCACCGTACAAGAATGATAATGGGATTTGGTGGAGCTTCCTAAAGTGGAAGCGAGCTATTGGTTGCGAAGTGGATCTTGGCGCAAGGAGGAGACGAGAAAAAGAGGGGGAAAAGTTCAAGGCCTCGTTTGGTAAAGAGGGTATTCGCAATGAGAGGGGGTGGATTATAATGAGATTTTTCGCTGTGAGACATACTTCCATTCGGATTGTGTTGGGTCTCAGCGCACTATGATTTGGTGTTGGAGCAGATGGATGTGAAACCGCATTTCTACACGGTGAGTTGGATGAGCAGATTTTCATGGAACAACCACACGGGTTCACGGAGCCCTGGCAGAGCGGTTGGTTTGTCAGAGATGAAGAAGTCACTCTATGGGCCGAAGCAGCCTCCGAGGCAGTGGTATACGAGGTTCGACTCTACACGGTACGTATTGGCTACAAGCGTTGTGAAGTATGATTCTTTGCGTTTATGTAAAGAGCCTTGATGATGGTTCTTGTATTTTTACATTCTTGTATGTGGATGATATGCTTATCGCGGGTAGGAGTAAGAACGAGGTCAATCGGTTGAAGGCCTTGTTGAGTAGAGAGTTTGACATGAAGGATTTGGGGGAAGCGAAGATTCTTGGGATGGAGATTCGCCGAGACGTAAAATCTAGGAGATTGTGGGCCGTCTCGAAGCCGGATATGTGGAGAAGGTGTTGGAGAGGTTCATATGCGGGATGCAAAACCAGTGAAGACACCATCATGAAGTCATTTTAGTTTATCTCGCTCGATTCCCGAGTTCGGCGAAGAAATTCGAGTATGTCAAAGGTTCCCTATGCAAGCGATGGGATGTTCCCATGTATGCTTATGGTTTGCCAGACGAGGCCGATTTGGCGCAAGCCGTTAGTGTGGTTAGCAAGTATATGGCGAATCCGGGCAAACTGACATTGGGAAGCAGTCAAGTGGATTCTCAGATATTTGAAGGGCACTATGGATTATGGCATCATGTTTGGAGGTAAGAGTGAGGAGCTTTCTGTTGCGGGGTATGTTGATTCAGATTATGCGGGTGACTTAGATCGGAGGAGGTCAACTACGGGTTATGCGTTTACTCTTGGTGGTGGACCCATATGTTGGAGATCTATGATCCAATCTATCATTGCTTTGTCTACAACAGAAGCGGAGTATATGGCAGCGGTTGAAGCTGCAAAAGAGGCCTTATGGCTTCGAGGTTTGGTCAACGAGTTGGGCATTGAGCAAAGTGGAATGAAGTTGCTTTGTGACAGTCAAAGCGCGATATTTCTAGCGAAGAATCACATTTATCATCAACGGTCGAAGCACATTGATGTTCGGTTTCACAAGATTCGGGAGTTGATTGATATGGGCGAGGTTGTGCTAGAGAAGGTTCACATTACGGAGAATGCTGCGGATATGTTGACGAAGTCGGTTACTACTGACAAGTTCAAGCATTGTTTGGACTTGTTGCACATTTCTAGCTGTTAGAGATGGGGAGGTTCGAGCTGGTTCCTTGTATCTTCTGTTTGTTTGGGTGAACACTCGCCAAGGTGGAGATTGTTGGATATGGCTCGTATTTCTGTTGGATGGTCTTTCTCCTTGAGGCGGGCGCCCCATTTTGAGTGTGGCGTGCGCATGGAAGGCAGAAGGTGGAGCTCTATCATCCGGGTTTGAGGCGGCCGCATGGAGGGTTCCTGGGCGGGCGCATCGAACTCCGAAGTGCAGCCTGACATTGCACAATTGCCAGGCGGGCGCATGGTAGGCTTGAGGCGCACGCCTCAAGCTGGCAGGGGGTTTGGGCCGTGGGTTTTTCTGGTTATTTAAATCATGGTTTGGGCTAGGTTTGTAGGGATATATAAATACTCCTTTGTAACCTAGGAAAACGTTGTACTGATTTTGCACAAATAATATACAGAGAAAACGTGGTTCAAACCCCAATCAATTTCTTCTCATTCTCTTTCGATTTCCCTATTGATTGCTTGTGTGTGTTCTTTGTTATTGTTCTCTTGCTTCCGCTGCGATTGCACAACAGGATCCAAGATAGCGAAAAAACTCAGAAGCTTGGATAATATTTCCATCAAATGTGACCGCCCCTGCCTCCCTACTTCCAACTCTGCTAAACTTACACTCCAAATATTCGCTTGCTTCGCTAATCGAAAACCTCGAGATTCCAAAGTGTGTCTCCACAACTCCAATTTACTTTCAACACCCTCTCTTGTCTCATCAATTAGCACAATATCATCGGCGAACAACATACACTTTGGTATATCATCTTGTACTGACCTCGTCAATTCGTCCATTATCAAAGCAAAAAGAAAGGGGCTAAGTGCAGAACCTTGATGCACTCCAATCTTTATAGGGAACTCTTCGCCTCTTCCCAACGCTGGGCCCGTACACAAGTACTCACTCCATTATACATGTCCTTGATAATATCAATATATTTCTTTGAAACACCCTTCTTTGCTAATGCCCACCAAAGTACCTCTCTTGGCACTTTATCATACGCCTTCTCCAAATCAATGAAAACCATATGCAAATCTTTCTTTTGATCCCGATATTTCTCCATGGTTTGTCTCATAAGATATATTGCCTCCGTAGTCGATCTTCCCGGCATAAACCCAAATTGGTTATCCGAAATATCCACAATTTTTCTCAGCCTTTGTGCAATCACTCTTTCCCAAAGTTTCATAGTATGGCTCATTAGTTTGATCCTCCAATAGTTGGCACAATCTTGGACATCACCTTTGTTCTTATACAAAGGGATCAAAGTACTCTTTCGCCACTCCAATGGCATTGTGTTAACTCTCCATATCTTGTTAAATAGCGTTGTTAACCAATCTATTCCCCTCTCCCCGAAACATCTCCAAACCTCAATTGGTATACCATCCGGTCCTACAGCTTTCTTCAATCTCATCTTTTTCATTGCCATTTTCACTTCACTCTTTTGAATTCTCCGCATAAAACTCGATTAACCATACTCGAAGAGATATTTAAATCTCCAATATCCTGCTCTTGACCGCCATTGAACAAGGTATCAAAGTACGAACTCCATCTATCTTTTATCTCTTTATCCCCGACTAGAACTCTTTGATCTACATCCTTCACACATTTAACCGTCCCAATATCTCGTGTCCTCTTATCCCTCATACGAGCGAGTCTGTAGATGTCCTTTTCCCCTTCTTTTGTATCCAACTTATCATAAAGTTTCTGATTCACCTTTGCTCTTGCATCTCTTACTGCTTTCTTAGCATCTCTTCTAGCTTCCTTATACTTCTCATAGTTCTCGTCGCTCCTACATTTTCCCAATAATTTGTAGCATTCTCGCTTGCCCTTTATTGCTTGTTTTACTTCCTCGTTCCACCATGATGTGTCCTTACTTGGTGGCCCATTTCCTTTAAATTCTCCAAGGACTTCTTTCGCCACCTCCTTTATGGTATGTACCATCTTAGTCCAAGTCGAATCTATATCCATATCCTCCATATTATCCGACCAAATACCGGTATCGACCATCTTAGCCACAAATTTCTGTTGATTCTCCCCTTGAAGTCTCCACCACTTGATTCTAAGGTCTTCCTGTGGTTTTCTCTTCCTCGAAGTTCTCTTACTTCGAAAATCAAGTACTACCAGTCTATGTTGAGTTGCTGTGCTCTCACCCGGAATAACCTTGCAATCTGTATAACTCTTTCTACAAGTATTTCTTACTAAGAAGAAGTCAATCTGACTCGCATTACCTCCACTCCTAAAGGACATTAAGTGAGATTCTCTCTTCTTAAACCAAGTGTTCATTATACTCAAGTCATATGCCAACGCAAAGTCCAGGATACTATTTCCTGCTTCATTCCTCTCCCCAAAACCAAAACCCTCATGTATGCTCTCAAAGCCATGTCGACTAGACCCCACATGCCCGTTCAGATCACCACCAATCACTAATTTCTCACCACTAGGTACTCGTTGCACTACCTCCTCCAAATCTTCCCAGAACACTTGTTTAATAGATGCATCCAACCCTACTTGTGGTGCATAAGCGGAAATAATAGTTATAATCTCATCACGTATCACCAGTTTAATGCCCATAATTCGATCACTCTTCCTGTACACTTCCACCACATCATTAATATACTCCTTATCGATAATGATACCCACTCCATTTCTACCCTTATTCTTTCCTGAGTACCAAAGCTTAAAACCCCAAGGCGATATTTCTTTTGCTTTCTCTCCAAGTCTTTGAAGTGTAGCGCGTCGCTGCTGAGGAAACGCCCCAACGATATTCATATTTCGATTCATGTCATGATAATGTGACAAAATTTTTACGCTGGGTGTCACACGCCTACCGCAACCCTCACCCTTTATCCTGACTTGGGACAGACAAGGATAAATCCTTGGTGGGTTTTGGCAGTTGTTTTTATATGTGACCAAAAAAAATCAAGACTTTATATTTATTAAATTGGTTCAGGCAAAACTTCAAACACCAGGAGTACACTAAAATGTCACAAACACAATCAAGCAGACATAGCCTATGATCAGAAAAATAAACAAAATGGAAATTGAATAGAAAATCAAGGAGAAAGAAACTTCTTACATCAGGATTACGTTGTTGTTTGAAAGAAAGGCATCTTGTCCAAAGATAAATACCATGACAGTGAAATCTTTACCTGGGCAATACATAAATTTTGATTTTTGAATTAATTTTACAAAAGTGATTATGGGAAAAGCAGGGGGAGAGCAGATTGTTGGGAACACCATATCCCTTGTCCTGGGGCATCTCAACGCTAACGGAAGTTTCTCGGCCAAACAGGTTATTGCCGCAATTTTGGAACAGAACGTGCGTTCGGTCAGGGAGAACGCACTCCCAAACCAACCCTTAAAACTATTTCCTTATGTACAAGCGCTATACTTATTGATCAAAAGAAAAACGCGATTTGTTAAGGGACGGAGAGAGTATAATTCACCTCTATGGCCTAATTGTTGATCTTCTAACTGCTCTGTGTAATGTATGTACTTATATACTTGCAGGGAATGTTCAACTTGATTACAGAGTCAACTAGTTTATTGGTGAGTTCTTGGAAGAGCCTAATTGAGGCCAAGGGAGGAGTAGCTGACATTGAAATCGATCCTCATATGAGAAGCTTCTCAGGAGATGTAATATCCAGAGCTTGTTTTGGAAGCAACTTTTCCAAGGGAGAAGAGATTTTTGATAAGCTTAGAGCTCTTCAAGATTCAGCTTCTAGAGTCGTCTTCTTCGGCGGAATTCCAGGTTTGAGGTCAGTTTTTTCTTCTCTAGCTGTACTTCACATATTTAAATTCCAAGTACTAAATACAGAACTGTTCTTTTGAGCTGTAAATATCAACCTCTCTGATGTTAAAAACCACAAGATTTAGTTGGCGTTTACGTTTTAGTGCTGCTATACTAACACATACTACTTCTATCCTGGAAAGATAACCCCGTTTGGTTTTTGATGGTCACCACAAGTGAACTTTAAACAAACATAAATGTCAATCCAATCATCTCAGTAAAATTGTAAAAACTGTTGTTGTTAATTCACTTAAGGATTTATCAATAATTTTTTTTTTAGAATTTCACTATCATAAATAGATTGACATTAATATTTGCACAAAGCTCACTTGTGTTGACCATCAAAATTAAATGAGACTATCTTTTCGGGACGGAGGGAGTATATCGCAACAGGCATCTTCCTACAAAGAGTAACCAGCTATCATGGTCACTAGAAAAGGAGACCCGTAAGCTAATCTTGGAAGTAGTGAAGGAAAGGAAAGAGGCTGGTTATGAACAAGATTTGCTGCAAATGCTTCTCAACGTTGCTCAAAGTAGTGGCCGGAGCCAAAATGAAAATGACACCTTTATTGTTGATAATTGCAAAAATATCTATGCAGCTGGTTTTGAGACCACCGCATGTTCAGCTACATGGTGCCTCATGCTATTGGCAGCATATCCAGAATGGCAAGATCGAGTTCGTGCCGAGGTACTTGAGGTTTGCCATGGTCAAAATCCAGATAATGATATGGTCCGCAAGTTGAAGCTGGTATGCATTTTCTTTAACAAAAAGTATTCCATTGCAATAGAAGAGTAACATTTTGTTGAGCACTCAAATAAAGAAAATGCTTTGAAATTTACTACGTAATTCTCTAAAATTTGGCCTTCATACCATTTGCTCTCAAACTATGCATTAAAATGAATCAGTTTAGTTAAATTATTGTAAAAAGATTTCTTAAAAGGAAAATGTTACTCTTCCAGGGGCAGTTCAAAATTGGCTCTTGATGAGGAGCAAATATTAAATTGGTTGCATAGCATTGATGGACACCCATGCCTTGTTTTAAGGGGGCAATTGCCCATTTACTTTTAGTATACTAAATTAGTACTAGTAAATTTTGAAAATTTTGATTTTTCCCAATAAAAGTAGCATTCTGCCTCCCTTTTGACCAAGAAAAAAAAAATTAATATTATAAGATATTTGCCCCCTTTTTAACTAAATATAGGTAGTACTACTTCTGCAATGACCAATTTTATTTTTTTTATTTTTTAAAAAAATTGGCTCTTGATGAGGAGCAAATATTAAATTTTTTTGGTAATTGATTTTGGGATAGAGGGAGTACAAATTTAGAATCTGACGCGATGTATGTTTGAATGATGATTTTGTAGTTGAGCATGGTGATTAACGAGGCATTGCGTCTATATCCACCGGTTACAGTTGTGTCAAGGGAGGCCTTAAAGGACATGAAATTCGGCAACATAAATGTTCCAAAGGAGGTTAATCTTTGGACGTTGGTTACAATGTTGCACACTGATCCTAAAGTATGGGGGCCTAACTCGTACGACTTTAATCCAGACAGGTTTGCTAACGGGATTACGCATGCTTGCAAATACCCATATTTGTACATGCCATTTGGGGTCGGACCACGAGTTTGTCTTGGGCAGAACTTAGCTATTGTGGAACTCAAGATCTTGATTTCTGTTATTTTGACCAATTTCTCATTCACACTCTCCCCGAAATATGTGCACCGCCCGGTTCTGAATTTGGTCGTAGAGCCTGCTAATGGTGTTCATATTTTGGTGAAGGAGCTTTGATTGAGTTGTACCTTGATTGAGGTCTCTTAGTGGATTATCAGAGAATAGAGAACTGATGATCAGTTTAGTTAACCTTTTATGTTGTTGTTGTACATTAAGTGATCATATGTGATCTTCATTGTTCTTATGGTCATTTTTCTTGTAGGGTTTGATTAGTCTTATTTGGTTTCAGTTTTCTTTTGTTTTGTTCCTTTATGCTTAAAAGTCAAGTACTCCATCCGTTCCAAAATGTTTATCTCATTTGACTTTTTTGTTGAACTTTGATCACAAATATATGACAATTTAATTATGTTCATGAAATTCTAAATATTTCTATTGATTCACCATTAATAATATTATCAACAACAATTTTTAGAATTTCATGAACATGATTAATCTCTCTTAAATTTGTGTTTAAAGTTCAACAAAAAAAGTCAAATGAAACAAGCATTTTGGGACGGAGGGAGTATCATTTTTCAAGGACACGTGAATCGGGAATCGTAAATCTTAGTTACCATATGCATAAGACGTAACTCGTTTACTATGAAATTAACTTATGTTACTAGTAAACATAACTTATACTCACTCCGTCCCAAAATATTTGTCTCATTTGACTTTTTAGTTGAACTTTGATCACAAATATATGACAATTTAATTATGTTCATGAAATTCTAAAAATTTCTATTGATTCACCATTAAAAATATTATTAACAACTTTTAGAATTTCATGAACATGATTAATCTCTCATAAATTTGTAAATTTGTGGTTAAAATTTAACAAAAAAGTCAAATGAGACAAACATTTTGGGGCGGAGGGAGTATTATTATTCAAGTCAGAATGTTAGGCGGATGCTAGGGGGTTTGAACTTTGAATACATTTGCATCAAATCTTCTCTCATCTAGGTATGTTTCTTCAATTCTTTTCTTTAAATGTGGTTAGACACGGCTAAATATGATTAATCTAGGTTTTCAATCACTATTACCTACCGGTTAGATAAGGGTCTGAAAAGTCAAATGAGACAAACATTTTGGGGCGGAGAGAGTATTATTATTCAAGTCAGAATGTTAGGCGGATGCTAGGGGGTTTGAATACATTTGCATCAAATCTTCTCTCATCTAGGTATGTTTCTTCAATTCTTTTCTTTAAATGTGGTTAGACACGGCTAAATATGATTAATCTAGGTATTCAATCACTATTACCTACCGGTTAGACAAGGGTCTGAATACACTTGGTCAACTACTAGACTCCCGATTATTTCACTAAACTCTCGGTTAAAGTCAAAGTTAAAATTAAGCGAAAGCCTGTACCTACGCTGACACCAATAAGTCGACTTGTATCCATCACATTAAATGGTGGCTCAGACGCTCACTATGCATATACGGCGTGACACCAACTATCCTATGTATCTATCCTATAAGCGACATCCCTCTGCAGTAAATCTTGCTTTATTGCAGTCCATCAGGCACGGACATGTGTCCTAGGTCAAAGACAAAGATATCCTCCAGGGCTGACATCATCAAGCAGCTTCCTTATACTATAAATATCAACCCTTGTCCCCATGAACAAGGTAAGTGCCAAATTATTATTTGTAAGCCACATTAACTAAATCCTAAACACGCAACTCACTAAGACATTCCAAGTCTTATTCTCAGTTATAAACCCTCAGAGATCTTACTCTCACACCCGAGGGCCTGAGCTGGATTGAACTCAGACTTGGTCTCTAACGGTGCTCATTATCTTTGTTGTGTTCTAGGTACAAACCAATCCACAAGCCAGATATCCTAAATAAGAGACCGAAAGTCGATGCGTCATCAGTGGTTCCATTGCCGAAAAATGTCTAGTTTTTCTCGTGTAAACTTGTGTCTTTGTCAAAAACAAACACTTGTTTCCAAAAAACAACTTTTCAGCTTTCTCATCGTCAATGACTAATATTTCTCTCCAAAACGCTGGTTTTCTTTCTACTCAAGGTAATGACCAAGCTTCTCCCTCTCAACTAAATTCTGCCAGACCAAGCACCTCAGCCTTTAATAGGTTAGGTGGCTGTTATGGCAGTATATGGTCTCTTACTCATTCTCAAAGAGACATAAGGGAAAAGCTTGAGGCGGTCTGTAAGGATAAATCCCCCCAAAATCCAAGTCCAAAAAACCCCACCTCTCCTATCACTCCTGAGTTGATTCTAAAGAGAAACCAAGCCCTGGCTGCAAGGGCTAAGCTAGTGGCTGAGGCCATGGCTATAAATGATGCCCAACTTGAGTTAGTCGAGTTGGAGGCCAATGGTGGTGTCCCCCTTGAGGAAGGCTCATTAAGGTTCTCCCAAAGAGTCCCTAGGAAATCTCTGGCTAGTCAAGCTATAGGGACAAAAAGGATAGAGCCAACATTTGCTGACCGCGGTTATCAAGTTCATGCACCATGTGGGAAAACCATCAGCAAAGCTCCACAAAGTGTGCAAAGTCTTAGCTGCTTCTTTCACGGGCAAGGCCTTGTCATGGATGCTGTCCCTTAAGCCAAAATCCATCAAAAGCTATAATCAATTCAGGCAGAGCTTTTTGAACTCCTTTGTCGGAGCTGGCGAGCCCGCGAGGCCAAAGACTGATCTTATAAGAGTCAGGCAGACCGCTGCAGAAACCACCAAATCCTACATCACTCGGTTCAGAAAGATGTCCGAGCAGATTGTAGACTTGTCTGAGAGTGATATTCAGCTCGGCTTTGAGGGCGGTTTGTCCTCCAGTTTATTGAAAATGAATTTTGCCTCGGACATGCCTAAGAATGTAGAGGAGATGTACGAGAGGGCCTTTGCAATTGCCTCAGCAGAAGAGCCCAACGAAATAGCTGCCTGCAGACTGGCAAAAGACAAAATCGAACATGTGCGAGATGACGGTCAAGGGCCCAGCCGCGGTCAAGGTCAGGGAAAGAATAGAAGCCGCAACACTGATAAACTCAGAAGGTTGGCGGACGAAACAGTTTATACACTCCTGACTGCACCATGGGCAACAATCTTAAAAGCAATGGAAGTTCCTCCTCCTCCACTAATGGGTCGAAAGCCAAGCGAGAGGAGCATAGCCAAGTTTTTTGACTACCACTGTTAGTGTTATGCCCTAGGTCTATAGTTGATAGACTTATGTGTTGACATTATTTATTATTATATGAAGAGTTTATTATTTGATTATTATATGTTTTGCATATTTATTTGTAATAATCTCCGTCCCTAATTATTAAGTGAATAATTAGTATAAATGTTAATGGATAATCATATGATGATTATATGCATAGAGATGCACATTAAATTCATGGGTACTTGTTAGAGAACAAGTGACTGGACTTGACCCGTATGAGATTTATGTCATGGTCAAATGTCATAATTAAATCTCATATGGTTACTTCATTTAGTCCCTAGACCTGAGATTATCATGACCTTACATATGATGAAAGTTATGTTTGATTTTAGTCAAACGATATCTTAACACGATATCTATAAAAGCTATCTTTGGCATGATCGGAATCGTGATGGGAAGGATGATAAGTCAAGATGGGATTTGTCCCTCGAAAGAGAGATGTTATGCTTGGGCCCCTCGATGAGTGATAATGATGAAAGTGTATGGCCATACCCCAATGCGATTGAATTATCATTATACTCAAAGATCGAGAAAGCATTAAACAAATACAAGTTGACGAGGACCATGACTTGTGTTCAATATAACATTGTGAGACAAAGGGAGAAATGGAAGTGTACTACTGGAAACGTGAACTCTTACGTTATATTATTTGGGTAGACATAATGGCTTGCTAGAGTCCGCTTATGTTTTATGAGGGTCGATATGATCGAGCTCATTGCCAACATAATATAATCCTATTGGGTCACACACAACTAGAATGAATTGATTAAACCAAATGAAGAAAATTGAGAAGTCCTGATATGGCATAAGACATCGCGCGACAGAACTTATCCATGGGACTCGTCTGGTCGTGCGACACTTTAAGCCACAGAGGCGTTTACAGACTGGTTTCCTAATTTGATTAGGAAACAAACACCATACTAAAGTAGTATAAATACAAAGGTCTGTCAATCCTAAATTAGCTAGCCGAATTTCTGAAAAGAAAATCACAACCAAAAGTTCTCAATATTCTTCAAAGGTTTATGATTTAGCAATCATCAAGAAATCGTTCTTGGTTCATTCAAAGGTGTGGATACTACTAGAGGGTCTTCGCTCGTACGACGATCAAGGCCTAGAGTTCGAAGTTTGTGATTCAATATCACATCAATACATTGTTCGATAGCTCAAGAACGGAAAGCAGTAAAGGTTGGTTAATTCTATCTCATAGGAATTCAATTTAATTGTATAAAACGGATCATATGGCTCTTGGGTTTTGTGTTATTAGATGCTTAATTCCGCTGCGCATGAACCCATAAAACCCAACAACCACAACGATCACGGTCATAATACTAAGGACTGCTTCCGGCTGAAAAGGGTTATATAGCAAAAAATCAATAATGGCGAGCTGGCCAAATGGGTGCAAGGTAACAATAGCAACAACAACGTTAACACCCAAAGAGCTCGACCTCAGCGTGGCCCAGAGAGAAGAGAGAATAATGATGAGGATGATCAAGGGACCTATGATATCAATTTCATTGGAATAGAGACTCCCCCAACAAACAACTCTCCCATCAGATCAAGACTCTAGAAAAGGTCTAGTTGATTCCTCCCTTTGCTCCAGAAGAAGAGCAAGCGGAGCGAACTTGCCTCCACTCTCTTCCATTCCACCCAGCCCCTCACCATCAAAATGAGAATCTCACGGGCAAATATTAGTAGAGTCTCCATCGACACCGGCGCAGTCAGAGACATTCTCTACTATCATACCTTAGTAGAGATGAAATGTCCGAAGCTCATCTCACTCCTTACGTCGGCCTACACGAGGATTCACTAATCATACTGTCCGCGTGAAAGGGATAATTGAATTTGAAGTGACCACAGGGAAAAAACCCCTACAAAAAACAACCAAGGTCACTTTTATGGTCATAGATTTGCAATCCCAATACAGCGCCATACTCGGCGTAAATGCCCAGACCGCATTGGGAATTGGAGCATCTATTCCCCATCAAAGGGTAAAATTTAACACTCCAGGCGAAATTGCGGTCATAAAAAACTAGCCCGAGAGGTTTCTCCGGACGTTGGAGGAGAAAAGGAAGAAGAAAAATGAAGCTCCTGCTCATAATTGGATGAGGAAGCAAAGCGGAGCAAAGGCAAAGACAAATGTCCGCTGCCTGAGTTTGTGGGTATGCTCTCCTTCCATTCCACCAAAATAGAGCTCAAAAAGAGCAGGAATGCAAAAAGAATGGCTCCTTTTGATGGAGGTTATGTTGACAGAGGGATCTTGGGAGACATAGATCGAGAAATCATATATTCCATGTTCGCTCTCCCAGGAGCAAGATCCACCCCACCAGCGATCGTTATTGACTCTCTCCATAATCGTGAAATTAGCGATCTCCACCCTAATGACGAGATCGAGGAGGTGGTAATTAATGTCTACTATTTCGAGCAAACAGTTAAGGTTGGTTTGGAAATTCACCCAGATGAAAGAAAGATCTTGATCGAATTCCTCAAAAATAATTATGATGTGTTCGCATGGAGAGTGGATGATATGCAAGGCATAAGCGAGGATGTGATCGTCCATAAAATCAATGATAACTCCACCTTCAAATGCATCCACCAAAAATCAAGATACTTTTCTCAGAAAAGGAGATCGCGATCAAGGATGAGGTAGAAAAGCTACTAAAAGCGGGGATAATTAAAGAAATATCGTATCCCAAGTGGCTGGCCAATGTTGTTATGGTAAAAAATACAATGGAAAATGGAGGATGTGTACTGACTTCACAGACCTCAACAAAGCTTGTCCCAAGGATTGTTTCTCTCTTCCTCGAATTGATCGCCTGGTAGACTCTATAGCCGGGCACAGAGTTTTAAGCTTCATAGATGCATATTCTGGCTACCACCAGATTAAAATGGCTCCCGAAGATTTTGCCTCCGTAGCTTTCATCGCAGCGGGCAAAACCTACTGTATACAACGATGCCCTTTGGGCTAAAAAACGCAGGAGCCACCTACCAAAGGATGGTCAATATCGTCTTCAAAGACCAATTGGGCAGAAATCTCGAAGCCTACATAGATGATATGGCCATACAGACGAAGGAGAATGCCCACGAGCTCGACGTGGTATAAACTTTCTCCAACTTGCGCCGCAATACCATGAAGCTTAACCCCCTCAAATGTGCCTTTGGGGTAAAAGCGGGCAAGTTTCTAGGATTCATGGTCAATCAGCGCAGAATAGAGGTAAACCCCGAAAAAATTCAAGCGCTCTTAGACATGAAACCTTCTGCATACGTGAAAGATGTGCAAAAGCTTAATGGGCGCATAACCACACTTGGCCACTTCATATCGTGGTCTGCAGAGAGATGCCTCCCCTTCTTCAAAACTCTTAAAGGGGGAAGAAAGCTAACTAGTTCGCATGGAATGAGGACTGCGATCAAGCTTTTGGAGAAGTCAAAAAGTACCTCGGGCAGCCTCCTCTCCTCAGGAGCCCGATGCCCGGGTAAGAGCTTTTTCTGTTTTTAGCAGCCACTGACCTGGCAGTAGCTGCTATTCTTGTAAGGGAGGAAAATAACTCCCAAAAACCAATGTACCATGCATCAAAGGCGTTGTCCTCCGTAGAAGGTCGCTATTTAAATATAGAGAAGTTAGCTTATGCCCTGCTTGTAGCTGCTCGAAAACTACGAGCTTATTTTTCTGCACACCCTATAACTGTATTCACAGAAGCACCTGAAATTACCCGGATTCGGCGCGCGAATCGAACATCTCGCGCTGTGCGGTCGTGCTGTCGCCACGCCGTTTTGATTTTGCCCAAAACATTGAGAAAAGGCTTGTTTTGTTTTTTTTTGTTTTGTTGTGTTATGAGATTTTGAGTTCGGAGGTCAGGTTACGCCTCGGGAAGAGATAGTTGAGCTCACCCGATTCGCCTCGTATATACGAGTCTTTCGATACCTCTCTTTCTTTAAAAGTTGTGTGCGTGTGTGTGTGTTTTTTAAAAATACATTTTGAAAATAATGTCTACATTGTAGACTATGTGTTTAAAAGAAATATTTAAATATTGAAAGTAATTAAATGAGATTGGAAGGAGGCCTTACCAATGTTGGTTTGTGTCTATCTTTCGTGGGGGAGTGTATTTTATTGAGACGTCGGGGTCGATCAGGATGGACCGGGATTGCCTCGGGACGGACCGATGTGTGCCGGCAGAGCTTCGGGATGGACCGACAGAGCTTCAGAATGCTTCGGAATGGCTCGAGATGGACCGGTAGAGCTTCGGGATGCTTCGGGATGGACCGACAGGGCTTCGAGAAGGCTTATAAGGGAGCCTGAAGGCTGGGGGAAGAGAGGAGAGAAGGGAGGTGTGAAGAAAATGAGAGGGGGGCCCCTCTATTTATAGGCTAAAAAAATTTGCAATATGGTCCGCACGGATTCATGTGTTATTACAATTTTTTTGGCTTTTCTGGATTTCAGGGAATGTTGTGGACTTTAAGGGGATTTTTTCATCATTTTGGCGTGTTGAAGGAAGTATCTGTACGGACCATTCTTACTTTGCAATATGCTCCGTACGGACCATATGTCAAGTGGTCATTTTTTGTAATTCCTGCAATGTCCTTGAGTTCCCTTTTATCCCTGAAAGGCCTTCCTTTGGTTTGGTTGGTGGTTTTGGACCTTTTGGACGTTACGGGTCTTCGGGATCATGTATGCGTGAGTTTTCAGTGTTTCCCGTATGCTCGGGTGGAGAGCGATCCGGATTTGGGTACTTACAACACCGCTTAGAAAGGTTTTGCATAAACCAGAGTCTTCAGGGAGGATGCTAGCATGTTCTATAGAGTTCACTAAGTTCCAGATCACCTACTCCCCCAGAAGGACCATCAAAGCTCAAGCATTGATTGATTTTGTGGCAGAAACATCGTTTAACCTTACGGATAGCGAGTTGGGGAAAAGAAAGAGGGTAGAACCCCATGAAACCCTATAAAATTATGAGTCAAACACAGATCTAACTAAAGAGCGACCAGAAGAAGTATGGACTCTGTTCGTGGACAGATCTGCGAGCAAGCTGTTAAGCGGCGCAGACATATTACTGATCGCTCCATGTGGGGAGAAATTCGAAAGAGCCTTGAGATTCAAGTTTGAAGCTTCAAACAATCAGGCCGAGTATGAAGCAATCATAGCAGGCATGGAGCTAGCGAGAGATATGGGGGTCCCAAACATTAAAATAAATAGACACTTCCAGCTCATAGTAAATCAAATAAAGGGGAGTATGACACAAATAACCCAGTCCTAGCCAAGTACTGCAGTCTAGCAAAATCACTTCTCAAAAACTTCGAATACTATGAGCTAAACCAGATTATAAGGGAAGGTAATACAGAAGCAGACCTCCTTTCCAGAATCACCGAGCAAGAGATAGAAGAGCTGAACGCAGACTGCCAAATCGAATTTGTAGAGATGCCTGCCATCGATCAGATTCAGATTAACAACATTGAGGACCAAGAGAGGGACTAGGTAGATGAAATCCGAGATTACATCGAGAAAGAAGCCCTCTCCGAAGATCAAGCAAATGCTAGACTCATAAAAAAGGTGGCCGCAAAATACACGATCATAGATGGAATACTATATCGGCGATCATTCACCTAGCCTTTGCTAAGATGTGTAAAAACTCACATGGTCACCAATTTACTCTATGAAGTCCATGAAGGAGTTTGTGGCGGCCATCCAGGTGCTCGCACCTTCTCAGACAAAATTAAATTTGAAGGGTATTATTGGCCAACCATGAGGAGGGACTTTGAGGAGTACGTAAGAAAATGCGACAAATGCCAGTGATTTGCGGACATCCCTAGACTCCTATCAACAGAGCAAAATTTGGTTGTACCATCATGGCCGTTTGATACTTGGGGGATTGATCTAATAGGGTCGTTCCCAACCACTAGAGGAAGCATCAAATACGTAGTAGTGGTCGTGGATTATTTCACGAAATGGACAGAAGCCAAAGCCTTGGCCACTATCTCCGAGGAAAATATCATCAATTTCGTCCACGATCACATCTGGTGTCGATTTGGAGTACTAAGAGAAATAGTTTCGGACAATGGCACTCAGTTCGCCGCAAAATTCACAGCTGAATGCGAGAGAATGAAAGTCCCACATCGCCAGTCCGCAGTAACCTATCCTCAAGGAAACGGCCAAGCTGAGGCCGCGAACAAGTTAGTCCTTGCTGCCCCAAAGAAAAATTTAGAAGGACGCAAAGGACACTGGTTGGACGAGCTCCGGACCGCGCTATGGGTAGTATGCACCACTATCATAAATTCAACCGAAGAAACTACTTTCTCGCTCACTTATGGATGATAATCGGTAGCCCCAGTAGAAGTAGCCCTCCCCTCCTACAGAGTCAATTACTTCGATGAGATGCGAAATGAGGCCGCCATAAGGGGCGATCTAGATGATCTCGAAGTAAAGAGAATGCGGGTGAAATTACCCGGATCGCGCGGATGCGGCGAGCGGTTTTTTACTTCACTAAAAAAGAGAGTCATCACGCCGTTTTGTATTATGAGCCTAAACTTTGAAAAAGGCTAGTTTGAAAAGGAGGTCGTTTTGATTGGGAGCCAAAACTTAGCAAAAGACTGTTTGAAAAGGACGTCGTTTTGATTGGGAGCCAAAACTTAGGAAAAGACTATTTGAAAAGGAGGTCGTTTTGATTGGGAGACAAAACTTAGGAAAAGGCTGTTTGAACAGAGATTTTTAGGTTCGGAGGTCAGGTTACGTTTTGGGAAGAGTATCTGGAGATCACCCGAAATGCCTCGCATGACGAGTCTTTCTACCTTTCTCGAAAAGCGTGTGTGTGTGTGTTCGTGTTACTTTTGAAAACGAGTTTGAATGACAAACTTTAATCTTGATTTGAATGACAAACGTTGATTTTGAAAAGGAGTTTTGCGTGGCAAACCTTTGATTTTGAGGGAGTTTGAAAAGGGAGTTTGAATGACAAACTTTGATTTTGAACCGGGCATTATGATGTTACCCTTTTTTGATGAAAACGATGGCAAGTAAAGACCGATCGACAAGTCATTTTGTGACTCGGATGTTTGAATGTAAATACTATCAACAAACCAAAGGGTTTGAACTTGTAAATGACAGTATTAAAATTGACGGTATCAACGGATCGAACGATCCGGACGGTAAAAGTGCGAATCGATGAACCTAACGGTTCGGACTGTAAATATGCGTAAAGTAAATAGCAATATTAACGGATCAAATGATCCGGACGGGAAATAGCAATCAACGAACCAAACGGTTCGGACGATAAAATTGAGGGTCGACAAACGGAACGGTTCGGACGGTAAATGACATAAAAGTAAAAACGGGGCTCGATCTCCATTTTAACCCTAAATTACTTCTCTTGAGGGAGAAAAGATGATAGAGGACTAAAACGTATCAAGACTCGTAGACGGTGTTTCATCTACATTTTGGAAACTTTGATGGGATCGGAAGTAGCGTATGACGCGTAAAACAAGGCGAAGCGGAGTTTGAGAGTGAGAGTGTTACCAATGGCTAGGTGTTGGCTCTTTTGCTCGGGAGGACGTATACGGGATACAAATAGGTGTTTTGGATGTGTTTGGCTCGTGTTAGCTTGGAAAACGTTGTTTTCATGCAAATCGAGGTATTTTTGGGGCTCGAGAGGGTGTTTGGTTGCTGGAACCGAGATGAAATGAAGGAGGAGTAAATTTTTGGACTTATTTAATGAAGGGGAGGGGCTGTATTTATAGGGGGTTAAACTGAAGAACAGGCCGTCCGGCTAGATCCTCAATTTCAGAGACTTCTTGGGTATTTTGAGATTTGCTGAGACTGATTGATTAATCTTGAAGAACAAGCCGGACGGCCAAACCTTCAATTTGAGGGCATTTTGGTCTTTTCAGCCTTGAATCTGATTGATGTTGACATGAGGGAGCTTGCATGTTGGCCATGTGTCCCGTTGAGTCATTAAAGAAGGGTTTTTTGTTCCGTTAAGTCGAGTTTTAACCCTTTTTTAAATAACTGTTCGGATAAATGTCCGGAACAGTCCCGAAAAGTCCCGAAAATTGCGTATTTATGGAAAAGGGGTATTTTCACGTGTGTGTGAACGTGGGTTGAATTCACTTTGGATTTTGGATGCACGGGGAAGTCCTGAAAAGTCTCGTTAACTTGGAAAGTGTGAGTTAACAGATTCTCGTTAACTTGGAAAGTGTGAGTTAACGGATTGTAACGATCCAGGTTTGGGTACTTACAGCGGGCAAGGGAAAAAATGGTTAACTACAAGCAAAAGTCCAAAAAGCATCATGACAAAAGAGTTAGCAAAAGAAGGTTCTCAGTAGGAGATTGGGTGTTAAGAAATGTTGAGGTACAAGACCCAACCCGGCTTCCACAAACTCTCCCCAAAATGGGAAGGTCCGTATCAAGTTACCCAAATCATCAAAGAGCGAACTTACAAGTTGCGGACAGAAGAAGGAAAAGACCTCAAAAACGCTTGGAATAGCGATCACCTTAGAAAGTACTATTTGTAATCTTTGTATTGTAAAAGGATGATAGAGGTAACAAATGTATCAAAAAGCAAGACATTTTTGCATACTTTAGTAACTCAGAAAAGCACGAAAGTGATATCCTCATTAGCAAAGCTGTTAGTGAGTGCCCGCAAAAAAAAAAAAAAAAAAAAAACGGATGCCAGTACGCGATCTTTAACCTGCTGATGCGCGGTGATCTCCTTGATCGCAGACCGCATGCCCGCAAGGATGCCAGCACACGGTCACAAACCTACTGATCACGGAGGCCTTATTAGCTGTTGACCGCACGCCTATATGTACAAATGCCAAAATTGAGCCCGTACTCGATCGCCAACAAGACTCATAGAGTCCAAATGCGTGAACCATCAAAATAATGGATATAGAAGCCAGTACGTCCCAAAACCTGCTGATGCATGTAGGCCTCATTGCCCGTTGATCACATGCCCGTATGTACAAAGGCCAAAATTGAGCCCGAACACGATCGCCACAAGACTCAAGGTGTGACGACCCCAACCCTAGGCACTAATTTTAAATATTATAGTATATGCTTTTAATATTTATGTTAACTTTATGTGTTCAATTATATCTTTAAATTCTTAATTTAAGATAAATTGGGTGAGAAGTAAATTTAGAATCTTTTAAGAATTTATTTGATATTAAATAAGAATCTTGGGGAAATAATAAGAATGGAAATTAGATAAATAAAAGAAGAAGGTTATATGGGTAGGATGAAGTATTAGGATAAGGGTTAATTTTAAATTTGAAGTGAAAGCCTAGATATTTTGGGTGGGGGGCCATTAGAGTCTTCCACTCCCTAAGCTTGCCATGTGTCCATTCCCTCCCATCCTCTTACTCCCTCCTTCCTCCTCCCTCCTTCATTCATCTCATACTCCCCTAGAGAAAGCCTTAGAACCTCCATTGAAGCTTCCATTTCCAAGTCTTGAAGCTAGCCATTTCTCCACCATTTTCAAGTTCAAGAACATCTTTGAGGTTGGATCATCAAGAGGATCAAATCAAGCTAAGAAGATTCAACCTTCTATGCTAAACCCCTAAGGTGAGTTGTTATGATTTCCTTCTTATACTTGTTCATAAATTCTTGAATGTTATTCTTGTTCTTATAATGGTTATTTCATGCCTTGGAAACTTGATGGGAGTTGGATGATTTGTAAATGAGATAGGTTGAAGTTATTGTTCAAGGAAGATAACCTAGGGTATGAAATGGGTGGATTTGGTAGTGATAAATAATCTAGAGTTACATTATTTTGGGTTTTCATGATTATGTTGAGCTTGGTAAAGCTAGGGGATCCTCTTGGTGTTCTTGGAATTAGGGTAGATGAAAAGAAAAAGAATTTAAGCTAAGTAGAAAGAGTTAGAATTTTGTTGGTGCTGGAAATCGCCTTGGGCGGTCGCCCATGGGGGCTTGGGCGGCCGCCCATCATGCCAGTGGCTCTCCCTTGCCTTGAAAATCCTCTTGGGCGGTCGCCCAAGAGGTGTGGGCGGTCGCCCATAGTGGCAGAAACTAATATCCTCCTTGAAAGTCCACTTGGGCGGTCGCCCAAGTGGTATGGGCGGTCGCCCAAGACCCCTGAACCAACTTTTAAATCTGAACTAGAATTGTTTAGCAAGTTTGTTTGACCTCTTATAAATTGTGACTCCCACTTGGTAAATTTAGCTTGAACCTTCACTGAGGCCTTGTATCGTTATATATGGAATATGTAGGATGGGTTAATGATACCTCGTTTCCTTACTTGATATTACATACATTGTTGATGTTGTTTAGTGTATTCATAAATTGTTGCACTTTAATATTGATTGGGCATGAGTATATATTACCATGTGGCTATTGTTTATCCCTTTTTGTGGATTTTATTTCAAGTAACTATTATGTGCTTGATAATTTGTTAATCAGCTGATATTGGGGGTATAACATAATACGATCAATTATGGAAGTGTGACCTAATGTGATCGGATTATGTTATATCTGTGACCGTCCCCTCCTGTGGCCACAGGTTGGGGTTATAGCATCTGTATTGAGCCAAAAGCCTTACAGAGTTGCTACTATCTTATTTGGTTCCCTGAAAAATGGGTCTTATAAGATGTGAGTATTGCTTAAGCAGCTCACTTAAGATTGGAGTATTATTATACCCAATGTTGTACGACTACTGTTCAGACGGGAAAAGGTAAACCGAGGTAACGTAAGGTGTTTACGCCTTTTCCAACGTGTTATGTGTTGCATCTATTTGGCATATTGTTGAATTCATAATAGCTTGCTGAGATTTATTCTCACCCCTCTCCCTTTACTGTTTTAGATCCCGAGACAGGCGGCCCGGCCAAGTAAGGACGGAGAGGAGTTTGGAAGTAAACTTTTGGGTGTTGTCGGGGTATGTATAGGTTGGCGTGTAAAATGTATTTTGGTAATTCCTTCATGGAGTTTGTAATTATAAACTTTAATTTCTACGTCATAACCTTAATCTTTTGTAACTAAACAGTGTTCGCTTTCAAGTTGGTCAACTCCTCCTCCAATGTGGAGTGGAGTAGAGTCCTTTTGAAATGTTACGTTATTAATGTTTATGTTTGAAAGTCAAAGTAAAGTTTTAAAAGTTTAGTGTATTTGAGTTGGTTTGAGGACGCTCCAGTTCGGGACACGTGTAGGTTCCGGGTCGGGGTCCTCACACAAGGAGTCCAAAACGCGTGAACCATATACAAATGGATATGGAGGCCAGAACCGGTTACACCTGTTGATGCGTGGACTAGCCTCACGACCACATTCTACATGCCACATGAAAGTAACTTGCCTTGTCTCTTTCAAAATACGTCACAGACTTAAAAGTCCAGACAAGCGTACATCACTAAAAGTGAACGGACGAGAGTGATGCGCAGTAAAAGTCCACAAGACAAGCACGAGTTAAAACCTCGAAGTCATAAAATGCCACAATAAACTGTGATCATAGAGAAAAAGGTTAACTCAAACGATTAAAACTAAGAGTTTTTTTAATAAGAGTTATTAACTCATAAACGCGGCCATCGAGCATTACATTACCCACAACCAAAGCATTGAGTTTACAAAATTTATTCACAAAGTCATACAAACTTTCCAGTCTTATAAAAAGCATTCAAACATTGCTAGACTCATAAGTAAAAATACAGCAGTTGAATAAAGTTTTCGATTAATAGATAAAAAGATTACATAAATCCTAAAAATCTATTACAAAAAATCATAAAGAAAAAAAATCCTAAACTGTTGATTGAGCAGGATGAGGAGCAGCTTGGGCTTCAGAGGCAGGAGTAGGAGAAGGGAGAGCATCAGTTGAAGCAGAGACTTGGGAAGGAGCAGCAGTTGACCGCGGCAAGAATAACTCGCTGACGCAGGCCCATTGGGAAATAGGCGAGCAGTAGCAGACTAGCAGCGTCTTGAGAGAGTTGCTCTCCACTCTACCTCAGAATATCAATCTGGTCGAGGAGGATGGGGGCGGTGACCGCGGCCACTGGAGGCAAGGTTAAGGCTGCAACTACGTCCAAATTATCAATATCTTCTTGAGCCAGAGGGACCAAAGCATGCCCGGGCAGGCACTCCAAATCAGTGGCAATCAAAGAGCCAATTATGGACAATTGCTCCACAGTAAATTTGCTCGTAGCAGCAAAGTTCCTTAGTTGTGTCTTGCTAGCAGCCTCGAACTGAGCGGTGGATTCCCCCAAGAGCTCATCTTTATACTCTTGGGAGTTCCTGAACTCCTCAGCACCTTCCTTGCAAGCAGCAGCAAGTTGGGCATCTTTCTTAAGCTGGAACTGCCTCAAAGGAAGCAGCTCTTCAGACTGTTTGTCAACCTGAGCCTCCAAAGCCAAGATAGTCTTTTTGGAGGCCTCCAACTTGTTAGTGTACTCCTCCACCCGCTTCTCCATCACCTCCTTGTGCCCGCGAAACTCATCCCTGGCACCCTTTGCCTTCTCCAGAGATTTGAGTGCCTCGTCATGTTTTTGACAGAAGTGTTTGAGGTCACTCTCTTTCTCCCTCAAGGAGAGGTTCAAAGCTATGTTCTCCTATGTGGCCTTCGCCCACGCTTTTGTTTTATCCGTCAAAGCAACGTTTGATTCATCGGAGAGCCCCCTAAGCCTCATGGCTTCATTGGCCATCTGCAAAGCAAGAAAAAGTCTCGATCAGCGATCAACGATCATCAAAGGAAAAGTACAAAAATAGAACGAAAGGGAATAAAAAAATTACCTCAGTGGCCATAAATCCAATATTGCCCGCCAAAGCAGAGGCATTCTGCTTGACCACCACATTCCCGTAGAAGTTAGGGGCATATAGCCTATTCAGAAGCCCAAGCGCTATGACTGAGTTGTAGCCTCCACGGAAATATGGATCCAGCCCTTGGACCGGAGGCACCTCCCCGAGCTTGTTGCTCAAGCTCCATGCAGGCTCCCGGACATCATTTGGCGCAACTGGATAAGCGCTGGCACAAATGGTCCTCCCTCGGGCTGGTGAGCTGGGGGTAGGAGTGATGATCGCTTCAGGCTGTTGGACCCACGGTTGTTTGTCTTTTCCCCCCACCCCATCCTTGACTTGTTTTTCATATTGTCCTTGAAACATTGAGGACAATGTTCATTTCAAGTGTGGGGGAGGATTCCTCGTATCCGTTTTTTTATTTTATTACATTAGTTACATATTAATTTATTTTCAGTCAAAAATAAATAAAAAATAAAAAAATAAAAATGATTTCTCCCTATAATGATGAGGTATCCTAAGCATTAAAGCTTATTTAGTTGCCTTTAAAGTTGATTTCTATTCCTTAATTCATATTTTTTCATAAATTTGAAAACATTTCCTAGAAATTGAATTTAGAGGTATATTGGGAGATAGATAAAGTAATTATAAATTAATATAATATAAATAAAATTGCTCTAAAAAGCATTGTTTTGTGAAAATCTTGGAGCATTGGACACTAATCATTATTTTTGAAAGGGTTGTTTTGCGCTTCGAAACTTTCATTTTTGAAATTCATTTCGAAAGGCACTCATCTCTTTATACACCTTTTTGAATCACTTTTACCTCCATTCCATTCTCGACGCTAGTTAAGCGTAAAAATGAGCACACCTTGCTTCAATAAACCTCTCCACTCGAAAATCAAAATGAATAAATCATTATTACAGTGAGACAATAAAAAGCAAGATGTGGCGACATTTCAAAAACTTAAAACCTCTTTTAAGAATGCTACTTGAAATACTAGCCTTGACCCCTCCCTTCACACGTCCATTAACACGTCCACCAATTGTGATTCAAAAATGTTGTGCTAAAATCTTTAAAGTATCTTTCTAAAGTGAAATCATCATTCTAAGTCCTCAAAGTTGTATAACAAATCTCTTCTCATTTTAAAATCTTTTTTTAATCCAAGCATCTTCATTTTCAAACTTCTGCTTAGAAAAGTATTTATTTATGCAAAGTTAATTTTTAGTTCTTTTATCTAGACTCCAATATGCTTTAAAAATCTTTTTAGAAAATACTTTCAAAATTTTGAATGATATGAATCAATGTTGAAAATCATTTTCTTAAGGCAACATCTTTGGCAACTCACCAGATCTAAAAGGGAGCCCCTTATTTATTTTTATCATCTTAATCTTTCTTTTTGGTCATTTATCTCTCTCTCCTCTATTTTTTGATTCAAGCCTTGCTTGGGGACAAGCAAGGTTTAAGTGTGGGGGAGTTGATAAGTGGCTATTTTATAGTCATTTATAGTAATTTAATTGCATCATTTCCTTAAATTTTAGTTTAAATTAGTTTAATTTAGCTTCTTTTATTTTATATTTTGAATTTTACACTTGTTTGGTATATTTGTGTGATTTTACAGGGATTAGGTACATATTCTGAAGTATAAGGGGCTAAAGTAAAACATATGAAAATAGAGGGGTCAAAATTGAAGATTTCAGAAAGTCAGCCCAAGCCAGATGATGCTCGGCCGAGCACCCCCTTGACTCGGCCGAGCAAAAAAGGACCAGAATGAAGAGTTGCTGGAAAGCTGCTGCTCGGCCGAGCACCTTCCTTAACTCGGCCGAGCACCTACTTGCTCGCCCGAGCACTTTCTTGCTCGGCCGGGCACACCCCTATTCAGCAAAAAGCTGCCTTTTCCAAGAGATGCAACCTTTAGCCAAAATGGCTATAAATAGGACCCTTGTACTTAGTGTAAATCATCCGAGAATGGATCTAAAAATACCCTGAAACACATCAATACTTTAGCAATACATTTATACACAATTCTTGAAGATGTGTCAATTGTTCTTAGGAGTTGTTGTACATACTTGAAGATTGTGAAATACAACGTGGAAGATTCCTTTCCAACCTTTATTACAAGAATAATTATCTCTTCCTTACTTATATCTCTATGCTTATTTCTTATTTTATTATGATGAATGGCTAGTGAGTTGTAGGGACCGAGACCACCCCACCACTCCACATTAGTATGATATTGTCCGCTTTGGGCCCGGCCCGCACGGATTTGCTCTTGGGAACTTCCCAAAAGGCCTCATACTAATGAAGTGGGTGTGTGCTCTTATAAACCTGACAATACTTTGTTCAATTGTCGATGTGGGATTGGGTTTGCACCCCAACAATCCTCCCTTCAAACCAAGGACCACATAAGCGAACACCATCCGCAAAGTCACACAAGAGGGAATCCCACCACCACTATAATTGCACACACACGGTCCACCCAGGCCGGAACATCCGAACCATGGCTCTGATACCATTTGTAGGGACCGAGACCACCCCACCACTCCACATTAGTATGATATTGTCCGCTTTGGGCCCGGCCCGCACGGATTTGCTCTTGGGAACTTCCCAAAAGGCCTCATACTAATGAAGTGGGTGTGTGCTCTTATAAACCTGACAATACTTTGTTCAATTGTCGATGTGGGATTGGGTTTGCACCCCAACAATAATCCTCCATTTCTTGGGGTTGGAAACTCGGCATATTATGTTTTCACCTTTATAATTCATGCTTCTTCTCCATGTCGAGTCAATTCTCTTAATAGCAATCTTAATACTTACAATAGGGAGACGTCCTTGGTTGTATAATCTTAGTTAAATCAAGAGAATCTTGATTAGCGGAATCCTATGAATTGAACTAGGCTTCATTAATCACAAAGTGTAATTTAATGATCTAGGGATGATCCTTTAGTGGTGAATATGTGAGAATAGTTTGAACTTAACGGATTTTGACTTATACGGTACCCTTGAGAGATAAGCCGGGCTGCCCGTTCGTGACAGACGGGAATGCCTAAAACGGAATCACGAGAGAAAGGCCGTGTTAGTCTTAAAATTCATGTGCAAAGCCTTCGATTGACAAGTAATGCACAACTTAGCGTATCATCCTTGATTTCTGACATTTTCATCTTAAAACAATTTCTTCATATCATTCTTAAACATAAAAACGTCCATATTTGTACGAACCCCAGTTAACCGAGAGAAGAATCCCGCGAAAAAATCTTGGTTAGCAGAACCATATGAAGTAAACGGAGTTTCATTAATCTCGAGAAAAGTTTAATGGCCTAGCGTACCATCCTTGTTATTTTGATGTTTATTTAAAGCGTGATTACTTGATGAATATATGATGTTTAAATCTCAATCCCGAGAATACATTTATTATAAGAATTTAACCTATGTTAGAGTAGTTTGTGTATGTTTCTAGTATTTTCGCTCACCAATTCATATCTCCCCCAATCATCTTATTTATATATCTATATAAAGACAAGTATCATACAAATTAGTAAACCCTGTCTTTGTGGGATCGACCCGTACTTGTATTAGCTAGGGGTGGCTTGGTAGGTATACCATTTGTATTTTGCTTATTTCATGTACCTACCAAGTTTAACTTGGTACATAAAAATCTATACCATTACCAACCGACTAAGTCGGTATACCAACTAAGTTGGTACGGTAGGTACTCGGTTTGTACGGTTGGTACTAAACTCTACCAAATGTATATATAAAAATAACACTTTTTCCATTGAGACCAAATAAATATTATAGTACTCCACTTAGTTTTAATTCTGGATTTTTTCCAAAAGTTATTGTTCAAGTCTTTTTAGTTTGACATTTCTAAAATAATACTTATATACTTATATGATGCAATACAGAAGGAAGTACTCCTTCCATCCGAAAGAAGGTTGTCCTATAATTTTTTTTAGTTTGACAAAAAAAAACAAAAACAAAAAACAGACAAAAAAAAAAAAAAAGGAACTGTAATAACAAAGTCCCATTTTTAAGCTACAAAGCTTCATCTGTTTTTATCTTTTTCTGTCTTTTGAAATCATGTTTATCTTACAAGTTGAAATAAAACTCTATAATATTAGATCACTAGTAAAAGTCCGTGTCCAAGGACACGTGATTTTTTTTTTAATTAAAAAAAAATTATTTTTTTAATTTAAAAAAAAATTAATTTTTTTTTAAGGGCAAAATGGGAAAGGGACAACTTAGTGAGGGCAAAATGGGAAATTCGACAGATGGAACTGTTCATTGTACTGTTCATCCCCTTTGCCATTTATACTATAGATTTTGAATGAAATGTAGAGGAGTAAAGTGCAGTATTAAGAAGTTTGACTTTTCAATTGGGACTATTCGTTTGGGTTGGTGGGACTATTAATATTTGGATTTTTGAATTTAAAGGACTTTGACACAAAAATGATAATCGTAGCTTGGCGTTTTGATAATTCTAATTGAGTTGCGTAGATACTTCTTTCTAGAAAGCCAATTGAAACATGAAGTTTTAGTTTTCATAGACTTGCTTTTGAATTTTTTTTTTTTTTTGTTTGATACCATCAGATATAGGAAGTAATATTTATGTGATTGTTGTGTTGGATGTCTCAGGTAACATTTGTCTCAAGTGAGCCAATACCCCCGAAATTTTCCCAAAATGTTAAATTTGGGAATCAGAGTTACAATCTCTACAACTATAGCTTGCTTCAGTTTGGCCAGGTAGTCCTTGTTTAAACTGTAACTGTGCTCAGTTGGTACACATGACATATTGTATTGTGACCGTTTGGTGAATTGTGAGAATGAGAAAGAGAGACAGACAGAGAAAGAGAGTCAAAATGTTAAATTAGGTTAAATTTATTTTTTATATTTAATATTTTTTATTATTTATTTGAAAATTAATATTTTTAAAAATTATAATTGGTACTCGGTATACCAATCAATACTCAACTTATGTATCATGTGCCAACCAATTATATATAACTAGAGCAAGCCCGTGTCCAAGGACACGTGTTTTTTTTTAATTAATTTTTTTTTTTAATTTAAAAAAAAGTTAATTTTTTTTTAAGGGCAAAATGCGAAAGAGACAACTTAGTGAGGGCAAAATGGGAAAATTGACATTTGGTACTGTTCATTCAACTGTTCACCGTTGTTGTGTTTTATACTATAGATTGGTACGGTAGTACCGTACCAACATTTCGGTATACCGATTGTCACGTACCAATTATAATTGGTACGATTGGTACACAAGTTGATTGGCTCAGATTTGAAAATTTTGCCAGCCCTAGCATTAGCTATACCACTATAGCCAGTGCACTTGCGGTATAAAAAGAACCGTTAGGTTCTGAAACTCAACACTAACATATGTTGGCGCTTCAACAGACAAGGGGCCCACCCAATATTAACCGGGAAGCATCCCAAAAGCTTCTACCAGCTTCTACCAAACTCCCCTCACGTGCTCCTTACATGTGCCATATGCAAGAAAGTCTAAGCAAAGACCAGCGAAAAAACACAACACTTGTGATAGCACAAGCGGTTTGCCCGCTGTAGACCCCATTTTGAACCAATAATTTCATGGTTACACTACTCTTCGTCTCTCTTTTGTGTTTTGATGAAAGCATATTAGTTTTGTCATATTTTGTTAGGTTTCTAACTAACCTCGTTAGTTTTGGATCTAACCGACTAACAAAATAACTGAAGAGGACAGAATAGTCGAATGACAAGTTGTCCCGCGCGGAACAGGCATGTCTCGCGCGAGACAACCCCTCTGCAGAATGTGCAGAATCACTTTCCTTCTCCGTTTCAACCTCTTTTCTTGATAAATCTTATCCAATTCGGGCCTCTAATGATATTTGAGTTCTGGAACCTTCATTGGGAGGAATCACAATCCACTTTAACCTCTTAAAACCCCTATAAATACCTGATGACGTTCAGTATTTCAGAGGTCCCCGATTCCTAATCAAAAACACATAACACACACACATACACAATTTGTTGGTTTTTCTCCCTGAAAGATTTTTTCAAATCACTCAAACAACTCCTAAATTCGTCCTTCAACCTTGTTGATTGACGAACATCGAGGCTCAAGCCTAAAATCAAGGCGAAACTCTGTCTGAATCATTTTTCGACCGAGAAAAATACTTAGAACCACGTTCTAAACCAAATACTCCCTAAACACAAGGTAAACTCCTATATTTTTACTTTCTTTTTCTCAACCCCTCTAATTGCTTATAGAGTAGTGTAACCCCATCAAAAGGGTTAGCCTAGAGTCCCTTCAATCTATGGAGGCGATCTCGAAGCATACAACCCGACATTCCTAATTAAGAAATTAGTTAGGGTTTGCTTATTCTTATTTTATTTATTGTTTTAATTGATAATCCCCCTTAAGCAAGATCGATTTTCGGATTGGGTGGATGCGGTGCTCCTTGACCTTCCAAATTCATCACTTAAGCCCCGGACCCAAATCTTTCAAAAAAAACTTTTCTTATTGTTTTTCTAAATAAATAATAAGTGGCGACTCTGTTATTCAATAAAAAAAATCGCAATCGCTACAGCCGCAGACCGAGCTTAACATATGTAGCTCCTCGCTCAGACCATAAATAAATCCCCGCTCAAAGCTAGGGGCCACTGATGAGCTCGGATCTATCAGATCGGGCCTAAAGCTCGATCTGATCCAAAGGCCAAGTATGACATGACAAATTCGTAGAGACCGTCCAAGTCAAGACCACGGACAGATAGAGCGCTAGAGTCAAGACTGCGGACAGATAGAGCGCTAGAGTCAAGATCGCGGGCAGCTAGACCGTCAGCAAGATGATCGCGACTGTCATGATCGCGATATCAATGACCGCGTCAAACATGTTGACCGCAGTCAACATATTGACCTCGGTCAACTACTAGACTCCCGGTTAAAGTCAAAGCTCAAGTCAAGCGAAAGACTGTACCTACGCTGACACCAATAAGGCGGCTTGTACCCATCACATTATATGGTGGCTCAGACGCCCACTATGCATATATGGCGCGGCGCCAACTATCCTCTGTATCTATCCTATCAGCGACATCCCTCTGCAGTAAATCTTGATTTATTGCAGAGTCTACCAAGCAGACACGTGTCATAGGTCAAAGACAAAGATATCCTCCATGGCCGACATCATTAAGCAACTCCCTCATACTATAAATATCAACCCTTGTCCCCATGGACAAGGTAAGTGCCAAAGTGCCAAATTATCATTTGTAAGTCACATTGTGTAAACCCTAAACACACAACTCATTAAGACATTTCAAGTCTTATTCTAGCTCAGTTATAAACTCTCAGAGATCTTACTCTCACACCTGAGGGTATGAGCTGGATTAAACTCCGGCTTGATCTCTAACGGTGTTCATTGTTTTTGATGTGTTCTAGGTACAAACCAATCCACAAGCCATATATCCTAAACAAGCGAGATCCCAGAAAGTCGAGGTGTCATCAAGTGTGAATTAAAATTTGTTAGTATTTGATTTAATATAATTAATTCAATAAATTATCAAAATTTGATAAATTTTGAGATGAATTTTTATAAAAATTGATATATTATTTTAGGAGGGGGAAATAATATCTTTAATTAAACTTGAATGATTTAAACGAGGTTGACGATAATGCCCCCCGAGGTCGACCCACAGACCAAAGGCTTAGCACGTGTTTGAGGTTAACGATGTGGTGGTGAGTATATTTTACTTACTTCCATTATCAAAATATTCCATTGAATTTCTAATCAAGGATAAAGATTAACATTTCATCACCCCCAATTCCTAACCCTAAGACTTTTTATTCAATATTGATTCATGATAAATCACGTAATGCATATCATATCAAATCGAATGGATTTCGAGACCTATAATAGAATTGGGCACTACGTCTCATTTTAGGGTTTAAAAACTCAAAATGAAGTCAATTAGGCCATCAAACGGACATTTGAAGTTTTTATAAATGAAGTGTTAAAAGATGGGATGTGGTAGCATTTAAAATGATCATTTGTAGTGTTTAAGATGATTAGTTGTAGTGTTGAAAAGTGTAAGAAGATGTTGAAAATTTCTTATTATTTACAAAATGCCATAGGTTTTTTTCAAAATTTTATTTATTTACAAAAATGTCACTGACAGACCTGATTAAAAGTCCCATTTTTTCAAGATTTAGGAAAAACGTGTTTTCCTCCTAATTTTGGCATAAATTGGGGCAATAACATAACAAAAACTTAAAATATCGACTTATCAACAATTATTTGAAATTGGGGAAGTAACTAAATTTTTTCTTTTGAAATAAATTTAACTAATTTTTAATTTTAAGTGGTGTAAAAGTCATTAATTATTGCTTGTTTAAAGTCGATTTTTTTTACATGTAAATGGAATAAAGGCAAGGGAGAATACTATTTCCACTGTCCCAATTTAATATTTCTTGTTTGATTTTATATGAAAATTAAGAAAAAATAAATATTGTAAGTATAAAAAATAAAGTGGAACAGACTGTAGGTAGGAAATGATGAGTGAGTTGTTATTGTTATTGTAGCAAATGAGTCTCATTAATCATTTTAGGAAATAAAATAATGAATTTTTTAAAATTAAAATGGATTAAAAAGGAAAACAAAAATTTTAAATCGTGGGTGGGAGTATCATACGTGATTAAAACATCAGTTAAAATTTTGTAACCGCAACATTTACTGAAAGTGGTGGGAGATGGGACTGGGGAAATTTATTGAGCCTACAAAATGAACCGCCATTGAAGAATGTCGACTGGCGTTTGTTTTTCATTTTTCACCTTTTAATTACCTGTTAACACTTATCCGATCAGACAATTAGGATTCGCTCCTGAGCTTTAGAAAGAGAGAAGAGAAAGGAAGAGGAAAGAAGAGAAGGGAAAGGAAGAGAATTTAATTATCTCCTATAATGCTCCCTGGTTTAAGAAGAAAATGAAAGGAAAAAGATTTAAATTACATTTATACCCTTAATTGAAAAAAGGAAATAGTTATATTTGTGGGGTAAAGTTGGCACTTCAAAAAAATTGCTTAATGAAATTTTCCTTCCTCCCAATTCCTTCCACTTTTAGGAAGATTGTGGAGAAGTGAAAATTTTTAAAAAAATTCTCACACTTCCTTTCACTTCCTTCCTTATAAAATTCAGGAACAAACCTAAAAGAAAAATATACTTACACTTCCATTTTCTTTCTTTTCTCTCCTTTTCCCTTTTAAGACTCGGGAGCACACCAGCAAATAAGTGTTTTTTTTTTTTTTTTCGGTTCCCTCTTGAAATTTACTTAATTTTAAGCGCCAAAAATAGTGTTGAGCGCACAGTTCATTCCTTTGCTTCCATTTCTCTTACGATTCTAGAGTTCGTTCTCCAGGTTCTCCGGCAGCGGCGCTCAAGCAACGACGGGTAAGCTCCCTCTCCCTCTCCTTCTATCTTCGTCTTCGTCTTCCTCTCCCTCTCTGTCCTTTCCGAAGCCATGTCTCAGGAAGAAAGGAAGAGAATTCAATTATCTCCTATAATGCTCCCTGGTTTAAGAAGGAAATAAAAGAAAAAAGATTTAAATTACATTTATATCCTTAATGAAAGAAGGAAATAGTTATATTTATGGGATAAAGTTGGCACTTCAAAAAAATTGCTTAATGAAATTTTCCTTTCTTTCAATTCCTCCCACTTTTGAAAAGATTGTGGAGGAGTGACAATTTTAAAAAAAATTCTCACACTTCCTTTCACTTCCTTCCTTATAAAATCCAGGAGCAAACCTAAAAGGAAAATATACTTACACTTTCTTCCATTTCCTTTCTTTTCTCTCCCTTTCCCTTTTTTAAGACTCCGGAGCACACCAGCAAATAAGTGTTTTTTTTTTTTTTTTTTCGGTTCCCTCTTGAAATTTACTTAATTTTAAGCGCCAAAAATAGTGTTGAGCGCACAGTTCATTCCTTTGCTTCCATTTCTCTTACGATTCTAGGGTTCGTTCTCCAGGTTCTCCGGCAGCGGCGCTCAAGCAACGACGGGTAAGCTCCCTCTCCCTCTCCCTCTATCTTCGTATTCCTCTCCCTCTCCCTCTCCTTCTATCTTCGTCTTCGTCTTCGTCTTCGTCTTCCTCTCCCTCTCTGTCCTTTCCGAAGCCATGTCTCAGGGAATTCTTGGTTATCTGTGCCCAATTGAGTAGGATTTACTTCGATTGATTGTTCTTTTTCAGATTCGTTTAACTCTTTGCTTATCGGTAATTTCGATAATTGATCTGTTGTTCACAAGTGTTTTGTGTTTTTTGAGGATGATGAATTTAATTTTACTTTTGAAATACTGGAGCAGTTTTTAATTTGATTCTACTTACTGTGTTTAGGCTTCCGATAAAGATTCTGCAAACAAACCCTCAAAATCTGAAGGTATTGATCAGTTTCTCTTATTTGTATTCTTGTTGATTTACTGTGCTTGCCTGGGTTTCAAAAGCTTGTTAATTTACTTGCATTTGAGAAACAAGATGTTACCTAATTGAGTTACTTTATGAACTTATGATAATATGGTGTAGAGGCCAGCCTTACTCCACTGAGAGCAGGGGCGGAGCCAGGAATTGGCCGAGGGGGGGGGGCAAGATTACACGGGGGTTCGGGGGCAGCGTCCCCGAAAAAAAATTTTCGGGTCGGACAAGTAAAAAATGGGCCGGATCCATGAAATACAATGTATTTTAGTTAACAAAAATGATAAAAGTAAATAATTCAAAGAACGATTGAAATAATGTTGAAGTATTTAACGCAAACAATTTATTAAAATATATTACTCGAACAAAAAAGAAATTCAAATTTGCTAATTAAACTTGGGATAATAGGAAGAAAGACCAAAAACAAAAAAAATGGGAAAAGCCTAACGAATTAATTAAGATTGAAAAAATGTGAGGAAATTAGGAGAAAGAGAAAAACAAAACTGTTAAGAGAAAGAATAGCAAAGATGGAAGACAAAATTAATTGAAAATGTAGGTAGCAGGGTTCGAACATGGATTTGAAAGGAAACACCAAAGGCTTTAACTTCACCCCTTCTACCGCTGAACCACACCACTCACTGGTGTTAATCTTGAAGTTAATTATATATATACATATATAACAAAAAATATGGGGGGGGCAAAAAAAAATTTCCACTGCATTTCCGCCGCTGGAGGGGGGGGGCGAGTGCCCCCACCTGCCCCCCCTGGATCCGCCCCTGACTGAGAGGGACCTATTGTCTGTTAATGTGCTCCGTGTGAGTTGGCTTGACATAGAGCTTTGAGATATAATGATCCATGGCTGAATTGGTGCACTGAGTGATGTTGGTGTACCCCATATGCAATGGTTAATTGGTAGAAATGGGACTTATCATATGGCAGAAATAAAATGGAAAAAAGAAGTTATAATTTGAATGTATTAGCAACTTGCAGCAAGTGGTTGAATAACCAAAATTCTTTGTTGAGAGTCTTGAGACTTTCAATTCCTGCTTGACTTGTAGAAGATGTATCTTTGAGTAGGCTATGAATTGTTCAATAGTTGATTATAATAAAAGGTTGGAAATTATCAAATGTAATCTCTTTCAGCAAAAGCTGAAAGCTATTATAAGGGTTGGATGACTTTTTCCACTCTCTCTCTATTGGAGTATTATATATACACGAAATGATATAACTTTGGTTAATGTTTATGCTTTTTGTCTTGACCAATATTTTGCAATGTGTACTATTAAACATGGATTTATGATATGTACACATGGATTTATGATATGTAGTTTAATGTTTATGGTTTTTTGTCTAGACCAATCTTTTGCAATTGATAAGAATATTTATTGGCTTTTGAAGATTCCCGATATTTTAGGGCGGAGTAGCATGGAGGTCCAAATGACGGTGTTGATAAAATTATTAATCTCCACCGCTCTGATTATTGGGGCCGGAGTGTTTTTCCGGTTGTACGATACGGTGGTGCTGAAGCCGAGGAGGCTGAGGTCAAAGCTGAAGCAGCAAGGAATAAGCGGTCCGCCGCCTAAGTTACTGTTTGGGAATATAATGGAGATAAAGAAGGCCCGAGATGAAGCTGCGGCGGCCTTGCCTGAAACCTCCGGTAAACCACCGGTTTTTCACAACCCGGTTGCGACCATCCTACCCTTCTTCGATCCCTGGATTAAAAAATATGGTCAGTACCTTCTTAATTTCCGCTCTCATTTCATACTAGTTAGCTAGCTGCGTTTCAAAAGAAATTTTCATATAAAAGAGGATGCAATTTTTGGGAATCGGAACCGATGATGCTGAAGTTGGTGGCGATATTTGAGATAATGTTTTATTAATGAATGACTTAATTTATTACAAGATTGAAAGTTCAAAGTGCTGGAAATTGCATTCGGTGGGTTCGAGTTCGAACCACGTCTCGTATTGAAAGGGACACTGGATGCCGCTTGAGCAAAACTCTTTTACAGTAATATTTGGGATATGAGCGGATGAAATTAGTGGAAAAAGTCATATCGATGGGTGGCCCATGTCGCCCATATATAAGCATTAATATATAAGGAGACGGGATTTAAATCCCTACCAACCGCTATAATCCTAATTTTCGTACTCCATCGGTACCCAAACGAATGTTCACAATTTATAGGGATATAAATTGGTAGATGATCTTAGGACTAATAGAATCAATTTGTCAAAAATAACCTCTATTTTTTTTTTTGGGTTTTTAATGCAGGTGATGTATTTATGTTTGCGCTTGGCAACATACAAATATTGCTGGTGAACCAACCTGAAATGGTGAGAGAAATAACCACATGTACGTCTTTAGACTTGGGAAAGCCATCTTATCAAGCCAAAGAAAGAGGTTCATTGCTTGGCCAAGGCATTCTTACTTCTAATGGCCCTTATTGGGCTTATCAGAGGAAGATTCTTGCCCCCGAACTATACATGGACAAAGTTAAGGTACATTTTATTTGTATATACCCCATTCGTACAATTACAAGTATCACAATTGACTTGTTGGAATGCGCTTTACTCCCTCCCTCCCATAAAGATGTTCCCATTTGCCATTTTTGATTGTCTAAAAAGATTGTCTCATTTTCAAAATTGTTAGGCTAAAATCATTTAACTTCCTAAATTGCCAACCAAGGAAGAAAGTAAGCGAGGAGAGGATGAGAGTCAACCAAGGAAGACGAGAGAGTAATAGAGTAATAAGTATTAAGGTTAGTGATGGAAATGAAAATAGATTGTTAAAATGTTTGTGTAATCAAGTAAGAATATCATTATGGGACAGAAGGAGTATTTGTTTGTATATTGCTTGAACCACGGTAAACTGTGTTAAAACTATTTCCTTATGTACAAGCGCTATACTTATTGATCAAAAGAAAAACGCGATTTGTTAAGGGACGGAGAGAGTATTAATTCACTTCTATGGCCTAATTGTTGATCTTCTAACTGCTCTGTGAAATGTATGTACTTATATACTTGCAGGGAATGTTCAACTTGATTACAGAGTCAACTAGTTTATTGGTGAGTTCTTGGAAGAGCCTAATTGAGGCCAAGGGAGGAGTAGCTGACATTGAAATCGATCCTCATATGAGAAGCTTCTCAGGAGATGTAATATCAAGAGCTTGTTTTGGAAGCAACTTTTCCAAGGGAGAAGAGATTTTTGTTAAGCTTAGAGCTCTTCGAGATTCAGCTTCTAGAGTCGCCTTCTTCGGCGGAATTCCAGGTTTGAGGTCAGTTTTTTCTTCTCTAGCTGTATTTCACATATTTAAATTCCAAGTACTAAATAAAGAACTGTTCTTTTGAGCTGTAACTATCAACCTTTCTGATGTTAAAAACCACAAGATTTAGTTGGCGTTTATGTTTTAGTGCTGCTATACTAACACATACTACTTCTATACCGGAAAGATAACCCCGTTTGGTTTTTGATGGTCACCACAAGTGAACTTTAAACAAACATAAATGTCAATCCAATCATCTCAGTAAAATTGTAAAAACTGTTATCGTTAAATCACTTAAGGATTTATCAATTTTTTTTTAAGAATTTCACTATCATAAATAGATTGACATTAATATTTGCCCAAAGCTCACTTGTGTTGACCATCAAAATTAAATGAGACTATCTTTCGGGACGGAGGGAGTATATCGCAACAGGCATCTTCCTACAAAGAGTAACCGGCTATCATGGTCACTAGAAAAGGAGACCCGTAAGCTAATCTTGGAAGTAGTGAAGGAAAGGAAAGAGGCTGGTTATGAACAAGATTTGCTGCAAATGCTTCTCAACGTTGCTCAAAGTAGTGGCCGGAGCCAAAATGAAAATGACACCTTTATTGTTGATAATTGCAAAAATATCTATGCAGCTGGTTTTGAGACCACCGCATGTTCAGCTACATGGTGCCTCATGCTCTTGGCAGCATATCCAGAATGGCAAGATCGAGTTCGTGCTGAGGTACTTGAGGTTTGCCATGGTCAAAATCCAGATAATGATATGGTCCGCAAGATGAAGCTGGTATGCATTTTGACTATTCTTTAACAAAAAGTATTCCATTGCAATAGAAGAGTAACATTTTGTTGAGCACTCAAATAAAGAAAATGCTTTGAAATTTACTACGTAATTCTCTAAAATTTGGCCTTCATACCATTTGCTCTCAAACTATGCATTAAATGAATCAGTTTAGTCAAATTATTGTAAAAAGGTTTCTTAAAAGGAAAATGTTACTCTTCCAGGGGCAGTTCAAAAATGAAATGAAAACATACGCCCCTCTACTATTGGGATGGGGGAGTAATATATCAATTGGTTGCATAGCATTGATGGAGCCATGCCTTGTTTTAAGGGGGCAATTGCCCCATTTACTTTTAGTATACTGAATTAGTACTAGTAAATTTTGAAAATTTTGATTTTTCCCATTAAAAGTAGCATTCTGCCTCCCTTTTGACCAAGAAAAAAAAATAATATTATATGATATTTGCCCCCTTTTTAACTAAATATAGGTAGTACTACTTCTGCAATGACCAATTTTTTTTAAAAAATTTTTTTTGGCTCTTGATGAGGAGCAAATATTAAATTTGTTTGGTCATTGATTTTGGGATAAAGGGAGTACAAATTTAGAATCTGACGTGATGTATGTTTGAATGATGATTTTGTAGTTGAGCATGGTGATTAACGAGGCATTGCGTCTATATCCACCGGTTACAGTTGTGTCAAGGGAGGCATTAAAGGACATGAAATTCGGCAACATAAATGTTCCAAAGGAGGTTAATCTTTGGACGTTGGTTACAATGTTGCACACTGATCCTAAAGTATGGGGGCCTAACTCGTACGACTTTAATCCAGACAGGTTTGCTAATGGGATTACGCATGCTTGCAAATACCCATATTTGTACATGCCATTTGGGGTCGGACCACGAGTTTGTCTTGGGCAGAACTTAGCTATTGTGGAACTCAAGATCTTGATTTCGGTTATTTTGACCAATTTCTCATTCAGACTCTCCCCGAAATATGTGCACCGCCCGGTTCTGAATTTGGTCGTAGAGCCTGCTAATGGTGTTCATATTTTGGTGAAGGAGCTTTGATTGAGTTGTACCTTGATTATGGTCATTTTTCTTGTAGGGTTTGATTAGTCTTATATGGTTCCAATCTTCTTTTGCTCTGTTCCTTTATGCTTAAAAGTCAAGTATCATTTTTCAAGGACATTTGGATCGGGAATCGTAAATCTTAGTTACCATATGCATAAGACGTAACTTGTGTTAGTATAAAATTAACTTGTGTTACTATAAAATATAACTCAGTGTTATTATGCAAGTAAGAATGTTAGGTGGTCCGAGTACAATTGCATCAAATCTTCTCTGATCTAGGTTTGTTTCTTCAATTCTTTTCTCTAAATGTGGTTAGACACGGGTAAATATGATTAATCCTGGTATTCGATCACCGTATTAGCTACCGACTAATCTAGTTAAATATTGATAGAAATATAAGGGGAATAAAGATTAATACTGATACTCAATCACCATATAAATAATTGACCTAGTGGTTAGTGAAACTCTGTGACTTGATTCTAAGAAAATAAGATATACTATTCTTAATGGTGTAATTAAGTATGATTTCAGCTTATTACATTATCAATATCAGTGTGAACTAAAATTTGTTATTTGATTAAATATAATTAATTCAATAAATTATCAAAATTTGATTAATTTTGAGATGAATTTATTACTCCCTCCATCCCACCTCAAGGTTTCACCTTGAGGTTTACACGCTTTTTAAGATTTTTTTTTTAAAGTGGGTAGAAAATTTGAGGAGAGAGAATGTAAAAGTTAAATGTGTGGTAGGGAATAGGAGATAGAATGTAAAAGTTAAAAATCTATATTATAAATCACACCATTGTTTTCTACAGTGGTGTGAATAGTTTCATTCGCGAAAATGACCATTTTGCCCTCACTATTCACTCCCTTTCCCATTTTGCCCATAAAAAAAATAAAATAAATCACACCATTGTTTTGAACAGTGGTGTGAATAGTTTCATTCGCGGAAATGACCATTTTGCCCTCACTATTCACTCCCTTTCCCATTTTGCCCATAAATTTTTTTTTTTTAATTAAAAAAAAATAATTTAAAATTATTTAAAAAAAAAATAGTTTTAAAAAAATGTGGCCTTGGACACGGGCATATTTAAAAAAAAAAATTAAATTAAAAAAAATTTAAAAAAAAACAAAACAAAACAAAAAACGTGGCCTTGGACACGGGCTTAGGCTAGTATTTAATAGAAGAAAGAATGATTTGGAGGAATAGTAAGTTAATGATTGATTTTTTTGTAAATATGTTAACTTTATAAGGGTATAAATGAATGGTTTTTTTTAAATATATTGAGATGATAAGGGTATAAATATATGAAAAACTTTTTATTTAAGAAAAAAAACCTTGAAGTGGGACGACCCAAAAGGAAAAGGTGGAGCCTTGACTTGATGCGGGACGGATGGAGTATTTTAGGAGGGGGAAATAATATCTTTAATTAAAGTTGAATGATTTAAACGAGGTTGACGATGATGACCCCCGAGGTCGACCCACAGACGAATAATGCCAAAGGCTAATAAGACTATCCCCATTGTTGGGTCACCATGAGAGGTAGACGTGTCCATTTTATAAACCGAACCGGTCAACCGGGAGGTTGAAAACCGGCAAGTCAAGCAGCAGTCAGCGGCGGTTACTTAGGGCTAGCAGCCGATTAGTGGCTAGGTTCGGTTAAGGTTTGAAATTTTGAAAAGGCAAACTAGGTTAGCCCGGTTTTGGCTTGCTCGGCGAGTCGTATGAGTTCTTCGTAGAGCATAACCTTCCGATAGTGTTAATTTCCAATAACGGTCATGCTTAGAGTCATATGAGTTGCTCGGCCAGAGCGAACGCCAGAACTCATTCAGCTACTTTTTCAATGGCCAGTTATGTTCACTTGCCTTACCACCCTTGCCCATACGCGCCACTACTACTACCGGTGCCACCGCGCCCACGCACTTACTACCACTACTACTAGTACTACCGCTCTCTTCTGCACACCCACCGTCACCTGGCATACCGCCGCGCTCTTGCCACCATCTTACCACCACGCGCGGCACCACTGCTTCTACTACCACTACTCTACTATCACCACTACTACTCTTCTTGCAGCTCCTACCAATACCACTACTTGCACACACCACCGCCTGTCACCGGCACCATGCAGCTGCTACTTCTACCAGCTACTACTTCTGACCGTCACTACTACATTGCCCATTCTGTGATACCACTCCTATCTCTGCCACTCCTGCCAATACCACTACTACTAGTCTACACCACCACCATCACCACCAACACGCACTTCTACTACCACTACTACTACTACACCACCACTACTACCTTTACCTACCATTTACCACTACTATCCCATCGGTCTACGTCACCAACATCACCATTCACCACCACTCTGACTACTATTACACTACTACTACTACACCACTTTACCACTACCGCTACTACCACCACTACTACTACCACTCTCTACCGGCTACCACTACCACTCCTGTCAATACCCATTAGGTCCAGGGTCACTACTACCGACCTACCACCACCACTCCTACCAATACCCTCGTTGTAATTGTATTTTAATTAATAAAATTTAAGGGTACCGTCGCTTTTTTCTTTTATATACTTAGTTTCTTTTAAAAAGTTAAGTTTTATTTCTTTCAAAATTCATAACTTTTTTATAAACCTTTTTTTCAAAAAATGTATGTAGATAACTTAAGTTTAAAATAGTCTTATATATCCAAAAAAAAATTGAAAAAATTAAAAGTTAACTTTTTCAAAAACCGTTAACTTTCATTTCTTTAAAAATTCATAACTTTTTTTATAAACCTTTTTGTAAAAAATGTATGTAGTAAACTTAAGTTTAAAATAGTCTTATCTATCCAAAAAAAATTGAAAAAAAAATAAAAGTTAACTTTTTCAAAACCGTTAAAAAATTAGCGAAAAATGATATGCTCGGCAACACCAAAGACTCGACCGAGCAACCCTCGGCCCCTAAACCCTAAAAGGGTTGCTCGGCCGAGCAGCAAAAGACTCGGCCGAGCAACCCTCAAAACCCTAAACCCTAAAGGGTTGCTCGGCCGGCAACACCAAAGACTCGGCGATATCCAAACCGTCAAACCGGAGGTTAACCGGATAACCGTTAAAACCGTAAACCGCCTAAACCGTAACCGGTTGAGCCGGTTAGGCGGTTCGGTTCCGATTTGGATTTTGGGGCTTAAAAACCGCCGGTTGAAAACCGGCTAACCGGCGGTTTTCACAACCGGCCACGTCTAATGAGAGGTGCAGAAAATCCGCCTCTAATGGCGGCCCTCAAAAAGAGGGAAAAAAAGAGGGGGAAATAATATCTTTAATTAAAGTTGAATGATATAAACGAGGTTGACGATGATGACCCCCGAGGTCGACACCCCACAGACAAACGAGTAATGCCAAAGGCTAAGGCACGTGTTTGAGGTTAACGATGTGGTGGCTGGTGAGTATATTTTGTTTACATCCATTATCAAAATATTCCATTGAATTTCTAATCAAGGATAAATATTAACATTTTGTTGCACACGCGAGTTGCAAGAAATGCTCGGAAAAATCCGTCTCTAAGCTGTCAGTTGGATTCCCTCTGCGTTTGCATCGGTCAGTCAACACTCTACACTGGCGTGTAATGATCGGTGAGTCTTTTTTTTAGGACCATCAATCAATAGGCTAATAAATACCTGATTATGAATCAACTCGATTTAGGTTAGAATCGATAAAGTAATGATTAATGGATAATCAATTTTGATCGCATAAATTGGATCACAATCATAAATATTCATATTCTTAATGCGGGATTGGCATCGAAACTTTGAAATTTATTTACTTGTACGTCAATTATGCTACTGTTTTGTTTTCTTTCAGTTTAGATTGGTTGTGGTCTTTTCTGGATACCAAATTGAAATGGAAAAAATGGTACAGAAATTGGCAGTAGCTGAGAGGTGAATTATTGATTGTTAACCGATTCTTAGGAATTAGAACCAGAATTCAAAGCTGCAAATGTCGCCCCAGTGCGGTGCAGACGTTGTGCTAGAAGAATATGATGGAGGATGAGATATACTCATAGCTACTAGTGGCATGGAACCCAAACAACTTCAACTGTTGAGTTAATGGTAAGTGGCTAAGTCCCCGTGCCAATAATTTACATTATACTCTATAAGGCTACCCATCATATATTAATGTTGTTTTCTATTGTAATCAACATGTTACCTGGTATCCATGAGATACTACTATGTCCCATGTTTGGTCCATACCCATTTTTTTAATGTTGTTTTGTATTGTAATCAACATGTTACCAAGCTATCCACAAGATAATGCTGCGTCCCATGTTTGATCCATAATCACCATATATTAATGTTGTTTTGTATTGTAAGACAACACGTTAACATCTATTTCATTCAACACATTTAATTATATCTCAAAGTCACACTGTTCAAACCTGCACGCTCATATCATATACATATACAAGCCTAAGCCCGTGTCCAAGGCCACGTTTTTTGTTTTTTTTTTTTTGTTTTTTTTTTTAAGGGCAAAATGGGAAAGGGACAAATGTATGAGGGCAAAATGGGAAATTCCGCCCATGTAACTGTTCATACTACTGTTCAAAAGGGGGGTTTGTTTTATACTATAGATGCTTACTTGGGATTTCTTGAGGGTGAGAGGAAGAGATATGGAGGGGGGAATTGGTAATGTGTTGAAGATGATGATTTCAGTTGGCATTGTTATGGTTGTAGGATTGCTAACGATTGTGTACAGAGCAATAGTTATGAAGCCAACGAGGTTGAGGGGGTTGCTGAGAAAGCAAGGAATCACTGGACCTCCGACTGCATTGCTACTAGGCAATCTCCTACAAATGAAGAAGGCGATTGATGCAGCAAAATCAGGGCCGGCCATATCTAGCACCAACACCATTATCAATCATAACTGCTCCTCTATCATCTTACCCTTCCTCCATAAATGGATTCAAGACCACGGTAGCTCCTCTTTTCTTTTGGGCTAATCAAAATCTACTAGTACCATTTTATGTATTAACAAAAAAAAAAAATATTAAAAAAAAATCATGTATTAACAATCTGAATGAGATTTGCAGGTGAAGTGTTCATGCTTTCAGTTGGGCTAAAGACGGTATTGCATGTGACCCAAAGTGAACTAGTGAAAGAGTTAAGCACAAGCACCTCCTGGGACCTTGGGAAGTCTTCACACATGCAGCAAGGACTTGCTCCTTTGCTTGGCCAAGGCATTATTGCATCTAATGGGGCTGCTTGGTTTCTTGCCAAAAAAGTTCTTGCTTCTAATTTATACTTGGACAAGGTTAAGGTACGTGCATCTGTTGCAATACTAACCACGTAGTAATTAAGGTTGTACATAAAATATGATCCCCAACTTAATAAGCAGATTATATCATTAGTCCTAAGAATTTTCTTATTGAATGTTTCAAATATTTATGTGTCCTAGAGTACCATACTAACTATATGAAAGATGATCATCAATTTTTTCCAGGGCATGATGACTTTAATTACAGATTCTTCAGTCGCACTGATAAATTCATGGAACAGTGAAATAGAGACTAAGGGTGGCAGAGACGTGGATATAGAAATTGATGCGTATATGAGAACTTTCTCAGGAGATGTCATATCCAAAGCTTGTTTCGGTAGAAATTATTCCCAAGGCGAAGGTATATTTTCAAAGATTAGGAGTCTTGAAGAGGCAACATCTGATATGGTTATGACTATTGGTATTCCTGAATTAAGGTGCGCTATCTTTTTCCCTGACTATATTTCTTGAAGAGTCCCCTTTTTAAATTTATCAGTAGTAGAATTTTACTCAATGAGTCATATTTCCAATCTTAAGTTTATCTATATAGTACACTTAATAGACCAGATATAAAATTGGTAAATTGTTTTAGGTTCTAGTAACTTAAAGGATCTTGAAAGACCATTTTAACTCTTAAATAACTTGAAATTTAGGAGTTTATTGTGATATTTTAGAAGTATGAGTGGATTAATAATGTAATATTCCTACAATTCCTTGCCTTTATCTCACTTAACATGGTGCCGCAAATTAAGACGTGTCCCCTTTTATATAGATATATTCCTACAAAGAAAAACAAGGAGGCGTGGGCACTAGAGAAGGAGGTTCATGAGTTAATCCTAAAGCTTGTAAAGGAGAGAAAAGAAGTTGGTTATGATAAAATGGATCTGCTACAAATGGTCATTGATGGTGCTGAAAATAGTGGCTTTTCTAGCAATGAAGAAAAGACGAAATTCATCGTTGATAACTGCAAAAACATCTATTCAGCTGGATACGAAACTACTGCAGTTTCTGCATCATGGTGTCTCATGTTATTGGCCTCAAATACAGAATGGCAAACTCGTGTTCGTTCAGAGGTTGCTCAAGTTTGTAAAGGCCAAATTCCAACCACTAACATGCTACTTCAGATGAAAGAGGTATAAATAAAAGGATACACTCTGATACTCCCTACGTCCCATAATGATAGTCCTATTTGACTATTCAAACATTTTAACAACATATTTTCATTTCCATCACTAACCTTAATAGGTTTATCTACTACTCCATTACTCTATCTTCTTCCTTGGTTGGCTCTCATCCTCTCATCTCTCCCTCTTCTTCCTTGGTGTGCAAATTTGAATGTTCAGTGATTTTAACCTAACAATTTTGGATATGAGACTATCTTTATGGGACAAACAAAAAGGGAAAATGAGAACAACTCTATGGGACGGAGGGAGTATTGCACGATTTATATTTATTTTTAATGCTTGGTCCTTATGAATATGATGTTATATTTTGCAGCTGACAATGGTGATTCATGAAGCACTTCGTCTATATTCTCCTGTACCAGTGCTGATAAGAGAAGCATTGAATGATTTGAAAGTTGGGGAGATTGATGTGGCCAAGGGCGTGCAAGTATGGTCATACGTGTTAAGCTTACACACAGACCCTGAAGTATGGGGACCGGATGCACTTGAGTTTAATCCTCAAAGATTTGCCAATGGAGTCTCTGGTGCTTGCAAGTTTCCTCACATGTACATGCCTTTTGGGGTTGGACCCCGGGTCTGTATTGGTCAACATTTGGCTATGGCTGAACTGAAAACCCTAATCTCTCTGATTGTTGCAAACTTTACATTAACACTTTCTCCCAAGTATGTCCATTCCCCAACTCTTAAGCAACTTGTGGTTCCTGAATTCGGAGTGAATCTCACTGTTAAGAGACTGTGAACGATCTGGAGCTTCTCCCCGAAATATGTGCACCGCCCAGTTCTGAATTTGGTCGTAGAGCCTGCTAATGGTGTTCATATTTTGGTGAAGGAGCTTTGATTGAGTTATACTGATGCAGGAGCTAGAAGGCCAAAACGTGAAGAGACAGAACAGGAACTTGAAGAGACGGAACATGCTGACTATCCAGAATTCAGCCAACTTCAGATGCAATTCTGTATTGATTGGGAAGTCCAAAAGTTATGTGTGACCTATAGTTGGAAAGCTCTCTGAGTGTAACTTTTGGAACAATTTTCGGTTCGTTGATTGCATTTTTCTACAAAGAGTTATGGCAGTTTTAGTGAAGGGGGGTCTCAAGGGCAGATTCATCCGAATTTTGTCTAAGTTTTGAAGTTTCATGAATATTTTGATTCATTCCCTATCTTATCCCCAAATAATTAATTTGTAGTTCAGTTCCCTAGTATTTTGATGTTCCTAAGCTTGGAGGGTTGTTCCAAGTATCCTATAAATACCCTATATCATGGATTTTTTTTTTTAAATATTCCATTTTAAATCCATATTTACCTAAATGACTCAAGGGAAAATTTATGTACCAAAATGACCACATTTTGAGAAATCGGCATTGGTAGTACCGTTTTTGGCTTAAAGTCGGCACTACCAATGCCGATTTTGGTCAGTCAAAAGTCAGCCATTGGAGGAGGATTAATTGGGAGGATTAAATGGGAGGTTAAATTGCCTTAATTACGAAGTTTTTAATTTTAAGTAAAGTCGGCATTGATAATACCGACTTCATTTAGGGTTACAGTGAAGTCGGCATTACCAATGCCGTTTTCTGGAAAAGTGGGGTGAAGTCGGTATTGGTAGTGCCGACTTCTGCTTTAAAGAATCCCATGCGTGCAGATCCCCTTCCCCTTCCCTTCATCCCTTCATTCCCATCTTCTCTTCTCAGTCTCATCTTCTCTCTATCTCTCAGCCATAGCCATTGACACCAACCAAGATCTCATCAAGCCAACCAAGAATAACATTCAAAATCCTAAAAACGTTATTCATACTCACGTTTTTAAAATATAAGGTTAGTATTTTATTGATTTTTATTTCTATAATTTGCGTTTTAATTATATTTATTTCTATAATTTGTGTTAATTTTTGTTGAGTTTCCTACATACATGTTAGGTTATTTATTAAGATTTAATTAAACTTGATTTTTAATTTATTCGAATTTTGTTAGAAATTTAACGAAAATGTTAAGTTTATGTCAGAAACTTAACTGTATTGTCAAAAATTTAACTTGAGTTTTTCGTTGTTCGGTTAAATATTTAACGAGAATGGGCTTTTTCTTGAATTATAGTTTAATAATTAACGGTTGTGTCTTTTTATCAAAAAAATGCCATCTTACGTTAAAAACTTAACTAAACCGTCGAGAAAATTGTCCTTTTCGAGTTAAATATTTAACGGGCCGACCTTTTTTCCTTGAATTTTAGTTTAATAGTTTTGTTGTTTGTTTCAGATGGACCAAACCCAAGCATTTGTTGATCCGGGCCGCTAGACCCCTCCGTATTAAGATTACAAGATAAACACCGTTCAAATTTTATTTGGGCTAGACAGGAAGTTGAGACTATTAGATTTAGGCGCGGTCGGAACTTCCTACAAACTTGAATGTTAGGATACAGAGCAAACTTTTAGAAGTAGGATTCTACGGTGTTTATAAGTTAGGTCATTTCAAATATGGCGGCATTTGATAGCGGCTTTAGTTGAGAGATGGCGTCCGAGAGACGCACACATTCCATTGCCGGTTGGGAGATGACCATCACCCTTCAGGATGTTGGATTTTTATGTGGCCTTCCTATAGACGGGGAGCACGTGATTCATAGCCGAACCAATATGCATAGGTTGGAATGGTGCCAATTATGTCAGGAGTTACTTGGGATTCGACCACTTGAATCAGACTTGAAGGGTGGTAGATTGTCTATTAAGTGGATTATAGACCAACTGACTCAGTGGGAGGATCTTCCTGCAAATGCGCATGCCGAATTGATTAATCAGTATACTCGGGCCTATATTTTGATATCCATAGGGTCATTATTGATGCCGGACACGAGTAATATCTTGGTGAAACTGATGTACCTCCCTCTGCTTAGGAACGTTGACGCGATTGGGAACTACAGTTGGGGTAGTGCTACGTTAGCGTTTTTATATCGGGAGTTGTGTGTGGCGACAAAGCCCGATGCGAAATGTTGTGGTGGATTCTTAACAATTGTGCAGGTATGTCAATTATATTTGCTTATATTATTCTATTGAAGAAAATATGTTTTGTACGTGACACTAAATATTTTTCTTTATGTTTTTTTTAGCTTTGGGCTTGGGAACGGTTGTTGTGTCTACGACCCGTAAGGACACGTGGAGATGTCATTCTTCAGGATGCATTACTGCCATATGGTTGCAATTAAAATAAATTCATTTTAAAATCACATAATATTTTATGTACTTGATTTTGATTATTACACATTAATTTGTATGTGAAATTGCTCCATATGTAGGTGGCAAGGTCCCTTATCACATACGCATCTTACCGGCCACAACTTGCGTGGATATCGAGATCAGCTAGCGTATTTGACTGAGGATCAGGTTCAGTGGCAGCCGTACTTTAGTGTCCAGGGTCCAGCATATTGCTTCCAGGGACAGCATATATGGAGAGCGAAGGTGCCCCTCATTTGCTTTGATAGGGTTGAGTGGCACCTTCCTGATCGAGTAATGAGGCAGTTCGGGATGTTACAGGGTATCCCTGACCCACATGACACGAGTGATTACCTGCATGGACTTGACCGACGAGGTCGAACAGAAGTTAATTGGCTCAATTTCCACATATCTTACATAGGAATGTGGAATCAACGGGCTAATTTGGTGGTGGATGGGCAATACGGTATCGAGGATGTAGATTTAGCACATCCCTATATGTTATGGTACTCTCGAATCACACGGTTATTGATCCAGAATCCAAATGATGTGGAGGACGAGGGGTACAGGGCGCATGCTAGTCGTTATGAGGGTTTGGTAAGTTAAATAGTACATATTTACTTTAGTTCATTTTTTTTTACCATTTTATCTTATCGTTATTATTTATTCCTTCTTTATTATTTTCAACAGATTCAAAACCTTCAGCGCGCGTACATATCCAACGAGAATGCCATACTTGAGGTTGAGGGATACGCCTTACGCTCACAACACCTATATGTTACCCGTGGTGTCATCAGACAATCGTTATCGTCTATTAGACAGCTGAGACGACTGGATGCCCTCCAAACTCCCCCACCACCAGTAGATCGTGTTGTAGGGGTGCCACAGAGACGAAATCGGGTTCGTAGACGTGGTCAACATGTGCAGGCTGATCCAGAGGTAATATGTTTATTTTTTTCGTGGATCTGTTAAATATTTAACGAGAAGGGTCTTTTTCTTGAATTATAATTTATCATGTGCGGGATGATCCAGAGGTACATTTTGAGGAGGCAGCGAATGAGGGGGGCAATGGGGAGGAAGGGAATGAGGAGGAAGGGAATGAGGAGGAACAGAATGAGGAGGACGCGAGTGAGGAGGCAGCGAATGACGCTTTCTCCCAGGCAGGAAACTATGGATTCTCTGATACACAGATGGATTATACTCCAACTCCCCCTCCAAATTTAGGTTTTGCATCATATACTTCGGGGAGTGAGAGTGGAAGTCGAAGAAGAAGCGTTGACTATGCTCCATCATCATCTCGTCCACCTCTAGGGATGGGGTTCACATCGTATGGTTCTCGTAGTCGAGTGGAAGGCGAAGCCTTCAAATGGATTATACTCCTCAGCTACCTCCAATGTCGTTTCCGGAGGCTACACCTTTTGGTCACACAGACCCTACTCAGGTACCATCATCATCTCGTCCAGCTAGCACATCACGAGTAGGTCGTGTATTATCTCGCCTTCTACCTAGGAGAAGTGATAGGCCACGTAATCCTCCTAACAATTACACCCCAGATGCATATCCCTGACGGATTTCCTATTTGACCGGGATGTGGTCAATAAATATTTTCTTATCTTTCCGAATTAATTGGTAAGTTATTTTTCGAATTAATTGGTAAGTTATTATGACTCTCTTCAATTTCTTATTTTTTCGTATTAGTTGGTAAGTTATAAAATGATTGGTACCAGTTTCGTATGAGTTAGAGTAAATTTGTCACATCAGTCCAAAAAAGATATATTTATCAGAACTTTGAAAAACGGGACTACCAATACCGTTTTTGTAAGAACTGTCAAAAACGGCACTACGAATGGCGTTTTTGTCAGAACTGTAAAAAACGGCACTACGAATACCGTTTTTGTCAGAACTATCAAAAACGGTACTACGAATACCGTTTTCAGAATACTTACCCTTTAAAAGGCCCGGTGACCTCAAAAACGAATTCATCCATTTCTCAATCTCTCATCCATCTCTCTCAACCCAAGATCAAAATATATCAAAATGGATCCAAATCAACCCCGCTGGTATCTTGGACGAGAACCACTTCCTGGTAACCCCGCTAGTCTCTCTCAACTTTTAAATCAGTTTGATTCTCCACCGCCTCAAATCGAACGAGAGAGAGAATCTCCACCCCGTCATATCATACCTGGTCCCGCTGGTGAAGCACAGTTAGCCATGCGTCGGCATCGGACCGGAAAAGCTCATGTATCTCAGGGACCTCCCGCTCAGTCGACCCAAGAGGTCATACGTAAAAAACTTGACGAGCCGGAGGAAGATGATTATTTTCAGGGCAAAGCTTGGCTTGCTGCTATGGACTATCTAGCTATGAGAGGGTACTTATTATCCCTTGAGAATGATCAAGGAGAAGCTGTCAAAAATATGAGAGGGTGGAACAGGTATATTATTTTTATTTTAATTATAGTTAAGGTTAAAATTTATAAATAATTGATCATTATATTTTTGTTGTATTAGGTTGTGGTTGTGGTCAAGAAGTTCACACAACCGAGAGAGTGGAAGTTTTCACGTGATTTTGAAGGATCCGACCGACGTATTGAAGCTTACTTAGGTGACAAAGTGTTGAAGCAAGGCGAGGGCGGAAGTGACATAGGTGAAGGTGCTGTTACGATACTTACTCGGGTATGAAATATTTTCCTTAACATTACACTCCCTAAATATATCCTTAACATTTTGTTCTAAATGTTTTGTTTTGTTGATCTATTAGGACATTGTTTGGACCATATCACGCTCAAAAAACTACTTAACATTGTTCCTTCCAATGTTTCTAAGGTCTTCCTAAGGATTGTTAATTTCATCTTTGGACATGTATTATTTGAATTTACATCGGATTTAATATGTACTTGAATTTATGTAATGTTTTTCTATGTGAGGGATGTAGTCACTTTGAATTTATTTATTTATGTTTATGTAATATTTTCCTATGTGACCGGGATGTGGTCACGAATTTATTTATTTATGTTTATGTAATATTTTCCTATGTGACGGGATGTGGTCCTTGAATTTATTTATTTATGTTTATGTAATATTTTCCTATGTGACGGGATGTGGTCACTGAATTTTGTAATTTTTATCGAGTAAAAGCGAATATTATGTCATCATTTTTTCAAACACTTAATAAAATAACAGTCACAAATAGTTAAATATATTACAAGTTCAAAGTTCAAATAACATCTACGAATACTTAAATATATTACAAGTTCAAAGTTCAAATAACATCTACGAATACTTAAATATATTACAAATAGTTAAACAAAACATATTACAAGTACTAGAAAATAACATTTAATCCTCCACCCTAAGAGTTGGACATCTTCTTTTAGTGTGACCTTCTCCCTTGCATATCCCGCAACGAAACTTCCTTTTCTCCACCTGCCAATCCATCCTATTTCTAATCCGCCTTGATTTAGGTCTTCCTTGCTTCTTATCACGCCGGTGCATTGGGTTAGGATAAAAACTTGGGACAAGATGATCTACATTCCAGTAAGCCTCGTCATGGATCGGATTAAAAGTGCCCCTCCATGTATTGTGGTACGCCTCAAGACTGTAAAAGGGATCAACAAAATTCAAACCATCAATATGTTGGGCTTTGAAGCAGGCAAGAGCATGCGAACAAGGGTAATGATATTGCACCCATTTACCACGAAGTGCATGCTCGAGGACCCAATTCCACCACTTGAATCCTTCCACCCCTTTCACCGCGTCGCCCAGTTGTAACTTGATAAACACCTACTGGAGTATTGTTAAACCTCCTAACACTATGATAGCCGGCCTTCTTCAAGTTGAAATCATATTTTTGTTGGACCCTTTGGTGAATAGCAGTCTAGCATTTATATTGGGGTTACCAGGATACCCCCCTAAAGCCCTTATTGATATCGAGAGTCTATTTTGAAAGTATTCCACACACCTATAGAAGGCCATCTCAACAATACCCGAAATAGGCATCCCTCGTGCTCCTTTCATCACACCATTAAAAACCTCAGACAAATTGGTAGTCTTAATGCCATACCTATATCCACCATCATGCGCCATTGACCACTTTTTAGCATCCAACAACTCAAACCATTTAACTGCCTCGCGATTGATTATACGAATCTGAGCCAAGTAATTTTTCATCTTTCGGTCCTGGGTGGCGCTAACAGCACGCCAAAAAAGATCTTTTAAGCCAACCCCCTTATGAGTGTAAAGGAAATTAGCTCGTAAATGCAACATGCACCACCTGTGCACAACAGTTCGTGGCCAACCATTTTCTCCAATAGTGGCAAGGATCCCATTGTGGCGATCAGATATCAAACAAACTTCACGAGCCCTAATAACATGTCTCGCAAAGAAGATGTAAGAACCAAGACCAGTTTTCATGGTCTTCTTTTTCAACAAGAGCAAAAGCAAGTGGAAGTAAACTATCATTCGCATCGACACCCATAGCAATAAGTATTACCCCTTTATATCTTCCATGCAAGAATGTGCCATCAACAGAAATGACAGGACGGCAATGAGAGAATGCTTCCAAACAAGGGCCAAATGCCCGTAACACACGGTCAAACGAACCCGGGAGGACCAGCTTTCAGGACGATTAGAAAACTCCACAATGGTTGAAGGGTTCCACTTTTGAATAGCTTGCTAACAAACGTGGCAACTTTCTATAAGATTCTTCCCGGTCCCCTATATGCTTGAGCGATGGCTTTTTGTTTACCACACCATGCCTTCCGATATGAAACATCCTTACCGTGAGCTGATTTTATATTTATCATGATAAGCTTAATCTTGTACTCTGGATCAGCCTTGACAAGATCAAAAACTTCTCGTCCTATAAACTTAGCATCTAAATTAGGATGATTGCCGCTAACATCTGAAGCCAAGCAAGAATGTGGACCCTTGTACTTAGTTACTTCCCAGTACCCACCCTTCTTCAGACTCACATTGACATAGAAATTGCAGGGGAACTGTTTCACCAAACACACTCAATAGTCCACTTTTGCGGTGTGCTCTTTCTCACCTTGAACCTCAGATTCTTCTTAATATGGTACTTCTTTATCTGGTACTGCACATCAATCTTGTCTGAGAAGCGAATACCTTTAGCGATTGCATCCTTCTCCGCATTCCATTCGGCAAACTTGTATTCAGTATTATCATAATTCTCTGATCCTTCACCAATATCACGGTAAAATTGATAGTCTCCTCTCCCATACATTTGATTTTGCGATTCACCTTGAAAAGTAATCATCTGTGCTCCTACATCACCACCTTCCCCATCATCACCCTCATTCTCGTTATCAGTTGCACTCGAACAATCTTCATATCCAGAATCAGCATCAGAACTTACTGCAAGGATATGACTTTCATAATCTGAATCATCATCGTTTTCACGTTCCTCTACCTCTTCCGCTTCCCCTTCCACTTCCACTTCGCTTCCACTTCCTGCCCACTTCCCTTTCCTCTTCCCAATGTGTTTCAAAACCAAAAGCATCTCTCTCAAGGTAGTTATCATTTTGTATCGGCTCCTCACGTGTTTCAACCTCATCAGAACGCACAGTATTATCAAGTCTAAAATTCATGATAATATACAACTGCAAGCTACCAATCCCACCTAATTGAGCAGAAACATCAAACATGACTTTCACACACATATCATTTTCGACTTCAAGCGGAATGTAATTTGCAAACCCATTGCCCATAATATGAGGATATCTACAAATAACTTTCAATTTAATATCCCTTGGATCTATATCAATTTTCTTATATAACTTCCTAATCAATTTTTGTAACTCCAACGAAGTTTTTGCCCTAAGGGGAAATTTCCCCGCCTGTTCAAGATTACTATCTCCAAACGGGTTTTCATCATCTCCTCCCCAGTAGCACATGAAAATAAGTGGAAGTCCACTCATATTTTTCCCTAAACAAATTAATTCAACAATCAAAATATATAAAAAAGCAACAAATCACATTATACAAATCAAAATATATCAATTCATTCGACAGTCAAAATATATAAAAAAGAATAAAATGTACCTTGAATAATGCTTAATTCACAAAATATTGAAGAATGTTGAGCTCTGAAATTGAAATGGACGGAGAAATGGTTAGGAAAGAATGAGAAAGAAGAGGCTGTGAGGGGATTTATGTTGGGTTGAAATCGGCATTGCCAATGCCGACTTCACTATAACCCTAGTTGAAGTCGGTATTGGCAATACCGACTTCTCTTAATCCAAAACACCGTTAATTAATCCTAAGCCTAAGCCTTCCTCGCTGACTTTTGACTGACCAAAATCGGCATTGGTAGTGCCGACTTTAAGCCAAAAACGGTACTACCAATGCCGATTTCTCAAAATGTGGTCATTTTGGTACATAAATTTTCCCTTGAGTCATTTAGGTAAATATGGATTTAAAATGGAATATTTAAAAAAAAAATCCTATATCATGTCTTTGTAATTGATTATAATATAAAGATAGTGCTTTGTGTCTTCTTCCATTGTTCTTATTTATTCGGTGGATTTCGTTTAGTGGCGAACATCCTTACTCTGTATCTCTTCGGTGGATTCCGTCGAGTGGTGAGTACTTATATGCCCTGTATCTTCAAGGTGGATTCCTTGAAGTGGTGAGCATACCTATCTGTTACTATTATTTTTTTCTTTCTTTTGCTTCCGCTACGTTTTTTCGGCATCAAGTGGTATCAGAGCCGAAATCAGGATTTTCCAAATTTCGGTTAAGGTATCCAATTATACTTTTCTCTTCTATTCGGTCTTCACCCTCTTCATCTAGCTCATCTCCTTTTCTCATTTTTGTTATAAAATACAAAAAAAAAAGAATATTATCTTTCTCTGTCCTTTGTCCATCATGGTTAACATTGTTTGACCGTTTACCGATAATATTACTCCCTTGCCCATTGTGGATTGGTCTAAACCGCCAATCTATGACGATTATCCTCAAAATTTAACTGAATTTTCATTTAATCAATTCAAAAATGGTTCCCAGCCATGTTTCGAGAAATGTCTGGGTTATTGTCAAATTTGTACATCTTATACATCTTTTTTATGTGGGGAAATTCAAATGTTTTTCCTACATTGAATTGGTCGAGAAGTATTTTTGAGTATCTTAAGAGTGACAGTTATTACAAGGATCCTTTTGATATCAACCCTCCAAGCTTAGGAACATCAAAATACTAGGGAACTGAACTACACATTAATTATTTGGGGATAAGATAGGGAATTAATCAAAATATTCATGAAACTTCAAAACTTAGACAAAATTCGGATGAATCTGCCCTTGAGACCCCCTTCACTAAAACTGCCATAACTCTTTGTAGAAAAATGTAATCAACGAACCGAAAATTGTTCCAGAAATTACACTCAGAGAGATTTCTAACTATAGGTCACACATAACTTTTGGACTTACGAATCAATACATAATTGCATCTGAAGTTGGCTGAATTCTAGATAGTCAGCATGTTCCGTCTCTTCACGTTTTGGCCTTCTAGCTCCTGCATCAAACTCCCCTTGTTGAAGAAGACTCGTCCTCGAGTCCATACGATTATGTTCTCCATGAAAAGGTAAAATGATGGACACGTTGAAAGTGTTGACTTTATGTTTTACAATATGTTCACAAACTTGAGCATATAACCTCTTGAACCTTGGAAGCCGAGCTGTCCACCATTTCCAAATCACTTCTTTCTCATTTTTGTATGATTGTTTTTTGTACCGCAAACCCGCTCCACAAATAATGAATATGAAGACCATATTGTTGGGTTATTTCCTGTGTCATATACCTTGATTGAGGTCTCTTAGTGGATTACCAGAGAATAGAGAACTGATGATCAGTTTAGTTAACCTTTTATGTTGTTGTTGTACATTCAGTGATCATATGTGATCTTCATTGTTTTTATGGTCATTTTTCTTGTAGTGTTTGATTCGTCTTATTTGGTTTCAATCTTCTTTTGTTCTGTTCCTTTATGCTTAAAAGTCAAGTATCATTTTTCAAGGACATGTGGATCGAGAATCGTAAATCTTATTTACCATATGCCTAGGACGTAACTTCGTGTTACTATAAAATTAACTTGTGTTAATATAAAATATAACTCATGTTATTATACAAGTCAGAATGTTAGGCGGTCTGGTCTCTGAATACACTTGCATCAAATCTTCTCTCATCTAGGTTTGTTTCTTCAATTCTTTTCTCTGAATGTGGTTAGACACGGGTAAATATGATTAATCTTGGTATTCGATCACCGTATTTAGCTACCGACTAATTTAGTTAAATATTGATAGAAATATAAGAGGAATAAAGATTAACCCTGATATTCAATCACCATATAAATAATTGGCCTAGTGGTTAGATATTGATAGAACTAAGATATACTCCCTCCCTCCCAAAATTATATACCCGTTTACTGTTCGACGCAGAAATTAAGGAAAGTGGGTAATGAAGAAAGTGTTGTGAGTATAAAAGTAAAATAGGAGAGAGAATGAGCGGAGGGAATAGTAAAATTGATTGATGTTGTGAGTATAAAAGTAAAATAGGAGAGAATGAGCGGAGGGAATATGTTATTATGGGACGCTCAAAATGACAAAATGGGTATGTTATTTTGGGACGGAGGGAGTATATTCTTAATGGTGTAATTAAGTATGATTTCAGCTTATTACATTATCAATTATGAGAGTGAATTAAAATTTGTTATTTGATTTAATATAATTAATTCAATAAATTATAAAAATTTGATAAATTTTGAGAAGAATTTTTATAAAAATTGATATATTATTTTAGGACGAGGAAATAATATATACTCCCTCCGTCCCACCTCAAGGTTTCACCTTGAGGTGGACACGCTTTTTAAGAAATTTAATTAAAGTGGGTAGAAAATTTGAGGAAAAAGAATGTAAAAGTTAAATGTGTGGTAGGGAATAGGAAAGAGAATGTAAAAGTTAAAAATATTTAATAGGAGAGAGAATGAGTGGAAGGAATAGTAAGTTAATATATGGAATGTGTGATAGGGAATAGGAGAGAGAATGGTTTTTTTGTAAATATATGGAGATGATAAGGATATAAATATATGAAAAACTTTCCATTTAAAAAAGGAAACCTTGAGATGGAACGGCCCAAAAAGAAAAGATGAAACCTTGAGGTGGAACGGAGGGAGTAGTATTTAATATACCCCCGAGGTAGACCCACAGACGAGTAATGCCAAAGGCTAAGGCACGTGCTTGATGGTCTGGCGAGTATATACTCCCTCCGTCCCAATCTAAATGTCCAAAAATGAATCCGGCGTGGGAATTAAGGAAAGTGAGGTAGGAAAAAGAAAAAGTGAGGTAGGAAAGAGAAAAAGTTTAAATGTTGTGAGTATGAAAAATTAAATAGGAGAGAGAATGAGTGGGAGGAATAGTTAGGAGAGAGAATGTTGTGAGTGTAAAAGTAAAGTAGGAGAGAGAATGAGTGGGTGGAATAGTGAAAAAAAACTTTCCTTTTTTGGAAATGAGACATTTTAAATGGGACGCCCAAAATGGAAAGTTGAGACATTTAGATTGGGACGGAGGGAGTATATTTTAGAGAATTGTTATTCACCCCCGCACATTTACTTAATACCCTCGTAATAAAATTTTTAAAACAATGTCATTAATTGAAATGGCACGTGCTTGATGGTCAGGCTGGCGAGTACTCCCTCCGTCCCATAGAACATTACACGTTTACTATTGAGAACGAAAAATAAGGAATAATGTTATTAAAGTAGGTGTTGTGAGTGGGAGGAGAGAGAATGAGTGGAGAGAATAGTAAATTATTATGGTGTTGTGAGTATTAAAATAATGTAGGAGAGAGAATGAGTGGAGAGAATAGTGATTTAAGGTTTCCTTTTTAGGAAAGTGGGACTTTAAAGAGGGACGCCCAAAATAGCAAAAGGGGTAATGTTCTATGGGACGGAGGGAGTATATTTTAGAGAATTGTTATTCACTCCCGCACATTTACTTAATACCCCCACAATAAATTTTTTAAAACAATGTCATTAATTGAAATGACTTTATTACCCTTACTAACATTAATATATTATACACCCACAATTGAATTTCAACATTGCAGTAGGAACTGTGTGAGAGAGAAAGAGAGATATGGTATTAAATTCGAACAGAGTTGAACACGCCGGAGTTGAACACGCAGGTGAGTCTAGAGATGACATCAGACCTCAAAAGCTGGAGACTATAATTGGGGCCCCACGCGAAAATCGGGAAGAACAACTGCAGTCCCAGAATCAATTTCCTAAACCTTGTTTGGTTTTTGAATCCATGAGTTATTTCAGTAGCTTGCCTTTAACGCTGATTCAATAGAAATCAAAATCTCTTGAGCTAGGGTGAGTTTGGCATTGCTTCTGATTTTTTAAAAGTGATTTTTCAAAAGTAATTTTAGAAAAATTGATTATTTGTAATAAGTACTAAAATTTATAAGTATATTTGAATAGTATATGTTCAAAACTGATTATTAAAGATAAATATCAAAAATGACCTTTATGATATGTATCTCGATATAATAAATATATAAAAGAGATTGAGGTTATTATTGTAAAAACAACACAAATAACAGCTTCTAAGAATCACTTTTAGCAAAAGCTGGGTCGTCAATCCAGCCATGACAACTGAAATGGAATCGCCGACGCCTACAACGACCGACGAAATCATGCCGGAATCAACTCAGGGAAGATCCACTACCCCCAGGATGTTCATTAAAGAAATGGTTATGCAGAACTTCAAATCATATGCTGGTGAACAACGAGTTGGCCCTTTTCACAAGGTCAGTTAGGGTTTCGTTCTCTCTCCATTATTATACATTTACTGACCTAAATTATGCAAGCAATTTCAACTCTGTTCGAATTTAATACCATATCTGTCTCTTTCTCTCTCACACAGTTCCTATGTTGAAATTCAATTGCGGGTGTACAATATATTAGTGAGGGTAATAAAGTCATTTCAATTAATGGCATTGTTTTGAAAATTTTATTGCGGGGTATTAAGTAAATGTGCGGGTGAATAACAATTCTCTATATTTTACTTACTTCCATTATCAAAATATGCCATTGAATTGTTGGGATTGGAGTCCTAAACCAAGGAAGAAAAGGGGCCTAAGTCGGAGGAGTTTGTTAAGATCAAAAGGAGTTCAAAATGGAGTAGAAGTCGAGAGTGGCCTGGAGCAGCGCCAGGCGTGCGCCTCACCTGGCCGAGGCGGGCGCCTCATTGGCCGAGGCAGTGGCCGAGGCTTCATCAACGCGAGGCGGCCGCATGGAAGGCACAGGCGGGCGCCTCGGGCATGGAATGCGGGCTTCTGATTTGTTTCCTTAGTTGATTAGAATTCTTCTTAAAATAGATTTAGGATTTCCTTGTAACTATATAAACATAAATCCGGCCTAGAATACATTGTAGCAACATATTAGAGAGGAGACTAATACATATTGGCTTGGCAATTGCCCCCGGACGTAGTTCACGAGTTGGTGAATGAACCGGCTAAACAACTCTTGTGTTCTTGTGTGTGATTGTTTCTTTCTTGTACGTGTGGGTGTGTTGTTTTCTTTGTGTTGATTGCAACGGGGGAGCACCAATTTAACAACAACTGGTATCAGAGCTTTGGTTCGGAGGATTCAAAATCTTTTCATTAGTTGATTAATTTTGAATCGCGTTCTTGGGGATTTTTGGTGAAGCGGTCAAGATGAAGAACTCAATCGAGAAATTCAACGGTGTGAATTTCACGTTTTGGAAGACAAGGATTGAAGACTACCTTTATTGTAAGGATCTTCATGGACCCTTGAAGGCGAAACCCGAAGACATGTCACAAGGGGATTGGGAGACGTTGGATCGGAAGGCGTTAGGAGCGGTAAGGAGTGCCCTAACCGACGACGTTGCACGGAACGCTATGGAGGCCAAGACAACGGTGGAGTTGCTACAAACGCTGTCGGACATGTATGAGAAGCCGTCGAATATCAATAAGGTGCATTTGATAAAGAGGTTTGCGAATGCGAAGATGTCAGAGGGGCAGACAGCGGCAAGTCATATCGGCAATTTCAAAGGTATGGTGGACCAATTGAAAAGTGTTGATATTACTTTCTCCGATGAAGTGCTAGCTTGTTTTCTACTAAAGTCATTGCCTGATAGTTGGGAGGTTACTGTCACAACGATTAGTACGTCGAAACAACATTGGTGTATACGGAGGTTAGAGATCTCGTCCTTCAAGAGGAGCTGCGAAGGAAAGAGAAAAGGGGAGAATCGTCCGTAGATGGGGCTGCACTTAGGGTGGAGAGAAATAGGGGAAGACCTAAAAAGGGGAAAAAGGTCAAGTGCTACAATTGTGGTGAATTGGGGCATATCGGTTATATTTGTCAGGGAAAAGGTGGTGGTGCTAACGTGGTGGATGATGGTGGTGATGTATTAATCCTAGGGAGGAGCGGTCGGGTGAAGATTGGGTGTTGAATTCGGAGCTTCTTGTCATGCTAGTGGGGATGCGTAATCAATGAAGCGATACAAAACTGGAGATTTTGGGGTTCTCTATCTTGGTGATGGTCGGCCATTGAAGATCAAAGGTAAGGGGATGTGATGATGAAGACACCTAACGGGACTGTTTTACAACTACACGATGTGATGCATGTTCCTGGATTTGAGGAGAAGGGTGATTTACGTAGGGACAACTTGACAGTGAAGGGTATGGTGTTTCTTTCATTGGTGGGTCTTGGGAAGTCACAAAAGGGGCTAAGGTGTTGGCTCGTGGGGTTAAGGGGAAGATGTTGTACTCTACCTACAATATCGATGTTCGTTCCGGTGGGAGCAAGAGGCTTAAGAACCGGCCTGTTGGTGTGAAAAGGGGAGACATCAAGAAACGGTATGTTGGGGGGGACACAAAGTTGATCAACGTGGTGTGGATGTCCAAGGGCCCTAACAGAGAGCGGTTTCAGACCAAGAACAGTCGATGCAAGAAACAAGGTGTGTCCAAGTTTCAAGGGGAGGCATTGCGAGGAAGGTGGGTCTGGAGGGAGAAGGCGAAGTTAGACTTGCGGGGAGAAATCAAGGTAGAAGCTGATTTGGGGAGGCAAGAACGATCTAACACGGAGTGGTTGAAACGTCGCTTGGTTTCAACTCGCCTTAGTACTTGAGGAGAGGTGCGGTAGTGTCAAGCCAATATGGGATGAGGGGGGAATGTGTTCGAAGGTCATTACTCCGTGGTGGGAGTTAATGGGTGATTCTATGTTTGTTAGTTTAGTCTCCGGTGGGAGATTGTTGGGATTGGAGTCCTAAACCAAGGAAGAAAAGGGGCCTAAGTCGGAGGAGTTTGTTAAGATCAAAAGGAGTTCAAAATGGAGTAGAAGTCGAGAGTGGCCTGGAGCAGCGCCAGGCGTGCGCCTCACCTGGCCGAGGCGGGCGCCTCATTGGCCGAGGCAGTGGCCGAGGCTTCATCAACGCGAGGCGGCCGCATGGAAGGCCTGGGGCGGGCGCCTCAGGCATGGTCGAATTTTGGGCTTCTGATTTGTTTCCTTAGTTGATTAGAATTCTTCTTAAAATAGATTTAGGGTTTCCTTGTAACTATATAAACATAAATCCGGCCTAGAATACATTGTAGCAACATATTAAAGAGGAGACTAATACATATTGGCTTGGCAATTGCCTCCGGACGTAGTTCACGAGTTGGTGAATGAACCGGGTAAACAACTCTTGTGTTCTTGTGTGTGATTGTTTCTTTCTTGTACGTGTGGGTGTGTTGTTTTCTTTGTGTTGATTGCAACGGGGGAGCACCAATTTCACAACAATTTCTAATCAAGGATAAAGATTAACATTTCATCACCCCCAATTCCTAACCCTAAGATTTTTTATTCTTTTTTAATGATAGTTCTTGTTTGACTTTTTGAACATTTTAAAGTTACACTATACGTTTGGAAATTAAGTGATTTAAAAGCGTTAATTTGATAAAAAAATGAATTGATTTACTTGTTTGGCGATTTGTTCAATTTCGAGATGATTATATGTACAAGAATAATGATTCTTTCAAACTAAATTTTGAGATGTATCAATTAAAACCCCAATTTTTTGATCAAAAAGAGGGAAAAAAAGAAAAGAAAAGAAAAAAGAGATTTAATGTGCAGAGGTCAATGGAGCACGCGAGTTGCAAGAAATGCTCCGAAAAATCCGTCTCTAACTAAGCTGTCAGTTGGATTCCCTCGGCGTTTGCATCGGTCAGTCAACACACTACACTGGCGTGTAATGATCGGTGAGTCTTTTTTTTAGGGCATCAATCAATAGGCTAATAAATACCTGATTATGAATCAACTCGATTTACGTTAGAATCGATAAAGTAATGATTAATGGATAATCAATTTTGATCGCATAAATTGGATCACAATCATAAATATTCATATTCATATTAATAATGCGGGACTAGCATCAGAAGCTTTGAAATTGATTTACTTGTTCGGCGATTTGTGCTACTGTTTTGTTTTGTTTTCAATTTAGATTGTTGTGATCTTTTCTGGATGAGTAGCCACCAAATTGAAATGGAAAAAATGGTACAGAAATTGGCAGTAACTGAGAGGTGAATTATTATTGATTGTTAACAGATTCTTAGGAATCAAAACCAGAATTCAAAGCTGCAAATGTCACCCCAGTGCAGTGCAGATGTTGTGCTAGAAGAATATGATACTATAGCATACGATGGATGATGAGATATACTCGTGGCATGGAAATGAAGTACTAGCGGTGGCCAGATAATCTGGACGACGGACAATGGGTGTCCACGGTATTATTCTTTCGTATTGCCTTCTCTTTGTTGTTTGCAGACCCGTCGAGAGAGTGAGAACATTGGAAAAAAATTGATAGTTAAATGAGGACATTGCAAAAGAAAAAGCATCAGTGAGCACATTTGAAAAATAGGGGAGATTGATGTAGCCATAGCCCATAGGAGTATGGTCATACTTGTTGAGCTTGCACGCATACCCTGAAATGTGAGTAGCCACCAAATTGAAATGGAAAAAATGGTACAGAAATTGGCAGTAGCTGAGAGGTGAATTATTGATTGTTAACCGATTCTTAGGAATCAAAACCAGAATTCAAAGTTACAAATGTCGCCCCAGTGCAGTGCAGACGTTGTGCTAGAAGAATATGATGGAGGATGAGATATACTCGTAGCTACTCGTGGCATGAAACCCAAACAACTTCAACTGTTGAGGTAATGGTAAGTGGCTAAGTCCCCGTGCCAATAATTTACATTATACTCTATACATCTAATGTTTGGTCAACACCCATTATTTATTAATGTTGTTTTCTATTGTAATCAACATGTTACCTGGTATCCATGAGATACTACTATGTCCCATGTTTGGTCCATACCCATTTTTTTTAATGTTGTTTTGTATTGTTATCAACATGTTACCAAGATATCCACATGATAATGCTGCCTCCCATGTTTGATCCATAATCATCATATATTAATGTTGTTTGGTTTTGTATGACAACACGTTAACATCTATTTCATTCAACACATTTAATTATATCGCAAAATGATATGGTCCGCAAGATGAAGCTGGTATGCATTTTGACTATTCTTTAACAAAAAGTATTCCATTGCAATAGAAGAATAACATTTTGTTGAACACTCAAATAAAGAAAATGCTTTGAAATTTACTACGTAATTCTCTAAAATTTGGCCTTCATGCTATGCATTAAAATGAATCAGTTTAGTCAAATTATTGTAAAAAGATTTCTTAAAAGGAAAATGTTACTCTTCCAGGGGCAGTTCAAAAATGAAAACACACGCCCCTCTACTATTGGGATGGGGCAGTAATATATCAATTGGTTGCATAGCATTGATGGAGCCATGCCTTGTTTTAAGGGGGCAATTGCCCCATTTACTTTTAGTATAATTAATTAGTAGTAGTTAATTTTGAAAATTTTGATTTTTCCCATTAAAAGTAGCATTCTGCCTCCCTTTTGACCAAGAAAAAAATAATATTATATGATATTTGCCCCCTTTTTAACTAAATATAGGTAGTACTACTTCTGCAATGACCAATTATTTTATTTAAAAAAAAAATTGGCTCTTGATGAGGAGTAATATATCAATTGGTTGCATAGCATTGATGGAGCCATGCCTTGTTTTAAGGAGGCAATTGCCCTATTTACTTTTAAGTATACTAAATTAGTACTAGTAAATTTTAGATAGCCAATCATAGTTCAGATCTACCAAAATGATTAAATGACATCCAAGAATTGTTTTCCCCTATAAAGACCTGCACAGCCATATCATATACATATATGCTTACCTGGAGATTCAAAGAGAGAAAGAGGTAATGGAGGGGGAAACTGGTTATGTGTTGAAGATGGTTATGTCAATTGGCGTAATTATGGTAGCAGGATTGCTTGCAATTGTCTACAGAGCTGTAGTTCCAAACAGAGTAAGATGGTTGCTTAAAGAGCAAGGGATCAGCGGACCGCCCCCTGCATTTCTACTCGGGAATCTCCTACAAATGAAGAAGGCAATTGATGCAGCAAAATTAGAGGCCAAATCTAACACCAGTACCATTATCAGTCATAACTGCTCCCCTATCATCTTCCCCTTCCTCCACAATTGGATTCAAGACCACGGTAACTAACTCCTACTCTTGTCTTTTGGGCTAATCAGTGTATGAACAATATTAATGAAATTTGCAGGTGAAGTATTCATGTTTGCACTTGGGGTAAAGACTGTATTGCATGTGATCCAAAGCGATTTGGTGAAAGAGATAAGCACAAGCACCTCATGGGACCTGGGAAAGGGTTCACAATTACAGGAAGAACTTGCTCCTTTGCTTGGCCAGGGGATTATTGCGTCTAATGGGGCTGCTTGGGCTCTTCATAAAAGAATTCTTGCCCCTAATTTATACTTGGATAAGGTTAAGGTATGTGTGTCTGTTGCAATTGTAAATATACTTAAGTACCCTTCTTGGAGACTGACTATATGAAAGGTGATCATCAAACTGTTCCAGGGCATGATGAATTTAATTACAGATTCTTCAGTCGCACTGATCAATTCATGGGACAATGAAATAGAGACTCAGGGTGGTGGAGACGCAGATATAGAAATTGATGGGTATTTGAGAACTTTTTCAGGAGATGTAATATCCAAAGCTTGTTTTGGTAAAAGCTTGTCCCAAGGTGAAGATATATTTTCAAAGATTAGGAGTCTAGAAGAGGCTACGTCAGGGATGGTTGCGGCTATTGGCATTCCAGGCATAAGGTAAAATTTCCTATTACTCCCCATCTTGTTATTGCTTAAACATGAAAGATAATTTTTTGGGATTCTCTTTATGTCAAATAGAAAATAGAAACTCAAGTTCAGGTTGTTAGGAATGTTACAGTAATTTTACTAGCAAAACCATACGTAGACTTTTAGGTATAATAACAGCATCACCCTTCAGTTTAACCTTTGACGTGCATGTAAAGTCAAATATCAAATTCTGAAAATTTGTAAACGAAGTTAAAACTGGAAAACGTTCAACAATACATGGTCTAATATATTTTTCCATTTCATACATGTTTTAGACCTAAAGTGTTTTAAAAATTCATAACCTATATTTAAACTGTTTGTGATGCACATCATTATTAACTAAACTGCACGATTAAGCCATATGTTCTACATATATATATAGATATATTCCCACAAAGCATAAGAAGGCGGCATGGGCATTAGAGAAGGAGGTGCATAGGTTAATCCTAAAGGTCGTAAAGGAGAGAAAAGAGGAAGTAGGTTACGGTACAAAGGACTTGCTACAAATGGTTATTGAGGGTGCTGAAACTAGTGACTTTTCTAGCCAACATGCAAAGGATAAATTCATCACTGATAACTGCAAGAACATCTATTTGGCTGGATACGAAACGACTGCAGTTTCTGCTTCATGGTGTCTCATGTTATTAGCTTCATACCCAGAATGGCAAACTCGTATTCGTGCTGAGGTTCTTCAGGTGTGCAAAGGCCAAATTCCTACCACAAATATGCTGCTTCAGATGAAAGAGGTAAAAATAAAAGTGTAATCGTCTTTGTGGTGTAATATTTTGTGAAAATGGTTATCCTTATAAATATGATGTTATATTATGCAGCTGACAATGGTGATTCAAGAATGTCTTCGTCTATATTCTCCAGTGCCTGTGATGTCAAGAGAAGCGCTGAATGATTTGAAAATAGGGGACATTTATGTGCCCAAGGGTGTACAAGTTTGGTCATATGTGTTCAGATTGCATACTGACCCTGAAATATGGGGAGAGGATTCACTTGAGTTTAATCCCCAACGATTTGGCAATGGAGTCTCGGGTGCTTGCAAGTTTCCTCACATGTACATGCCTTTTGGGGTTGGACCTCGGGTTTGTATTGGTCAACACTTGGCTATGGCTGAACTCAAAGCCCTAATTTCTCTCATTGTCACAAACTTTACATTTTCACTTTCTCCCAAGTATGTCCACTCCCCCACTTTTAAGCAAGTTGTGCTTCCTGAATATGGAGTCAATCTCACAGTTAAGAGATTGTGAACTAGCTGTTGTGTTTCTCCCAAGTATGTCCACTCCCCCACTTTAAGAGATTTGTGGTACTGTTTTGTTTTCTTTTCAGTTAAGATTGGTTGTGATCTTTTCTGGATGAGTAGCCACCAAATTGAAATGGAAAAATGGTACAGAAAGCTGAGAGGTGAATTATTGATTGTTAACCGATTCTTAGGAATCAAAACCAGAATTCAAAGCTGCAAATGTCGCCCCAGTGCAGTGCAGACGTTGTGCTAGAAGAATATGATGGAGGATGAGATGTACTCGTGGCATGGAACCCAAACAACTTCAACAGTAAAGGTAATATAGTAAGTGGCTAAGTCCCCGTGCCAATAATTATATATTAATGTTGTTTTCGATTGTAATCAACATATCCACAAGATAATGCTACGTCCCATGCAAGTTTGATCCATAACAGGAGTATATATTTATGTTGTTTTGTATTGTAAGACAACATCTATTTCATTCAACACATTCAATTATATTGCAAAGTCACGTTTGACTGTTTGATGATGCAGGAAATCGTCCGGGATCAGCTATTGAAATCCATCAAAGATATGGGCCGACTATGGAGACCTGCACACCACAAGAAATGAACCGTGAACTGCGCCGGGGCTTGTTCGGCAAGGCTCTCCGGCGTGAGAATCAGTGTGGGCCGGAGAAGGTGGTAAAAATATGGAGAAAACGTGTGGGTGTGTGTATGCGTGAATAGTGAAGAGAACATTACCTTAACCCAAGACACTGTTCATGTACTTATAGTGGATGAGGGGAGCCAAGGTTTCCATCTTGACCGTTGGATTTGATTGTGCCAACCGTTGGATTGGTTTTGTCCCCATGTGTCCACGTGGCGTCCTGTGATTGCTTCGTACGAGCAAGGATACTGTTGTAACTGTCACCGGTAGTGGATTGCCTATAATGGAAAGTTTCACCTGCACAATTCGGCGCCACTGCTAGTTAAGTGGGGGCATGTGCAGAGTGGGCCAGTGGCAGGCTTGACTTAAGTCAAATAGCAAAGGGTGGCTTGTTGAGCAAGCTATATAAAACGACGACCTGGAGCTATATGTCCAGTTGGGTCGTCACTTGATAGATGAACCGACGAGTGAGTGCCTGGGTGAGATGTCCCGTCTTTGGATGGGCTTGGTCGCTCAATGGCGACGACGGCCATCCATTGTTCGACGGGCTACGACCCAACTCTTGCGTCGATCCTTCGGGCTTGATCTCTTGGTGGGCCTGTTGAGCCCGCGTTGTGAGGGGATGGTTTGGGCTTGGCCCATCACAAATTATTCCGTTCAGTGGCCCCCAACTCTTGGGTCGTCTCGACGGGCCAGAAGTTTGTGTTTTTTAGGGTTACGAAACCCTAGCTCGTTGAACGACCGTCAATTTAAAATTTGAATGAAGAGGCGATTTGACCATTGAGACGTGAATGGCTAGGATTTGACTGCGGGGGCTTTTAATTCCCTCATTAAATGACATGCGTCCCCTGATGGGACATTCCTCTAGGAAAACTCAATTTGAATTAAATGCTTCTCATAATTGTACCGGATTTTTGCGTGGGTCCCTAGAAAAACCCTTCCCCTTCCAAAATTTGTGAGTATAAATATTTTCCCCTCTCCTCCATTTCAATCTTTTACACTCCTAAAGCATTCAAGAGCACAGAGCAAAATTCGGCAGCCAAAACCCAAACTCAGGCGACAAAAGGTTCTGGCGTCTCCGACTCTGCGTAACACGAGGGCTTGGATAAGAGATTTCTTCGACTTGCCTCTGGATTCTCCTTCAACAGGAAATCTTTTTCTCTGTACTTCAATATTCTGGGTTTTGAGGGTGTAGAAACTCCATTAATGGCCCCAAGGTCTATTAGCTTTGAACGCCGGGCACGATTCGATTTTGGGCCCAACCAGAGAGTGTGTAAGTGTAACGACCCTAACCCTAGGCACTACTTTTAATATCATATTGTGTGCTTTCAATATTATGTGTCCATTTTTATATACTTGATTTATTATACTAGGATAAATGATAGGAAAATAAATTAATGTTCTAAAAGAAAATGTAAAAAAATAGAAAATGGATAATAGTAAGAGGAGGATAAATGGGTAAAATAAATAATTGGGAGAAGGATTTAAATTTAAATTGTGAAAGCCTCAAAATTATCTATGCATGGGGGAAGGGGGGCCATACCATAAAATATTTCCCTTCACCCTTAGTCAATGACTCTTACTTACTCCCCATACCTCCCTTATACTTTCTTTCACTCTTCCCCTACCTTTCCTATTCATCTCCCTCATCATTCTCATTTTCTCTCCATTCTCCATGGGAAAAGCTTGGTGAAAGCCTCCACTCATAAACTCTTACCAAGTTCATTTCTTGTCCATTTTTAAATTCAAGTGTCCTTTTGTGAGTAGAACATCTAGAGGAGTTGATCAAGCCTAGAAAAGCTTCATTTCATCTTGTATTGCCTAAGGTGAGTTGTTATGATTTCCCTTCTTATAAATGTTCATAAACTCTTTAATGATTGTTCTTGTTCATGTGATGTTTGTTCATGCTTGGGAAACCTTATAGAAGTTGTATGATTAGTGAATGAAGTAGAAGGAAGTAAATGTTCATGTAAGATGATTTAGAGGAAATGAAATGGGTGGAAAATTTAGGAATAAATAATCTAGGGTTACCTTATCTTGGGTTTACATGATTTAGGATGCAATTTGTTAAGATAAGAAATCCTCTTGGTGTTCTTGATTTTAGGGTAGAGAAAAAGGTAAGGAATTGAAGCTAAAGGAAAGGGTTGAAAATCTGGAAATGCTGGCTGGGCATTTGGGCGGTCGCCCAAGGGGGCATGAGCGGCCGCCCATGTGTCCAGAAAATGGTATGCTTTGGAAAATCCTCTTGGGCGGTCGCCCAAGAGGTACTGTGCGGTCGCCCAAGAGGTACTGTGCGGTCGCCCCAGAAACCTAACTTTAAATCTGAACCAGAAATTGTTTAGCAATCTTGTTTGGTCCCTTATAAATTGTGACTCCCACCTAGTAAGTTGAACTTGAGCCTTCATAGAGGCTATGTATTAGTGTACAATGACCTGGTAGGATGGATTGATGATACTTCCTTGCCTTACTTGAGTTCATTTACATTGTTTATATTATGCATAGTGTGGAATAAATGTTACACTGTGATATTGGTTGGACATGAGTATATTTTACCATGTTGCTATATTGTTATCCCTTTTTGTGGATTTTATTCAAGTATCTATTATGTGCTTGATAATGTGTGAGTCAGCTGACATTGGGGGTATAACATAATACGATCAAGTATGGAAGTGTGACCTAATGTGATCGAATTATGTTATATTCGTGGCCGTCCCCTCCCTGTGGCCACGGGATGGGGTATAGCATACTGTATTGAGCCAAAAGCCTTACAGAGTTGCTCTTGTCTTATTTGGTTCCCTGAAAAACGGGTCTTATAAGACGTGAGTATTGCTTAAGCAGCTCACTGTAAGATTGGAGTATTATTATACCCAATGTTGTACGACTACTGTTCAGACGAGAAAAGGTAAATCAAGGTAATGGAATGTGTTTACAGCTTTTCCAATGTGTTATGTGCGACTTGTTATGTGTTGCATTTATCTGGCATATTCTTTGCATTCATAATAGCTTCGAGATTTATTCTCACCCCTCTCCCTTTAATGTTTTTAGATCCCGAGACAGGAGGTCCGGCCAAGTAAGGACGGAAAGGAGTTTGGCAGTGAGCTTTTGGGTATTGTCGGGGTACGTTAGGTTGGCGTAGAAAGTATTTTGTTATAATTCCTTTTGGGAGTTTGTAATTATAAACCTTATATTTCTACGTTAAACCCAATATCTTTTGTAACTAAACAGTTAAGTATTTTCAAAGTTGGTCCACTCTTCCTCCGGTGTGGAGAGTAGTGGAGTTGTTTTGAAATGGAAATGTTAATGATGTTGATGTTTGAAGTTTAATTCAAAGTTTTAAAAGTTTAGTAAATTTGGGTTAGTTTGAGGACGCTCCAACTCGGGACACGTGTGGGTTCCGGGTCGGGGTCCTCACGGTTAATATCGAGCTCGGTTAGAGTTCTCGGGTAGAGTCTAGCTGATTGAGAGTGTGTGATAACTGACGTCGAGTGTTTAATGCAGGAGTTTGTACTAATGGCGGGAAATGATGGTGATCAGAATCGGGCTTTGGGTGATGTTGGTAATCCGAATGCCGAAATGATGGATATGTTCCGAGTGTTTCTTCAAAATATGACAGCTCAGAATCAAGGTAGGGGACAACAACAACCCGAAGGTAGGCGAGGGCACCGTGGTTTAGAGAAGTTTGTGAAGATGTTTCCTCCTAGCTTCAACGGAGACCCGGATCCGGTGAAGGCAGAAAGATGGCTTGAAGCGATGAACAAGATTTTCTTGGCTATGGAGAGTTCGGATGCAGAGAAGGTGAGATGTGCAGTTTTCAAGTTGGAAGGACCCGCGGAGCACTGGTGGCAAGTAGTGAAGGATGGTTGGGACCGGGATTTGACACCGCAGACTTGGGAGAATTTCATTCGAAAGTTCCGGGATCACTTCGTTCCGATGGTGACTAGAGATAAGAAAGAGGTTGAGTTTACGAAATTGGAGCAAGGGGCAATGTCTATAGCTCAGTATTCCGCAAAGTTTACGGAGTTGGCCCTATATTGTCCTCATTTGGTACTGGATGAAGAGAGGCGTATCTACAGGTTCGTGAAAGGCTTAAGGGTGGAGTTCCGGAAGCAGCTTTTGACTCATGACTTCGCCAACTTCCAATCGGCTGTGAACATGGCGTATCGGATTGAGAATGACTTAGAGGAGCATCGGGGTAAAAATGAAGGCGGAAACGAGAAACGAGATTCCAAGGTCGAGGCTCGGGGCGGAAACGAGAGGGCAACCAAGGACATTCGCTCAGGAGCCAATCGAGGAGGAAACGTAGCGGCTCAGGCAAATCGTTCGACTTCCGTCGGTTTGGGGCAACATGTGGATATTGCAAAGAGGCAAGGACATTCGGAGGACAAGTGTTGGAGCAAGCAAGGCAAGTGTTTAGAATGTGGGTCGACAAGTCATTTCGGAGGAATTGTCCTAAGTGGCGAGTAAGCAAGCTTCGGGTAGTGGTCGAGGGGACAAGGTAGTGGTGTGAAGAGAGATGTGGACGGGAAACCCAAAGATAGAGTCCAAGGTCGAGTGTTTGCCTTGGGTCGAGGAGAGGTCGATCCTAATGCCGTCATTAGAGGTATAGTTCCTGTCTCAGGAGTTAAGGCCCGCATTCTTATAGATCCCGGGTCTTCCCATTCATTTGTGGCATCTCATTTTGCATTCTCATTGCATATCTTGCCTGAATCTATGCCTTATGTATTGGAGGTCTCTACTCCTATGGGAGAGTGCCTTGCATCTTCTTTGATATATCGTGGTTGTGATGTGACTATATGTGGGCATGTATTGCCGGTGGATTTGATCGAGTTACCAATTCGTGATTTTGATGTGATCCTTGGGATGGATTGGTTGAGTCAGTGTCATGCTTTGGTAGACTGTCGTAGAAAACGAGTCTCATTTGCTATGCCTGATGTGCCTACTTTTATATTTGATGCGGATAAATCTATGTTCGGTTTACATGTTATTTCCGCCTTAAAAGCTAGAAAGATGTTATCTAAGGGGTGTGCGGGGTACTTGGCTTATGTGGTAGATTCCAATAAGAAGTCCCCCGAGTTAGCTCATGTCCCGGTTGTGAATGAGTTTAGTGACGTGTTTTCTAGTGAGTATTCTATGCCTCCGGATCGTGAGGTAGAGTTTTGTATTGACTTAGTACCCGGTACCGCCCCTATCTCCAAAGCACCTTATAGAATGGCTCCGACCGAGTTGAAAGAATTGAAGGTCCAATTGCAAGAATTGCTAGACCGGGGTTTTATTCGCCCTAGTGTGTCTCCATGGGGAGCACCGGTTCTATTTGTTAGGAAGAAGGATGGTACATTACGATTGTGTATAGATTATCGTTTGTTGAACCAAGCCACTATAAAGAATAAGTATCCTCTTCCGCACATAGATGATTTATTTGACCAACTCCAAGGTTCCGTTATCTACTCAAAGCTTGATTTGAGAAGCGGATACCATCAGTTGAAGATTAGGCCGGATGATATTTCCAAAACAGCTTTCCGAACTAGATATGGTCATTATGAGTTTGTTGTGATGCCGTTCGGGTTGACTAATGCTCCAGCTGTGTTTATGGATATGATGAACCATGTCTTTAAGCCTTATCTTGATAGCTTCGTGGTGGTATTCATAGATGATATCCTTGTTTATTCTAAGTCCCGGGAAGAGCATGAGAATCATTTGAGGATTGTATTGTCCGTTCTTCGTGAGAAGCAGTTGTACGCCAAGTTCAGCAAGTGTGAGTTTTGGCTTGAGCAGGTTTCTTTCTTGGGGCATGTTGTGTCGAGTTCGGGGATTTCCGTGGATCCTTCAAAAATTGAGGCCGTGGTTAATTGGAAGCAACCTTCAACGGTGACTGAGGTCCGTAGTTTCCTTGGTTTGGCGGGGTATTATCGGAGGTTCATTGAAGGGTTTTCTCGGATCGCTACTCCATTGACGAGGTTGACTCGGAAGGACGTATCGTTTGTATGGGATTCCAAGTGTGAAGAAAGTTTTAATGAATTGAAGAAGAGGTTGACGACGGCTCCTGTTCTTACCCTTCCGGATGGTTGTGAGAATTTCGTGATCTATAGTGATGCCTCGAAGGCGGGTTTGGGATGTGTCCTCATGCAAAATGGGAAGGTTATTGCGTATGCCTCTAGGAAGTTATCACCGGCGGAACAGAATTACCCTACTCATGATATGGAATTGGCGGCGATTGTATTTGCGTTGCATAAGTGGAAGCACTACCTTTATGGGGCGAAGTTTGAGATTTTCACCGATCATAAGAGTTTGAAATACTTATTTACCCAAAAGGAGTTGAACAACCGACAAAGGAGATGGCTTGAGTTTTTGAAGGATTTTGATTGTATAATTTCTTATCATCCGGGGAAGGCCAATGTAGTGGCGGATGCGATTAGCCGAAAGGCGTATGTGACAGCTTTGAGTTCTCGAGAATTGAAGAGTGAGGTAATCATTGCGAATGTTCGAGCCGTTCCGACATTGTATGGAGATTTGAAAGAAGCTCAACAAGGTGATCCGGAATTGAAGAAAATTTGTGATCAAGTGCAAGAGGGGAAAGCCGGGGATTTTGCGTTGAATAGAGATGGTATTTTAACTTTCCAAGGGAGAATTTGCGTTCCTTCATCGCCGGAAATCAAGAAGCGTGTTTTAGAGGATGGCCATAAGTCCAAGTTTGCGATTCATCCGGGTAGTACCAAAATGTATCAAGACTTGAAGCGTGGGTATTGGTGGAATGGTATGAAGAGGGAAATTGCGGATTATGTGTCCAAGTGTTTGACTTGTCAACAGATTAAGGCAGAACATCAGAGACCGGCGGGACTACATGATCATTGTCAGCTTTGAGAGCAGGTCTGCATGATCATTGTCCTCTCTTGCAATTCTTTGAATGGCCCAAAATTCTAACTCTTGAATCATCTCGTCAACTAGTGAGTGATATTTCTGCAAAGTTGAATCGACGACCGCATAATCTCCCCGGATTTGGTTGACGATCAACTGGGAATCACAATAGGCCGCTATCTTTGTTGCCCCAAAACACTTGGCATATTCTATTGCCGCAATGAGTGCCTCGTACTCTGCCTGATTGTTGGAGGCTTGAAACTTGAATCTTAAAACTTCCTTAAAAACCGTTTCGCTTTCTGGCTCTACTAACACAATTCCGGACCCACTGAGCTCTCTAGTCACCGACCCATCTGAAAAAAAATTCCAACTTCCAACGGGAAAAGTCAGTTGCTCTGGTTGGTCGTCGACTTGCTTGCCCTTGCTAGCTTTCTGGGGTGGCGCTCTTTGATCTTCGTCAGAGCTGAACGATGTCTCGATCAAGAAATCTGCCAGGGCTTGGGCTTGCAAAGTCTTTCGTGCCCGATATTGAATGTCAAACTCCGTCAAGTCAATGCTCCAATTCAGCAGACGACCAGAGCTTTCAGGTCGATGTAGGATCTTCCTTAGTGGGGCGTTGGTGTACACAACGATTGAGTGGGCCGAGAAATATGCTCGTAGCTTTCGTGCTGCAATGACGAGAGCATAAGCAATTTTCTCTGCATTAAAGTAGCGGGTCTCGACATCAGATAGTGCTTTGCGCACATAGTATACTGGCTTCTGGATTCCATCCTCCTCTCTAACCATTACGGCGACAACGGCCTTGTCTCCCGCCGAGAGATAAACATACAAATCCTCCCCTGCTACGGGGCTACTGAGGAGAGGTGGAGAGCCGAGATACTCTTTGAGCTGGCTGAACGATTGGGAGCATTCTTCCGTCCATTCAAAATCCTTTGCACCACGAAGGGCCTTGAAGAAAGGCAAAGATCTTTCCGCCGATTTTGAAATAACACGACCCAAGGCCGCCATTCGTCCATTCAATCGTTGGACCTCCTTGACACATGTTGGCTCAGCCATATCCATCAATGCCTTGATTTTCTCAGGGTTAGCTTCAATCCCTCTCTGAGAAAGCATGAACCCTAAAAACTTGCCAGCTGCAACACCAAATACACATTTTGCTGGATTGAGGACCATGTTATTGGATCGTAGGTTGGTGAAGGTCTGTTGCAGGTCGTCAACATGCTTCCTTTTCCTTGACTTGACGACTATATCATCTATGTAAGCCTCGAGATTGTCACCCAACTGTCCCTTGAAAACTTTGTTAATCATTCTCTGATAGGTTGCCCCGACGTTCTTAAACCCAAAAGGCATTTTCGTATAACAATAAGTCCCAACAGCGGCTTGGAAGGTTGTCTTTGGAATGTCTTCCTCGGTCATCTTGATTTGATGATAGCCGAAATATGCGTCCAAGAAACTGAGGGTCGTATGCCCAGCCACTGAATCGACGAGCTTGTCAATTCGGGGTAGGGGGTAACTATCTTTAGGGCACGCCAAGTTAAGATCCGTGAAATCAACACACAATCTCCCCACGTCGTAAATCCAGCATCCACAATGATTCCTGCACTAAGCAACTTGTCAATCTCTTGCTTTATTGCTACCTCCTTTTCGGTGGAAAAAATTCTCAACCTCTACTCTTTGAACTTCATTGTTGGATTCACGCCAATTCTATGAACAACAACATCCTCTCTTATCCCCTTCATATCTTCGACCCTCCAAGCAAAGATATCGAGGTTATGTTTGAGTAGGGTGATTATCTCATCCCTCTCCTCAGTTGTTAGCTGAGACCCCAGTTTAATCTTTTGCTCAGGGTAATCTGGGTGGATGTCTATTTCACTTAGTTCGTCGGCAGGCTTGAGCTCAGGTGCCTCGTCACGGAAATCCATAGATTCAATTACAACCTCCTTGATTTTCTTCTTGGCTTCTGGGGTGAGGTCATGCACTTCATCCTCAATTAGCTTATCTAGCTCTGCCCCCGAGTCCTGGTTGACCAAAAGCTGCGTAGCTGTTGTTTGGTCGTCCAGGAATATCTCGTCTATGAAATTCTCAGGATCGTCCAATCTGACCATTGGCTCGTCAACACATTTAATCGTCGAGACGTTGGAGCAGGAGGTTGTGGTCCGCTTTATCGACTTTGAAAACTTCACAATTTTCTTAGGGTCGTCAATTTCAATGGTCCTTTTGCTCTTCAACACATGCTCAAGGAATTCTGGGGCCGTCCCCAATACACATCCTATACCCGAGCGTGTTGGGAATTTGATTCTCTGGTGAGGGACTGAAGCAACGATCCCTAGAGCAGCCTGTCCAGGTTGGCCAAGTATGGCGTGGTAATCACTCACAACATCGATCACAATGAAAGTTACAGTCTGAATTGTTCTCAACGGATGGTCTCCAATGTCGACGAGCAAGTCAATTTGTCCTTTAGCGTCTACACGGTGGTTGGTGAATCCCTCAAGACGGCCTAAGTGGGGACTTAGCCGACTATCAGGTAGACCCATTTTTTGGTAGACGCTGTAGAATAAAATGTCCTTTGCCGCCCCTGTATCAATGAGGATCCTTCTTGATTCACAGTTATCAATGAAGCCCAGGACGATCAAAGTCAGTTGACGAGCTATTACATTCGTTGACAATTCATACGGGTCCTTTCCCTGTAGCTCGGAGCTCGTTCATTATGCATTGAGGGGGTCATTTGCCGACCTCGATTACCTTGGCTTGGGTTTTGCTCATGATCGTCATTTACAGGAGGAGACCTCCGAAGCTCTTTGTCCGCCTCTTCTCGTCGTCGCTGAGATGAGTGTCCTTCACTGCGACGACGGTTCAGGTGCTCTCTGAGGTCTTGCGGCGGAACTTGACGATCGTTCCCGGCAACAGCATCTTGACGACGACCATCAACCCCTCTCTCGTTCCTTCGTCTTCCGGATGTGACTGTATTATGGGACGCCTGAGCAGGTCGGTCCTCAGCCATTTGGATCAATTCGTTTTGGATCTGCAGGAGGCCGTGAAGGGTGTTTGCCCTTTCGACGAGAAGAGCGGTTCTGTCGAGAAGTGGGTTGGAGGGGCCTCCCAAATTTCGTACAGTAGCTCCTTCTGTTCTCCTTCCGGTTGGGGGTCGTCGTTGCCGTTGATCTTGAGCATGCCTTTTCTCTCTTCTTCTTGCATCTGGGAGTCCAGTGCCATCCACAACACCATGTGACCTGGTAACCCTCAGATTAGGGTTCCTAGGTTGAGGTGATGGAGGCCTGGGGTTTTCTTGGTGGCTTGTTCAGGTGAAGGTGTCATCATTTTCAGTAGACATGCTTGCCGTGTGTCCATCTGACACCATCTCCAAGTTTTTTTCGGCGGGTTTCTAGGTTTGGCTGAAGTCTCTAGTCTCTGACGAACGATTCTCAGCAATGGAACCACTCTGATGATGCAGGAAATCGTCCGGGATCAGCTATTGAAGTCCAGCAAAGATATGGGCTGACTATGGAGACCTGCACACCACAAGAAATGAACCGTGAACTGCGTCGGGGCTTGTCCGGCAAGGCCCTCCGGCGTGAGAATCAGTGTGGGCCGGAGAAGGTGGTAAAAATATGGAGAAAACGTGTGGGTGTGTGTATGCGTGAATAGTGAAGAGAACATTACCTTAACCCAAGACACTGTTCATGTATTTATAGTGGATGAGGGGAGCCAAGGTTTCCATCTTGACCGTTAGATTTGATTGTGCCAACCGTTGGAGTGGTTTTGTCCCCATGTGTCCACGTGGCGTCCTGTGATTGCTTCGTACGAGCAAGGACACTGTTGTAACTGTCACTGGTAGTGGATTGCTTATAATGGAATGTTTCACCTGCACAATTCGGCGCCACTGCTAGTTAAGTGGGGACATGTGCAGAGTGGGCCAGTGGTAGGCTTGACTTAAGTCAAATAGCAAAGGGTGGCTTGTTGAGCAAGCTATATAAAACGACGACCTGGAGCTGTATGTCCAGTTGGGTCGTTACTTGATAGATGAACCGACGAGCGAGTGCCTGGGTGAGATGTCCCGTCTTTGGATGGGCTTGGTCGCTCAATGGCGACGACGGCCATCCATTGTTCGACGGGCTACGACCCAACTCTTGCGTCGATCCTTCGGGCTTGATCTCTTGGTGGGCCTGTTGAGCCCGCGTTGTGAGGGAATGGTTTGGGCTAGGCCCATCACAAATTATTTCGTTCACTGTTCATTTCATCACCACCAATTTCTAACCCTAAGATTTATTTATTTTTTTTTAACCAAAATGATAGTTCCGTTTTACTTTTTATATATTGGTTAATTTGTTAGTATTATAAATGATAAAAAAAAATCGCTTAATAACACATAACCGAAGTGAGCTATGCAACTAGTTTGATTAGTGTTTAAATTTTGCAGTTAACAATAGTGATATATGAAACTCTACGTTTATATCCGGCAGCCCCGGTACTCGGAAGGGAAGTACAAAATGACATGAAAATTGGGAACATAAATGTGACCAAGGGTATGCATATTTGGTCATATGTGTTGCCATTACACACTGCTCCAGACATTTGGGGACTTGAGTTCAATCCTCAAAGATTTGTCAATGGAGTTAAAGGATGCTTGCGAATTTCCTCACTTGTTCATGCCATTTGGGGTCGGGCCAAGAATGTGTCTTGGATAACACTTGGCTATGACACAACTCAACAAAATATAAGTTCATAGTGTTTGTGCGTCAATTTGTTATTGCGGATGTTTTTATTCTTTGTATGAATCTTGTGAACCCGGACTTTTGTTATATATTTATACATACACATATACACCGTTTCATACAGTCAAATATATCATATATATACATATACCAAATATATACGGTGAAACCGCCACAAAGTGATACCTATACACTTTGTTCCCTATAAATACTATAACCCTCCTCAAAGGCAAAGGTAAGCTCTCATTTACACAATACACTCTCTCTCTCTCTCTCTCTCTCTCTCTCTCTCTCTCTCTCTCTCTCTATACAATACTCTCTCTATATATCTCATATACAAAGTGATGAGCCCGGACCAGCTAGACCGGGCCCAAGCTCGGTCTGGTCCAAATGACCAGTGACGTGTCACTCCCTAGACCGCTGGAGTCAAGACCGCGGACAGACAGACCCCTGAGGTCAAGACCGCGTTCCTCTCCGCATCATCCTACTCCAGACTGGAGGGATCCTGACCGCTGGCTTGGTGACCGCAGGAGGTATGACCGCTCCATCCGTGCCCGCGTCAAATACCTTTGACCGCGCCTAAGATGTTGACCGCGAGCTCATACCTGCCTCCCGGCTATCTCACTTGCCTCCCGGTTAAATACCAAGGTTTAGTGAGTACGTTAGCTTACTGGCTCTGACATGCAAGTTGTCGGCTCACTCCCATCACATTCAATGCGGCTCAGACAGGCGCCTACTATTGCCATTAATGCAATTGTTCATATTTTATGAGGATAAATATGAACAATTGCTGATTATTATTTGTCAACATTTTGTTTTTAATTATTATTTGTCAATATTTAGTTTTCTTGATTCTTTTTCAGGTAAAAGCCGTGAAAACTTCATGTGAGACGTTACTGACACGACCACCGCCTTTCAGCAATGACTAGTTAATGGGACGGAGGGAATAGTATTTTAATAATTGTTGAATTTTATGAGGATAAAATTGTTCTTTTTTTTTTTTTTTAGGAATAAAATAACATTAGGAGATAAATAACATTAGAAGCTTATAGTGTGAAGCAGGGGTGTAAGTGATTCGGTTTAGTTCGGTTTGGGCAAATTTAGAAGTCGAACAACTACTCATCGATTTGGAAAAATTTCAAATCGAGCTAAACCATATAAAAGTTCAGACTGAGCTAAACCAAACCGCCATAGTTTTGTTCGTTTTGATCTTAACCACGGTTTGATTTTACGATTTAGATCGCGGTTCAAACCGCAATCCAAACTATGGTATATATCACATCCCAAACCACTCTATTATCATGTATATTAAATTTTCTAACTAATAAATAAAAAATACCTATAAAAGAAAAAACACAATTATAAAATATAACAATCCAAACAATACCAGTTCACAGTTACAAATCAAGATTGTCACATTCAACAAAAATTAAATCAGAAAACTATATCAAATTTCAATTGTTAATGCACTGTTAGTGTTTGACGTCACAATATGAAGTAGTTGTTAATGCAATGATACCCATAATTAAAATTCTTAAGGTCAAACTAAACACCAAAAGTGATTTATAAGTAATGACTGTTCACAAAATGAAACATAATAGATTTAACGGTCTCGAATTGGTTTAATATACAATGGTTTGGCTTGATTCGGTTTGGTTTGGAGGTGGTAGACCGCAAGCTGAATCAAACCGTGTAACTTGTTAGTTTTTCAAACCGTGCTAAATCATTCATGCCTAAAATTCGAACCAAAATGTGTGATTATGTTTGATTCGATTTCAAATCGCAGTTTGAATCCGCTTTCACCGTGATAGTAATAGTGTGAAGAAAAAAAACAAAGTAAAAAGCTAAAATTGGAAAGGAGGGAGTAAAAGGAAACAAGAAACTTTGATCGGGCCATAACTGACCTTCAGTTTAATGCACAAACACATACTCCCTCGGTCCCGCTAATATTAGCACACTTTTCTTTTTGGGCGTCCCGCTAATATCTGCACACTCCCAAAAAGGAAACTTTATATTAATAAAATATTCACCCAACCCCACTCATTCTCTCTCCTACATTATTTTAATACTCACAACACCATTATAATTTATTACACCCTTCACTCATTTTCTCTCCACTCATTCTTTTACGCTCACAACATTTTATTAAAATATCATATTTCTTAATTCTCGCGCAAACAGTGTTTGTGCTAATACTAATGGGACGGAGGGAGTATTCAATTTTTTCCTCCGAACAAATGGGCTATCGTTTGGCTAACCAGCGTAGTTTGGGGCCAATTCTGCTCTTTGTTCGTTCCTTCACTGTGAAATTTTTCATTCAGTTTTGCAAAATCTGCTGAAAGAGAGATTGAAATAAACTGTTACGTTCATCGAATTTCCGCCATTAATTAGCAATAAAGTAAGAATTGCTTGATCACTTTTATTCTTTCAACAATCGTAATTGCATGAATATGAATATGTGTATCCAGGCTAGATCTATTATTTTAGGTAATTTGTTTTTTGTGATTGTAGAGTAAATTAATATGTCGACGGACGAAGTGATCGACGGTAGTGCTTCTGAACCGACGTTAATTGAGGAGACGAAGATAGAAGAATCGGTTGTAAACGGCGGCGGCGGCCATAAGCGTCATGTGTCGTTTGCAGAGAACGAGGCTGATAAATTCTCTGTTTCGCCTTCGCTGAAGAGCCGTCTCTTTGGTCGCCAGAAACCGGTTCACGCCGCCCTCGGCGGTGGCAAACGTATGTTCGTCCTTCTTATCGAATTTTTGATTCTCTATTCTTTGTGTTTCTAGTTTCTGTTGATTTGGACTTGATTTGTTCAACCATATGCACGCCATGAATCTGTCATAGCATTGAACTACTAATTGTGTAAATCACTACAGGTGGCCGTAGTTTTAATCCTTCAATAAATCTTCAGGTGGACAGTTTTTATATGTGATGCTACCAAAAATCGAGTTCCGATGAGAGCGTCCACGTAGCGTCCATGTAGGATGAGATGGCTGGGTTCTCCAACAATGGCCTGCAAAAGAGCACCGTAAGCTAAGCCGGGGGCTTCTCCGGCTAAAGCCCCTCCGGTGTAAGAGTAATATTACTTGTAGAGAGAGAAAGTTTGAGAGCAGAAGATGGAAACATACCTCTCTTGTGAAACAACTCTTCTATTTATATTCTTACCCACGATAAGCAGTGTGATAAGGCGATAGGCTGATCGTGATAAGTTGAATGAATTATGGGGTCATCATGAGAAATAATTGATAGAGTAGCTTGATTTGGCTCCCTCATCATCCCATACCAACTTTTAGCGTGATATATTGGATGTACAGTGATTTCGGGGGCTCAACACCATGATGGCTCCTGACCACATTTAATGTCTCATTTAATATTGTCTTTTCTCATTTAATGATGTCCTTTCTCATTTAATGATGTCCTTTGTGTCAGAGATGGTCCCCCACTTTCTTTAGGAGGGATACTCATCTCGCCGGATTAAATACTTGGCTTACCAAATTATAAGATCATAGGGTTATGGCGAGATATAAGCTAAGGCGAGATTCACATCTCGCCTGGTCAGCACATTGACAGCTGACCAACCTTCTATTTCGCCTAACTCGCTCCTCCGTCCTGTGGCAGGTCTGTATTGTCTTTTTATATCGCTTGACTCCGGCATTGACGTTGACTGTTGGGATTGACTTTTCCACGTAGACGATCACTACCTTGCTGAATCACTCATGGTCTTCATATTTCGTTTGACATGTGGATCATATTTTATTTATGCACATCAATATGTGACACTCTTATTTTTTGTTAGAAGTTAACCAAACCATTGAAATATAGGCTTTCAATTACATAGTGATTAGTATGAGTTGTTAGTAAGAGAGCAGGGGTTTGATAATATTCATGATAGATAATTTTTTCATCAATAGTATTATGAAATTTGATATCCAGAACTAATTAATTTCCGTTTGTTTAGCTGCTGATGTTATACTTTGGAGGAACAAGCCGGAATCAGCAGGCATGCTTGCTGCCGGAACAGTCATATGGCTGCTCTTTGAGTGGATAGGTTATCATCTGCTTACATTTCTATGCCATTCTCTAATACTTTTGCTGGCATTGTTGTTCCTCTGGTCCAACCTTTCATGCTTCATCAACAAGTGAGTCTCTTTCCTTTAGTTTTTTTTTTTTAATCCCATCGATGTACGTACATGAACAGGCTTCATTGGAAATCTACTTCAACTTTTGTTCTTTGTCAATGGCAATAACTTTAGGTTCCCCTTTTCATTTGGACTGGGGCATTAAATACTGCCTTCTTACTCTTGCCAAATGAATTCGGGTTCACCCTGAATTTCGTATAAAGATTACTTCCTCTTTTTTTTTAACATCAATTCTTTTTCTTGGTCAGATCACCTCTGAACATTCCTGAGATTACATTGCCAGAGGAATTGTTCAATAATGCTGCTCTATTAGTAACAGATCAGATTAACCAGGCATTCATGATCTTCCGTGAAATGGCTTCAGCCAAGGATTTGAGGAAGTTTCTTTATGTACATCTCTTTCCCTTCTAACTTCGGTTATAAATCATGAAAAGTACGAATAAACTATAATCAGTTTCTACTTGCACGTAACAATCAATTATCTGACGTGCAGACAATACTGGCCTTGTGGGTAGTCTCCATCATCGGAAGCTGGTTTAATTTTTTGACACTTGTATACATCAGTAGGTCTCAGTAAATTGCCTAACGAAATTGCTTCCTCAACTATACTAGAATAGATACACTTACACTGCTTTTGTTGCTTGGCTAGTGTTTGTGATGGTGCTGACAGGACCCTTGTTGTATGAGATGCATGAAGATCAAGTGGATACTTATGCAGAGACGGCAACAATTGAACTTAAGAAGCAATACTCGGCCTTAGATAAAAAGGTTCTCCAGAAACTCCCACTCATCAAGGGCAGTAAGGAACACTGACAATATCGAACAGCTGCCCTAACAATTCATCCCTTCAGCTCTCTGTTTTGCTTCACCTTTAGAAATGGTAGACCATTAGAACTTCTGTTTGAATCAGCATGCATTTTTTTTTACTAGTTTTCCTTTCCTTACCTTACCATAGACATCTTCTTCTAGTTGTCGTCTTCTACTGCTGAACTTCTGCAACAGCAGTAGAAAGCTAGGAATGTTTTCATGGCTTACTTAAAAATGCTAGAAAGTTTCCCATATAACCTTAGATATAGGAAGTTCAGAGTCAACTTATGTGAAAATTGTTGCTAGGGCTGTGGCTATTTAATAGTTAATGCCCAAATAGATATTATACGTTCAACATTTACAGAAATACAATTACAAAGAGCTCTTCTCAAAGGAACAGAATGAACCAGTTTCCTTGAGTGTCAGAAGAACAATATAGGAAGCGGAAAAAAGAAAATAGATCCACTCGTACTTAAAAATCACAGTAAACTAAACTCAAAATGGTCCCAAAAAAATGCCAACATTACCCGGATGGTTACATAAGCTACTAATTTCTCAACAATGATCATACATACTTTCCTACAAGTTCTACATTGCTGTTTTTGCACTTCCACATTTGGCATCAGTTGCCTTGGATACTAAATATCTTTGTGTCACGGGTACCTGCCCAAACTTTGAAATGCCAAAGAGGAAAAGTTTATGATACTGTCTGCTTCTCAGTACTTGAGAACAAGAAAGGCTCCCACCATCCAGATTCATATTTTGGGTAGGGTGCCACCCATTTTTCTGGCTTCTCAAACTCTAATTTCACAGGAGTAGATGCCAATGCTTCTTCTTGACTTTCAGCTTCAAAGCTTTCCAGTAAAACTCTGTCTAGTCTTAGTTTCATGAACCTGCCCAACCAAAAAATTGTTCATGAAGATATACGACAGATTAGCGATTTAGTGTCCATTGAATTTCAGAATATCATGCAATTTGGGAGAGTATGAATTCCCTAAAGGACTAGGGGGAATTCAGTGGGCTGGTCATACCATGTCATGGCGATAATGTGGTGTGGTGTGACATTGCACTTATGACATGTGAAAGTGCCATCCAATCACACAAACCCGATTTGAAACCGCTCATGCGAGAAGTTTGTTGCAGCGCTCCAACGACCAATGGGGATTTGGCCACACAACATTCTGCGTGAAAGATAAAATCTTAAATGATGCATTATCTTAAAGGGCTCCATGGCCAAATCCCTATCGGTCGCAAGAGTGTTGCAGCAGATTTCCCGCATGAGCGTTTCCAGGTCTACAGAAACCACCCCCCTTGAATCTCTAGACGGTTAAGACACATCACACTCACCCCCCCCCCCTCAAGTGTTGGTGCTTGATTGGTGCATCACTTCACATCATCTTGTGACATGGCATGACTGTCTCACTAAATAACTCTCGCAACGAGGGACGCTCATGAAGCAAATTAGTTATGTGATTAAATGATCCTAATGGGACAAGAAATGTATGGTAGAACAAGCCTTACTTGATCCAAGTGCCATTTGTTGAAACAAGAGCAACTGCAGGCCTCTTGAGTCTCTTGGTAATGTCAGGAAACTTATCCAAGAATTTGGGTTCCACAACAAGCCAAAAGTCCTGCTCCATTTTACGCTCTCCAAATAGTCGAAGTCGCTCAAACAATTGCTCTTGGAAGTGTTCCTCCTCATCCAACATGAACTTTGCATTTGCAATCACAAAATGATACCTTTTCTTGCCTTCTGCTTGCTATATTACAAAATGGGTCAACAATGCATTTTCCGTTAGGATCTAGATCAAAGCCCAAGATACAAATAATATTTCTCGAAAAGGTCCCTAATCTCAATCAAGAAGTCTATGTTTTCCCCTTCGAAAATGATTCCCCGTGGTAATGTTCCAAAATTAAGCTAGCAACTTTTAAGTCTGCTCTAATTAAACCCCCTCACATTGACATAAGCAAGTTCAATACATTTTAATTCACTCTATATGTCTCATAATAAGTGTCGTGATTTCCTTTATTTTTCCATTCCAAAATAATTGTTACCTTTCTAAATAAGGAAATAATCTTTTTATCCCAATGACATATAAAGATCTTGGGCCAATCCTCTTGACACCAATTGGTTTTAGGGTGGAACAGACTTTAAGAAAGACAAGCAAAGAATCTGAATTTTCAATTACTAATAGTTTGAAATAAAAAAAATTCCCAAATGAGAACTGACTGACCTTTCCAACGGGGTCGGAAGAGTTAATTGCAGCAACCGCAGTCTTGACCGAGGTAGTTGTTCTCCAGCTGCTACCGGTGGTGATGCTCAAATTGTACCGACACCGCCGCGATTCCGGCATATGGAAGCACTGTGCATGGCGGAGAGTGGTTGGGGAACTCACCACAGAGGCAAACAAAGAACCCAAATTCGAAATTCCGGTTGCAGAAGCCAACATTTTGATGTGATTAATTGGTGAATTTCCTAGTGTGTTCCTGGAGGTGAAGAGAGCATGGTGTGTGTTTGTGTTGTGTGCGTGTCGTCCTTAATGGGCAAACATAAAAAGAAGAAAGAATGAAATCAAGAACCTTATCTGATCCTTTCCATGTCCAAGGCAATTTTGTATTTTTGGTGCATATGTGAGAAATACCCCCCTGAACTATGACTCTGGGTCAACTAACACCTTAGCTTTGTGGCAAAATTGAAAATTATGACCAAATGATTTTTCTTTTTGAAAATTCTTTTTGGGAGGGAAGGAGTAATAAGTTAAAGAATTATTTTAGAGCATACTCCAATAATTAAGAAAAAATTGTAGTGTAGTAGGTGTTGTGAGTATGTAAAGTGAGGTAGGAGAGAGAAAATGGGATAAGAAATAATAATTGAATTATTGATTTGAGTATGACATGTGGATCCCATTAATATAAAAGTAATATAACATTTCCATTTTAGAAAGTGAGTAGTTTGTAATGCGACATCAAATGAAATGAGGAAAGTGTATACTCCCTCCGTCCCATAGAACTTTACTCCTTTACTGTTGAGAACGGAAAATAAGGAATAATATTATTAAAGTAGGTGTTGTGAGTGGGAGGAGAGAGAATGAGTGGAGAGAATAGTATTTGAAAAGTGTTGTGAGTATGATAAGTGGGTCCCATGAATAAAGAAGTATTAAAAAATTTCCTTTTTAGGAAAGTGGGACTTTAAAGTGGGACGCCCAAAATAGTAAAAGGGGTAATGTTTTATGGGACGGAGGGAGTAGTTTGTAGTGGGACAGAGGGAGATATTAAGAGATTTTTTGTCTCCAGTTTCCCACTTCTTATTAAAAATTGGGTAATTATTTTCATTTCTAAAATTATAATAATTGTTATTTATTTTCCCGGACTTTTTTTTTTTTTTGAGGGAGACAAAGAGTGGTATTACACATCCTTATTATTAGTAGACACTTTACCAGAGTAGTTTTCTAGAAAATGGACATTCACTCGGAGAGAGATAGGGACGGAGTAAAATTTTACAAATAAAATTTCATTAATAAATATAAAAAGTACAAGTAATCTTGACTTAGAAAGATTCAAAAATCCACCATCAGACAGTAGAGTACAAATCAGATTACATTACAAAGGCATAACTATAAGGAATATGAAACACAAAAACAAAATCCAGCAAACATCTAAAGAAGCTGAACAACGGCTAAAGGCGCATTATCCCCTCTTCTATTCATGGCCATTTTCATTATCGTCGTATACCCTCCGTTCCTCTCTCCATACCTTTCCTGAGCCTCTGCAAACAATGCATGAACAAGTTGTTTTTCGTAAATAAACCCAAGAGCTTGTCTCCTTTTATGGAGTGATCCGTCTTTGGCAAGGGTAATCATTTTATCTGCATACTTTCTCATAGCTTTAGCTCTGGCTTCTGTAGTTACTATTCTTCCGTGCTTGAATAGCTGAGTTGTCAGGCCTCGGAGTAGTGCTTTGCGCTGGTCAGGGGGTCTGTTGAGTTTAGGCACTTTCCTTCCGTGTCTCATTGCATATACTCGGAACCCTTTGCCAATCTTGGAAAAACGGTGTCCGGAACTGTTTAATTCTACAAATAAGACATAAGAAGTTGAGGGAGCCAAACATTTGCTCTTTAATTTGGAGATATAGCTAGGCAGGTTTTAGAGCTAGCAGGAATGGAAATGAAATGAAAGCTTTTTAAGTGAGTCATGAGCTACATCTCCCATAGTAATAAATCAAAGTATTGGGTGAGTGGGTCTACTAGCTTCACAGTAAAACAAACAGAATCATCTGAAATTCAACCTAATCCAAATTATAGTGTACTCCCTCCGTCCCATAAATGCCTACACCTATTATATTTCTTCACACAGTAACCAATGCACCTTAACAAGGCACTCGTAATCTTGGTGAAAAATTGCGTCTAAACTAGAAAGCCACTAAAGGGTGAACCATTGTAGTCTGTAGCATCAAAAAGGTCATTCTTCACATTACAACTGAATACCCACCCACCACCACCCCCCATCCCCAAACCAAAAAGAAAAGGTACGAAGACCACAATTCAAAAGAGGCCTTTGTGGAGTGCCGTCTTTTTTCTTATTATGAATGCAATTGATTTTGTGTTTGTTAAAGAAAAAGGCAGTAACTCCCAAGTGTCTCACATTTCTCCATTTCAAACCATTCGAATATCCACATGTACTGAAAGACATTTAAAAGAAAAAAACAAACAAACCACGACATCTGGAACACGTGGACAGCTGGTGTATTCGTCACAAGATGGCTGCATCACATACTCAACAGATTCAAAGGAATAGTTCCACAATGTTCCAGGATTGGACTTCCATATAGAAGGCAAATTCATTAAATAAACTTTTTAAAGAGACTAAAACCGAACTCTCACCCCCAAAGAATGTAAATTTTGCAGCTTTGCAGGCTCAACAGAGATACAGCATTGAAGCACAAAGCAACATTGACTAAACAACATCCTGTCCCATAAAGTTTTGCATATATAATTACAGTTATCTTCTAGCTTTTATCTCTCGTGTTCCCTGTGAAATATGCAAGCAAGTGCAAGTTAAGAGGACAAATGAAACAAAATTGAGCAACTACTTGAAGTGCATGAATTCTCTGACCTCAAGTAGGATAATAAAAGTTACACACACAATGCCGCTCGACTAAAATTAAGATTGGGCCCAACAATGTGGAGGTACGACACATCACACACGAATCGCCTATCATTCAAAACAACCTTAGCCCTAGGAATCCAAGAAGTGGACGAAAGACCTTGCATGATGGAGTCTAGTCATGACTTGGTACACAGCCGTAGTTACATACTCCCTCCGTCCCGGAATAAATGTCGCACTTTCTATTTTGTTTCATCCCAGAATAAATGTAGCGTATCCATATAAGGAAAGTGACTAAACGCAATTTTATCATTGTACAAGTAAAATACAAACCAGTAAAGCACCTTTCTTAAAAACATTGACAAGTCAAAGTGCGACATTTATTCTGGGACAGGGGGAGTAATAACCTTCCAAAACTATCATGAGTTAGAGCCCTAATAGTAAAACAATAATATTCTCAGATACCCAATATCTCACCAAGCATAACAATCACCAAAGCATACCTTCCTACAACTCTATGTTAAAAAAAAAAACTCCTCACGAAACCCCTTCCCACAAAAGAGTCAATTCTTGGAATCAATTAAAGGTCAGCATACTACAAAATTACCTCATTAAATCACAATATCCTCAAATCAATTCAAGTCAAGAAAGTCCCATCACATATAATCATCACTTAAGATGAACTGGACAAACTACAGTGCAAACATATACGGGGTAGCAAATAGCTATATCTAGCAGAACAGCACAGATAATTTCAAGTAGCAAGAACACAATGTACATTGCAAATATAACATTACTTCAACCCTAAATAAAAAAAAAAAACCACCCATACATGATTGCAATTCCCAACAAAGGGAATTGTGGGATTGCTCTAACAATTAGACAATTATACAAAATAGTAAACACCCAATTGATAATCTTGAAAGCAAGAATTAAGAAAACGAACCTGGGCAAGTTAAAGCGATTAGAGGGTTGAGTGGAATGAAGCCGAGGAAAGGGCTGAGCTGGCGTGAACTGCGTTTGAAATGAGAAATTTTGAGCTGAGCGGAAGAGACAAGTGAGGATGAACCGGTGGAGAACCGGGCTGGAGCACCGTGTGAGGCGGTAATTGAAGGAAGGGTCTTTTTGAGGGACGACATGCTCCAGGTCGTTATCGCCGAAGTGCTGCCGCACGCCATTTTTGGATCTCTCGCCGTAGAAGAAGATAACGTGTGTGTAATTCTGGATGAATGTTATTAGCGATAGTGTGACCGATACTGAAGGTTGATTTTGGAATGGATAATTATAAATGACCCCTTCGTTTTGGAATACTCCCTCCGTTCCACCAAAATAAACTGATACTTATTTTCTTTTTGATCCGCCCCATCAGAATTGATACTGTTTAAAATGGCAAAAAAATCTTCACTATTTATCCCACTCATTTTCTTTTCTATTTCACTTTTACAATCACAACATTCTCTCTCCTAACTATTCTCCCCACTCATTCTCTCTCCTATTTAATTCTTCATACTCACAACATTTTCTTTCACTTTTTCTCTCTCTTACTTTTTCTTAATCCGCGTGCCCAAAAATTTGATCTCAGTTTTGGTGGGACGGAGGGAGTATTCTCTTCTAGGCCTGAATTTTTTTTAATTTTTCTTTTGCGATGTCCCGCCGCGAGGAGAATTTCACACAGTTTCACGAGTGAAATGGTTGAAAAAATTGGTCATAAATCATAATCAAGAGGTTTAGATTTCAAACTTTGTCTATCTAGAAAATAGATTTCGATTCGAGTCTTTCTATTCACTTGTATATACAATTTTTAAATACAGAAATGAAATCCCTCCGACCCCGTTCAATTGAGACTCATTTCCTTTTTGATCTGTTTCAGCCCAAGTGAGACTGTCCAAAATGGAAGAAAATTTTTACTATTTTTCCCACTCATTCTCTCTCCTATTTTACTTTTACACTCACAACACCGATTAAATCACTATTCCTTCCACTCATTCTCTCCTATTTAATTTTTCATACTAACAACATTTTCTTCCACTTTTTCTCTCTCTTATTTTTCCTTAATCTGTATGTCCAAAAATTTGATTTCAATTGAGCTGTAACGGAAGAAATATATTTTTTTATCTCATATAAAACTACCTACTCTTTATACTAGAATCAATAAAAGTGTTAGTGAAATGAGTGTTATGAGAATGAAAAGTGAGATAGGACTATAGGAGAGAGAAAAATAGGTATATCTTGAGTATAAAATTAATATATTTGGATTTTATTAATATAAAATTAATTAAAAATTTCATTTTATTAAGTGTATATTTTATAGTGGGACGTACTAAACATAAAATGTGTAATTTATATTGAGACAGAAGAAGAAGTACTCCCTCCGTCCCGCTAATATTAGCACACTTTCCTTTTTGGGCGTCCCGCTAATATTCGCACACTCCCAAAAAGGAAACTTTATATTAATAAAATATTCACCCAACCCCACTCATTCTCTCTCCTACATTATTTTAATACTCACAACACCATTATAATTTATTACACCCTCCACTCATTCTCTCTCCACTCATTCTTTTACACACACAACATTTTATTAAAATATCATATTCCTTAATTTCCGCGCAAACAGTGTTTGTGCTAATATTAGCGGGACGGAGGGAGTATATATTTACGGTAGTATTGTATAGTACAACTATTTAAAGCATGCATAGGGATGCAATTGAAAGTTTTGTGGGTGCGTATATAGCACCACTCTTTCTTTGTTGTCTAAAGTATAATAGTAATCGCAAAGATTCGACAATTGAGGGCTTTCTTTCTGTACGGAAGGGGCCAGCGAAAGAATTCATGCTAAACTTGGTAGCTCCTTCTTTCTCTTCTCCATTAAGGCTCTTCGCTGTATACTCATCAACATCACTCCGATCAGCTGTCACCGCCGCCGCTGCTCACCGTGTTTACCTAACCAGAGCGTCGTCTTCATCCGTTCACAGTACTCAAAACCCCAAGGCAAGTTTTTCTAATTCACAACAATCGAAAACTGAAATCTCAATTTCAATTCGTTTCAATAAATTAAACATGTTTTGAATTGCTGCAATTTGACATGAAACAGATGGAGGCGGATCATTTTACATTTGGACCTTACAAGATTGACAACAAAGAAGTGTTCTATTCTACTGATCTTTCTTATGCTATGGTCAACCTCCGTCCTCTTCTTCCTGGTATGCTCATGTTTTTTTGGTTCATTTTTTTTCTCGTTTGTTTTGGAATGTGTTATGAAAATTGAATTTCATAGGGATCATTTCAGTTCATTTCTTATGTGCTAACTTGTGCCTAAAATGAAAGTAAAATCAGATTATCTGCTTCAATTTACTCATCATCATTCACTTATTAAGTAACCTTTGCTTGAATGAGATTCTACTGGTCTGGTAAACTTCTTCAGAAAGTCATTTACTCCCTCCTCCCGGAATGATAGTCCCACCTTTTTAGTGGTTAATTTGATTGAACTTTGACGACTTCTTCTGAAAAAATTAATTATCTAACTGAAATTCTAAAACTTTTTACTGACACGCCATTAAAAATATTACGAATAACAGTTTTTAGAATTTTATCAGGATAAGTTTTCCTAAATCTTTCTTCAAACCAATAAACCACCAAAAAAGTGGGAATATAATTCCAGGGCTGGGTGAGTTTTATTTGTTTGTTATTCTTTTGGTATGTTAATATCCGTATCCGTTATATCAAGCTAGTTTCCTTTGTAAACGCATATTTGCTGCTTCTGTAGGAGCATGTTACAGTTTATTGTGTTCTGCATAGTGGCACCATACTTGTCTCTTCCATTGCTGCCCATTGTAGTTTTTGTGTTCAATGAACCAATATTGCTCTTTTTCTCACCTGCTTGTTATCAGATTTGATTTTCATTAACTTGTCTGGTATATGCTCCTAGAAAGTCTATGGCTCACTAAATGTTTAGCTATACATCCTTTATACAAACAAAGCCTAATTACTGTATGATTAGGTTGTTTATTTGAAAAAAATATGTTCCCTCGTTTGCATGGTTTGTCTATCTCTTATTATTTACAATCTTATATTCTTATCTCATAATCCATGTGGTGCTAATCATGTTTATTACCTTTTGCAGGTCATATCCTTTTCTCATTGTTATAGCAATACATTGGATCTGTATCAATTTTAGTTCACTTTATTTCTCTGTGCATAAGTGATTGCATGATGGAATTTTGTTGTGTATGTGCATGGCGGATGAGCAAGTATGTCATTTGATATTGCATCCTGATGCAGTCAAAGAGAGAGACTTGATATCCCCATCTTACCTCGTCAATATCAGCTCAACAACTTAAAACGTTTAAAACACGAAGGTGCTGTGATACTTGCTGGTTCTCGTAGATTGAACCCATGCATTATTTTGTTTTTAAAAAAAAAAACAGAAGTGTTTAGACACTTAAGTGCTGTATGTGCATGCAAGAATTGCAGCATCTAGTTTTTCCGTTGGCCCATACCATAGATTACCTGATTGATGGATGTAGTTGATCATATGCTCATGTAAGGTTCATCGGCAGAAAGCTTAATTAAACCTATTCTGAATATTCATTATTTCTTTGGTTAACTTAACAATATGTACATGTGCTTGTCTGTCCAAGGCGTGAAGTGAAGCGCTTTGTTGACCTCACTACAGATGAAACTAGTGACTTGTGGATAACAGCTCGAAAAATTGGTGGTCAGCTTGAGGGCCACTACAAAGCATCTTCACTTACATTTGCAATCCAAGTAAGGCTGCTGCACTATCTGGATTTAAGATTTATGTGATCTTTTTACTAGCTCTTTAGCTTTACAACAGAAATCTTTAGCTTTACAACGGAAAGCTATGTATAATGTGATTTTATTAAACAAGTGGAGTTTTTTTTGCTAGACTTAATATCTACATGAGGTCTCATCAGTTTGTTTGAGGCAACATTTGATGTTCTAAGTTGACAATTTGACATCAAAAGAGAGACATAAGTTTAATATTTGGAGAGCACGTTTCTTTGACTTTTCCCATCATCCTCAATTGTTTGCTGGTTTTTGAAGTGTCTGAAGGGTTGAATTGGCAGTCAAGGTGAGGATAAAGGAAGATGGCAATTCGGAAACTATGGAACTTGAAATCAAATTAATGAATTGGAATTTCAAATAACATACAATTAAGTAGTTTATTCGGAGTTCCATTGCTAAGTGGAATGATAGATTATTAAGCTCTCAAGTTAAAGAAGGGGGGGGGGGGGTTAGGGTCATGGTCTAGTTGGTCAGACAGCTCTATTTAGCTGTAGTTGCTCAAAAAGTGACATTTGCTTTGTTTATGAAAATCTAATTATCTCTATGCAATTCCAAAATATATTATTGATAATATTCCTAATGATGAATCAATAACAATTTTTAGAATTGCATAGGGATAGCTAGATTTGCATAAACTTGTGGTCAAAATTTCATTGAGTTGACCATAAAAGTCAAAGTGGGACAAATATTCCGGGACGGAAGGAGTACTATTAACATTTTTGATGGCTCTGATGTTTGTATTATTTCAGGATGGGCCACAGGCAGGACAGTCAGTTCCTCATGTTCACATCCACATTATCCCAAGAAAAGGTGGAGACTTCAAAAACAATGACGAGATCTATGATGCTGTAAGTTCTAAACCATCCTCATTTTCTTGATTCTCTTATTGATATCAGCTTCAGCACAGCTAATATTACTACCTCTGTCCCAAAATGAATATCAAAAAAAAAAAAAATCAAATTTGCTCTTCTTAATTAAGAGCAAATTTGAATTTTTTTGGACATTCATTTTGGGACGGAGGGAGTAGTAATAAACTACAATTGAAGTATTAAATTTCTGGTCACGGTTGGTGTAGATTGACGGGAAGGAGATGGAACTAAAGCAGACTCTTGACTTGGACAAGGAAAGAAAGGATAGAAGCTTGGAGGAAATGGCTCAAGAGGCTGATGAATATCGGAAACTTTTCTCATAAACTTCCTTCATACCGGTGCATGAAGCTTTGATAGTGGTCTGAATTTCTTCAGGATCATTTCGAAGGTATTTTTATAGATGTTTTGGTCAAACTCAGATGGATTATGTTATGTGATGAAACTAATTGTTATAACCTTGTACTGAATGCACATTTTGTTCTGATTCCATCTTATAAAAGGATTCCTTGACCTTATGATTGCTTCAGTGTCATATTTTAGTTACCTTTTGTTTCCCTTGTATTCTTGAGTCTTTCGGTATTTCTAGGAAGGGTTATTTCCACTGTCCACCCTCAGGTTTTAACAAGTTAAACAAATACCATTGCCTCCTTAAGGTTTGGTTTCATCTCCCACTTGCATAAACTTTATGCAAGCAAAATGACTATTTTACCCCTTCATTTCCACGGTCACTAATCTAGTATTCCGTATTTGTACTCTGTACTCGAGAGATTTAGGGGTAGATCCTTCATTTTCATAGAAGGGGGACAATGAGACAGAACCATATCTCGAGGGGGCAATGATACTTGTCCAAACCTAAGTGTTGAGTAGTGGAATTAGCCTTTTCTAGTAGTTAGAATTGGTCTTAGACCTAAGTGGCTAGTCCCACAATTGTGAATATGATACCTTCATTTTTGGCTCTCTAATTCGATGGTTGTGAACATGCTACCTTCATTTTGGCTCTCCAAGTACATTGATATGTCTTTAGTTGCCGGGTAGAACATAATTTTGAACTGTTATATAGGTGATAGAGAGATATACCAAATTACAATCATATATTATGTTTCCTTATTGTAATAGCTTCCTTATTATTATGATTTCTTATTGTATATATTTCCTTAATTAGTGGTTTTTAGGTTGTATATATATATTTATACAATGTTAATAATAAAAATTGAGTCATTCATATCAATTCTCTCTCTCCATGTATGAATTGACGTCGTCTAACTATCTTTTATTCTATTATGGTATCAGAGCATAGATCCATAATGAGACTTCGCCAAACCCACCACCATTCGCTTCCGCCACTCTACCAATCGTTTTTCCCCTCCCTCCCCGTCTTCTTTTTTCTTAAATTTTCGACTTCTTCCATGGTCGAAACACTAAACCCTTTTTCCTCCCATGGTCGAACCACTAAACCCCTAGGCCCAGGGGCGGAGCCAGGAATTGTCCGAGGGGGGGCAAGATTACACGGGAGTTCGGGGGCAGCTCCCCCGAAAAAAAAAATTCAGGTCGGACAAGTAAAAAATGGGTCGGATCCATGAAATACAATGTATTTTAGTTAAAAATGTAAAGAATTAAGAAAGTTAACAAAAATGATAAAAGTAAGTAATTCAAAGAACGATTGAAATAATGTTGAAGTATTTAACGCAAACAATTTATTAAAATATATTACTCGTACAAAAAAGAAATTCAAATTTGCTAATTAAACTTGGGATAATAGGAAGAAAGACCAAAAATAAAAAAATGGGAAAAGCCTAACTAATTAATTACGATTGAAAAAATGTGAGGAAATTAGGAGAAAGAGAAAAACAAAACTGTTAATAGAAAGAAATGGAGAGAGAGAGAGAATAGCAAAGATGGAGGACAAATAAAATTAATTGAAAATGTAGGTAGCATGGTTCGAACATGGATTTAAAAGTAAACATCAAAGGCTTCTACCACTGAACCACACCACTCACTGGTGTTAATCTTGAAGTTAATTATATATAACAAAAAAATATGGGGGGGGGGGGCAAAAAAAAAAAAAAATTTACTGCACTTCCGCCGCTCCCTGGCTCCGCCCCTGCCTAGGCCTTTATTATTCTTCTTTTTTATCCTAACTTCCTATAAATACTTCTCTTTCTTCTTCTTAACTCTCCTTCTTTCAATTCTAGTACTTCTCTCAAATTATTTATCTCAAATTAGCTCTCTTTCTCAAATTGGTCTACCTCTTCTATCTTTCTAAATTTTTAAATTTAATCTTTTTCCCTTAATACTTCTCCTCTATAATTTTTTCTCTTATCTCAATGTCACATTAAATATTATTTCTCTCCTTCGTAAATTTTCTTCTTAAATTTTTCACTTATTGTTGCTTACACAGTCGAAACCCTCCCTAAATCACAATTAAAAAAAATCTTCATCGTCAGGGGCGGAGGTACGTCGGGGCAAGCAGGGCCAGTAGCCCCCCCCCCCTTAAATTTTGATTTTTTAAAAAAAAAATTCGGCAAAACGACGTCGTTTAATTACTGGATTTCGCCCGCAATTCGACCCTCTTTCCCTATAGTTCGCCCACAATTCGCCAAAGGAATGCAGAGACGACGAGGAGGTGACGATCAACTAGATTCGTCTTTCAATTCGACGGTGAGCCGGAGTGCAGTCCTCAAGTGTTTCAGCTCCAAGGCAATATTCGTCAACCGGTGTTCACTTGCAAGTTCAGTTTCAGAAGCACCGGTGACCGCAATAAGAGGTCGAGGTAATTTCCATTTTTCTCAATTAGGGCAAAATTGAGAGCTCGTGGCATTTCATTTACTATTTAGATTTATTTTCTGTCACAAAAGCGAATTTTATGAAATTCGATTTCCTTTTTTTTTCTTATTATTATGATAAAACTATTGATGGTAGAATTTGGCTGTGATACTCTTGAATCTTTACTGTTTGAAAGTTCAAACCCAATTTTAAAGTTAAAAGTTGCCTGTTTATATTCCTAAATGGCAATTGAGCCACATTCTATGTTTGCTTGTTTAGAATCTTCAACCTTACTTCCTCGGACAAAAGTAAAATCCTTATCTTTGATAGATTTGATTCAAAAATGTGTACTCCAAGAATCTTTATGGATTACCAAGTAAATGGCTCCTTTTGTTCTATAATAGTTACCATTAGGGAGTGGCTACATCCCTCTTGCATATCATGCAATATGCTCAAAAAAATTTCGGGTTACCCTTGTTTCCTAAAAATTATGCCCCCCCCCTTTCGTAAATTTCTGGCTCCGCCACTGTTCATCGTGACGTAAAAATTTCGTCACTGCAACGTAAAATTATCGTCATCACGACGTAAAATTATCGTCATCGCTATGTAAAATAGTAATTGTACAATATTCTTTCTTTTACCATACCTGTTCTCCTTATATTTTTATCATTGCGACATAAATTTTTATTATTACGACCTAAAATAAACAACATAGATCAACTCGACGATATATTCACAACAACGTTGTTTCACCAAGCTCACCTTCATGGAATTATGTCCAAGATTGGACTCTTCTATCGGCCGTCCATCTTACAGTGACATGATAGAGATTTATCAAATCACAATCATATATTATGTTTCCTTATTATTATAATTTCTTATTGTAATAGTATTACTTCTACTTTGTAATTATATACTTCTTTAATTGGTGGTTTGTAGGTTGTATATATATTTATACAATGTTAATAATAAAACTAGTCATTCATATAAATTCTCTTTCTCCATTTATGTATTAATTGAATTCGTGTAACCATCCTTTATTCTATTAATAGGCACCGCAAGTTGGAATCATTCACTCTGTGTGTGTGTGTGTGAGAGAGAGAGAGAGAGAGAGAGAGAGAGAGAGCAATTTCAATTTCAAGCAGGAACCTTTGCATGGTAAAGTTTGGTTCGAGTAAGGCCTAGAAGTGCAGAGTTTGACTTTGCAAAGACGATGTCGGTTGTTTGTTATCCTCTCCAAGGGCCCTAGCCCTAGGCAACTTCTTTCAACTACTTTCTACTACATTCTGTAACATTTAGCCAACCCTAAATCACAATAATAGATTAGAATCCAAATCCTCTACTTTCTTTTGTTGCCTCCTTACATACCTCATGTCTCTAATTGGTCCATTTCATGTATTACCATTCATGTCTAATTGGTCCAAGGAATTTAGTGAGCAGGAATTTAGTGAGCAGTCAGATTACATAACAGTCTAAAAAGCATCAACGATTCAGATTTAATCTTTCACAAATGAATTACCTCGTTGACAGAAAAGCAATGTAATAAGACAATTGTACCCTTATTAAATTATCGAATGTTTCAAATTTGAATTCTACGTGCATGGACCACATAGACGATGGGTGGTGAAACGCAAACGAGTGATCTGATAACCAATTAAAAAGATGAGGTTGCAGGGAGACACCAAGAAGGTAAGAGGGTTTGAATTCAATATTTTAAGGTCTAATTATTTAAATATCATTTTTGTATAAAAGCCTCATTAATATAAGTTTGTCCATATAAATTATATTAGGGACATTTACCAAAAAATACTTTTCAAATATAGATATTACAAAAAAACCCAAACAAGTTAGAAATTACTAAAAAATTCTTTAAAAATTACAAAAAACTTCTAAAAATATTTTTTTCGCGTTTATCTGTTAAATAACTGATAAATGTATTTATCAGTGATAAATGCATTTATTGTTTAACCAAAAAACCAAACACAAAATAATTTTTTAAATATTTGATAAATGAATTTCTCAGTTATAAACAACTAATAAATGCATTTATCAGTTATTTTAACTCGAAAAAAATTAAAAAATATATAAAAAAAAGAAAGAAAAGAAAATTAGTTTTTTTTTAAATCACAACTTACATGTTTTTTTTTGTAAATAACATCTTTTTGAGGTAGTTTTTGGTAAAAACTCATATTTATATTTCAGAAAAAGGCAAAAAAAAACTCAACTTGGTTAATTTTCTGAAAAAACATAACGAAGATCCTAGTCAGATGAATACATCATATACATGGACGCTTGGTGGACAACTTTTACACTTTAACCTTTGTTTGGTATTTCATTAAATACTAGGACAGTGTAAAATAGATATTTTGAGAAACAAATACCAAGATTGACTAAACTAACCAATAAATACTGAAAACCCACCAAATGGCATTGGCAGCTACCAACTTGGAGTTGGGACTAGAAAACAACAATGCCACTAGCTATCAACAATAAGTTCCTCCGCCGGCGGTGCACTTCTGATTGTATCTTCTTCCCCTACTTTCCACCCACCGACCCCCAAAAGTTTGTCCTTGTTCATAGGATCTTCGGTGCCAGTAAAATGTTGCAGGTAAGTTCTTCAACTTCCTCCTAGATTTCGTCGTGTTTCAATTACATGAATAATGGGAAGATGCATTTTCTAGGATTGTTGTAGCTTGAGACTGAGGTGATTAAGTCCGTTATCATATATTATATCTGTCTCTCAGCTCAATTTACACACTTATCCGTTTGGTGAGTGTCTCGCTATTTATTTATTTCGAAAAAGGAAAGTTTTTTTTATTACTGTTATATTACATATGCCCTACGTGTCATACACTTAAGTTATGTTCCCCAATTTGTAAATCACACTTCACTCATTAGTTCGTTCAATAATAAATGTTGCAATTACTTGTGAACGTATTTAAGGAAGGTGTTTTTTAACTAGTTTTTGTATATTACTTGTACAATTTAAAATTACACTACATCACTTTGCTTATTTAGAAATGCGACATTTAATCTGGGATAATCAAAATAAAAAAATGTGAATATTATTATGGAGAGAGAGAGAGAGAGAGAGAGTATGATAATGGAGAATGGGAAGAATATCACCTTATACCCAGGTAAAGCCACTTTTTCCTAATGCTTAAAGGCATTGTGAAAATGACCAATTTAACAAATATGGCAAAGGGTGCAGATGAATGGAGACTAATAAATGGAGTGCTCAAGTGGTTTCTCTTTATAGCCCTTTCTTGACTAGGATGATAATACTAATTTAATCCCCCCTCTTTCCATGAGGAAATTACCTCTACCATCATCCTTTCTTCACAAAGGAAAATGTTTTAATAATGGCCCTTTCCTTTGCAACGAAAGTCGCCACCATCCCACTATAGTAAAAAATTTATTCGTATTTATGTGTATTTTTCCACAGGAAATTCCCAGTAGTGACAGAGAAGATGCTGTAACAAGCATGGTTTATGAAGCTAAATCAAGAATTGCAGACCCTGTTTATGGTTGCGTTGGCCTTTTAGCCTCTCTGCAAACTCAAGTTTCCCACTTGCAGTCCGAGTTAAACACGGCTCTTGCAGAAACTATGGCACTGAGAGCTCAACTATCAGAGGCCAGCCACCACCAATTTTGTGGGCATAACTCTCTTCTCTTCTCTCCGGTCATGGACTACATACACATTGATGAATTCACTTCAGATGGTCTTTCCAAAGGGGCATTCTCGACATTCAACATAGAATAAATAAGCGTAGTGACAAATCTCAAATTTCTTGCATCAAGCAACAACAACAACAACAACAACAACAACAACAAAGCCTTAGTCCCAAAATAATTTGGGGTCGACTAACATGAATCCTCATATGTCATCGAGTGAAAAGGTTGTTGGAAAAAAGAAACGCCCCAACGATATGCATATTCCGATTCATGTCATGATAATGTGACAAAATTTTTACGTTGGCTGTCACAAGCCTACCGCAACCCTTACCCCTTTATCCTGATTTGGGACAGGCAAGGATAAATCCTTGGTGGGTTTATTTCTTGCATCAAGATAACAAATAAATACTTTTAAATGACTGAACCATTCTTGCCAATTCATATATATATTTAAGTTTGAATTTCCAGAATTATTTGCATTAAACTAAGATATACTACTTGTCAAAGTTGGGAGACATAAGAAAATAAACAGCCAGCATAACTTCAGTTTCCCTAGTTCTATGGCTAGCTAGTAATAGTCAAGAAACATATATGCTCTGCCTTATAGAAATTAGTTGGGGGATTTGTAAGGGAACTGTCAAAAACTTTTTTTTTTTGGTTAATGCTCATGTAAAAGATCGCGGGTTTCCAATTCCACCCCTCCTATACGATGCTTAGCAAAAGGGTGAGCATCTAAAGGCGATTTGCATTTCTTTTGCAACTCCATGAATCTTACAATATCAAAATTGTGTTTTTTGATGAGCTTCCTCTGTCTCGAAAGAAAGAGCCTCTTCAACAGGTCTTGGTATGTGGGGTCCCTCGAAGTGACTAGGAAGTAAGCGTAACCTACAACTAGACTTGTCGCTGTAGTGAAGAATGCAATTGGCTCCATAACATCCCAAGAGAATTCCCAGAAAGTCAAGCGAAAGAAGAGTCCAACCTGTGAGATGGAGATGAGGAGACCTACCCAGAGGATGCGCCGCACCTGATTATGTGCAAGCATGTCAATTTCTGCCTTCTTTTCTTGTAGCTGTTTTAGCTCTTCTCTCCTAGGATCATCGTCATGTGTCAGTGCAAGAGGCACTGCCCTTCTCACAAGATCCACCACCTGGGTACATGGAAACAAACTACCAAGTCAATGAGAAATCTCAAAAATAAAACACAGTCAACTAACGATCACTAAATTTCGCATATTCGCATCAACTTTTGTCCGGATCGCTTGGGGTCAAATACAAGGATCTTTTCATATAGCAAATCACAATTCTTATGGACTGAACCAAATCAAACAAGAATAGACATAAACCCGATATGATCAAGAAAATAATGGTATGGGCAACAAAATATCAATAAGACCCAAGCTTGTTTAATTACATGCATCATACCAAAAATAATTACAAAAATACCGACCTAACTTTCAACTGAGATGGTAGATCTTAGCATATAAGCTTTTCTCACATTCCCCATTATTATGAACTACTAGCTCTAGGGGATACTTTGATTAGGGCCGATGTTTGCCTCATCAAAAATACAGATCCTCCTCGTAGCAGCAACCACTTGATCGATCAATAGATCTTCTACAATAAATGGTCTATGAGAAAAAATCCACCCTCCGGACAACCTAACAAGATCATATCATTCACAAGGAAAACTAACAAGATCCATCCCCATAATTTTGGTTTCTGATCAGTATCACAAAAAGGGCATCACGTGAAATTCCACATCAAAGCACTCATCTCCCTACACAAATTTCCTATAATTCGGTCCTTTCTGGCTTGCCCTAAATCTGTGTTAATATGAAACCATCATATTCACGAGAGAAATATTCATTACTGTCTACTTCATTCAAAAACATTAAAGCAACAGACAAGAACATCAATAAAAAAGCATTAGAAGTTTAGAACCCATCCTTGTTAACCAAATCTTAGCCTCTCAGTCCCTACCAAATCAAAAATTAAACCCCACAAAACAAATAAACCAGCACAAATATTCATAACTCCTTTCACCATCACCAAGATTTGACCCCATAGAAACAAACCTAATTCCTAACATCATTCCCCCAAAATTAAAAATCAAATCAAACACAGAAACAAACACATAGAAACACACAGATAATGATTATACCTTCTCAGGATGAAGATAAACTTTATCTCTGAACAAAAGAACAACACCAGCCTCATCAAGAACTTTGGCAAACGAATGGGCTTCATCAACAGTTTTAGCAACACCTATACTCTCACAAGCTTCAAGGAGCTCGGAATACCCGATAACCTCCTTCCCTTCAGTCCCCAACTTCATCTTCAACGCCTCCACATTAACCAACCTCATCAACTTCCTCGCCTCCGAAAACGATATAGCATCCCCAGAACCCCCTTCCCCTCCTTCCTTCTTATCACCGCCGTCGCCGCCGGCGGCGGTAGAAAACAAACACACACAATGCCTATAAGGATGCAGATAGGGTCTGGATATCAAACACGAAGTGGGTTTGTTCCTAATCGCCGATGTCAATCCCTGCTTCAACACTGTAAACGATGACCTCCACATAACTCTTTCTAGTAATCTCTCTCTCTATATATATATATATGTGTGTGTGTGTGAAAATTGTGCAGTGAAAATCTTTAGAACTACTAGCTTGGATGTATAAATGGTGGGTTTGCCATTGGAATTTGTGTTTTTTCTTCAGTTATTGTGCGTTGTGTGCGTGTTTTTGTGTGTGTGGATGAGCAGTTAAAGAATGAGAGAGAGAGATCTATTGGGGGAGAAGAGAAAGGAGGTGGGGGTTCCGTTAAGACCGTTTAAACGGAGAGGGGCAAGCAATTGACGCGGCTTCTTTTTCTTGTGCCTACTCGTTTCGTTTGACTCGGGTGTTACTGTTACTGTCGTTACCAACCAACCTTCCTCCTTTGTTTTGTTTTTTTATTAATTTTTTGGAGCATGGAATTTAGGATGTCCCAAATGCCATTATTTGTTGTTAACGAGATTACCTTTTGTGTCATAATTTGTTTATTATCCACTTCAATTTTCTAAAAAAGAAAAATCGGATACGAGATCGCATGTACCACCGTTTATATTATACTCCCTCCGTCTCATTAATAACTTTACTTTTTGTCAAAATGGATGTCCCGTTAAAAGCTTCACTTTTTCTAAAATGACAAAAAATCTTTACTATTCCACTCACTAATTCTCTCTCCTACTTTACTTTTACACTCACAACACTTTTCAAATTTACTATTCTCTTCACTCATTCTCTCTCCTATTTTACTTTTATACTCACAACACTTTCTCCTCTCTCCTATTTTCCTTAATTTGCATGTCAAGCCCAAAATGGTGAACTTATTAACGGGACGGAGGGAATATTATGTATCACAAATGATCTATCGGTTATAAGTTATTATGAGTGACATTATTACTGTATCATCATTAATATATAATTGGTGAATCAGATGTGACACACGATTTAATTCAATTGTAAAGTACTAAAATTTATAGTAAACACATTATATTCATAAAAAGCATGTTACATCTCATGAAAAACATAAAAATAATTATATATTTTATTATATTACACAAATTATACTTTATATTAATATAAATTCAACTGATATGAAAAAGTTAAGACAAAAAAATGCACCATTAACTTTTACAACCATGAAATAAACAGTAATTTCATTTCCATATATACGGAAAAAATTTATTTATTTATTGAGCAAATCATAATAAAATTTATGATTGGTATCGTTTATTTGGTACAATAAATATAGAATATTTATAGAATATCGTAACAAACAACTTTGAATAGAAATTAGATTGCATCAATCTTTCTTTTTAATTGTTGTGATCCCAATGTAATTAAATTATGGCTAAATCTATTTCATCGCTCTATTCTTACTCTTCTCGTTTTGTAATAAGTGTTATAGTTGACTAGTCAATATTTTAACCAAAGTATTTTACTTATTTTGGTTTATTTATTTTTCTTACCTTATCTCCAATTTTTCATTCTTTCCTCATCTCTTTATTATTGACAAGACTAATTTATGTTAGTTTACTCAAAATTAAGGATTTGCTGTTATTATATATATAATCGTTCCGATTCAGTTAAGGATCGTGTAATTTATTTTTTAAAATTAATATCGAATTAAATAAACGATTTCATAAAAATTTGAGATCAGAACCAGACCAATATCATTGTTTTAGTCTGATTTCAATTAGTCTGGTCTAGTTCTAATTGTCAGAGCGATTTTAGATTTTTTACGAGCCTACTCACTATCGAATTAAATAATCGGTTTCATAAAAATTTGAGACCAGAACATGACGTAAGTGTTCAAATTAATATCTTGCAATGTTTGTAAAGAGTTATAAGAAAAAAACATTCAATTTCATGCTACTATTGTATTAGTTTTTTCACAGATTTCTACTTCCTTTGGCAATTAGAACATTTGGACAGTAGTAATTACTATTACCCATCTATTTAATTGAAAATTTATGTATCATGTTGGGTCAATACTCAACAGTACATTACAAAAATTTGTGAATTTGTAAAATGGTGTCATGCCGGATGGCTACTCTTACTTTTTTTATTATTTAATCCTTAATTTTTTAAATGATTTTTTTAGTATATGAACTTTGTATTGAAGAAATATACTCCCTCCGTCCCACTCGAATTTGGACAAATTTCCTTTTTGGGCGTCCCATCCGAATTTGGACGGCCCAAAATGGAAACCTTAAATCACTATTCTCTCCACTCATTCTCTCTCCTACATTATTTTAATACTCACAACACCATTATAATTTACTATTCCCTCCACTCATTCTCTCTCCTATTTTTAAATTACACTCACAACATTTACCTTTTCCTTAATCTCCGTGTAAAGTAACTTTGTCCAAATTCGGGTGGGACGGAGGGAGTATACTTATATATAAAAATAATATAATTATTTCATTTAAATATATTTGAAATAAAAATGAGATAGAAAACAAATTTTAAGATATCAAGAAAAAGTGAAATGATAGAAGGCTGCACGTGCTTCCTTATTTATAAGAAATTATGTGCTATAATTATTGTGTAAATATAAAAAGTCTCATGTGATCGAGTATAATATGGGGATGCCAAAAAAAAATGTGAGCATAATATTATAATGATCCGAAAATTCTTATAATAATATTGCATGTAGTATTATTATATTTATTTATATATGAATATAATAATGTATCTATAATATAAAATGTTGGAAGAACTTTTCGAACAGTATAATATTTTTTTTAGAACTTTTCTATTAATATTTGGCCAAAAACTTGTAAAAAACGCGTTTTTTTTAAGCTTAACAAAAAATGTATTTTTACAAAAGCTCACTCTCATTCTCTCTCTAAACGGAAAGAGGTCTTCACCACCGATTTCTCTCCCTAATCGTCTTCTCCGATCTCAAAAACCATTGGCCGGCGACCCAATTCCCCTTCAATCCTCCTCTTCCCCCAAAAAGGTGCCATGAACTAGCGAACTAAAGAGAAAGTAAAAACCATTCGCAGTTAAATTCGGATACTAGGGCTAAGCTTTCAGGAAAATAATATTACCTCGATGTTTCATGACGTGGAGAAAAGAAGAGATGACATTGGAGATGGGTTGAAGCTGGGTGGTTGCAAACCCTCGTTTCTCGGCATTCACGATCGTCCTCAGAGCGTCATTCAAAATCCGCCTCCCCATTTCTGAGCTGCTTGCGTTCCCGGTGATCAGATTTGCTTTCAGCTTGAGGGATTTGGAGGCCATTTTTCTCTTGGAAATGGGGGCGAATTGCGAGGATTTAAGGGGGTTTTGGGTTATAAATGTGAGTAGGGATTTGAGTGCCAGTGCATTTTAATTCGAGTGCCAGTGCATTTTAATTCGAGTGTCAGTGCATGTGTTTTGGAATGCCAGTATAACCCGTCGTGCAGAACAAATCAGATGGGAATTTGAGTGCCAGTGTATGTGTTTTTGAATGCCAGTTTATGTGTTTTTGAATGCCAGTGCTTGTGTTTTTGAGTGTCAGTGTGAAGAGTGTCAGTTCTTGTATATAAAAGTACCCGTGAAAAAAGCGTCAGTGCCAGTGTTAGTATACTGGCACTTTGTTAAACTGGCACTGGCACTTTTTACACTGGCACTTTGTTACACATGCACTGGTACTTTGTCACACTGGCACTTTGTTAAACTGGCACTGGCACAAACGGAGAAACACAAAACACGTTTTTTCTAAGTACCAGGAAAAACGCATTTTTACTAAGTGTCAAGAAAAACGCATTTTTTATAAGACCAACTCTAATATTTGGTTATTTGGGCTTTTCCTAGAATTAATATTTGGTTTTTGGTTATGTCCTTTTGTCTTAATAATCAATATGCTTGTTTTTGATTAATTTGTTTGTTTCGTTACTTTACTCAACAACAATAACATAACTTTATCTCGGTGATCCAAAGGCTCACCGACACACGTGGTAAGGTAAGGAGGGTGTAAACGAATCGAATCGAATGTCATCGTATTCAATTTGTAAAAACATTCGTATTTGTATTTGAATATAAAAATTGATTCGTATTCGATTCGTATTAATATATATATATATATATACATATACATATATATATATATATACATATACATATATATATATACATATACATATACATATACATATATATATATATATATACATATACATATATATATACATATACATATATATATATATATATATATATATATATATATATATATATATATATATATATATATAGATATATACATATATATATTAATATATTTAATATATATATATATATATATTAATATATATATATATTAATATATTTAATATATATATATATTAATATATTTAATATATATATATATACTCCATCCGTCCCACCCGAATTTGGACAAAGTTACTTTACACGGAGATTAAGAAATAACAATAAGATAATAAAAATGTGTGGTAGAAAATAAAGAGAGAGAATGAGTGGAGTTAATAGTGGTTGGTTGAATAAATTGTATGGTGGAGAATGAGTGGAGTTAATGAGTGAGTGGGGTATGCCCATTTTTTTATTATTATAAACTTTCCTTTTTGGGTTGTCCAAATTCGGATGGGACGCCCAAAAAGGAAATTTGTCCAAATTCGGGTGGGACGGAGGGAGTATATATTAATATATTTAATATACTCCCTCCGTCCCAATAAGTGCTTCACCCTTTTGGGTGGGCACGCAAATTATGGAAATGGGAGGGAAAAAAAATGTTGTGAGTAATTTGAAAATAGGAGAGAGAATTAATGGAGAGAATAGTAAATTATAATGGTGTTGTGAGTATTAAAATAATGTAGGAGAGAGAATGAGTGGAGGAAATAGTAAAGATTTTTTGCCAAAAAAGGAAAGGTGAAGCTTCTAACGGGACGCCCTTTTGGGTAATTAGTGAAGCTTTTATTGGGTCGGAGGGAGTATATATATTAATATATTTAATATATATATTAAATATATATATATATATATTATTCGAATACTATTCGCGAATACTCTAATTGAATACCGTGAGATATTATTTGAATTCGAATACTTATCGAATCAATATAAAAATTCAAATTCGAATTCGAATTTTTCGAATACAAATACCGAATACTAGAATCGAATATTGAATCGAATAAAAAAAAGTTCGATTTGTTGAATGGTCGGATGTACGCACTTTTTTCCATGTATTAAAGCAAAGAGAGAGAGAGAGAGAGAGAGAGAGAGTGAGTTTTGTTTCGTTACTTTACTCATATTTTATTTTTTATTACAAGGAAATAAAAACAAAAACTACTTGCATCCTAACATATACACTCTCGGTTTGTCAATAAACTTAGTACAAATTATAAAAAATACAAAGGCGTAAAAGTACAAAGTTAATATCATCAATAACTCAAAGAAAAAGAGAATCAAGTATGCATTTGCGTTTGCGTCCTAGCAAAGAGATACGAAAATTACAAGGCGCGCGAATGGACGCAGTACTGCAGCGAGTGTTCAGAAACTACAGCAGTGAATGCAGGTAGTATTGTTGGGCCTTCGTACTCCTCCAGAAGATCTTGGCATTTCTACTGGACTTCCTATCCATTTCTCTTGGACTCTGCATACCGTTCATTCCTTAGATTTTCAAGGTTTTTTATTTTTACCAATATTATGATCATTATAAACAAATTAACAAAAAAAAAAAAAAAGTTTACATTGGGAAGGCGAAAGAACCGCTACTGCCAGCATCTGATTGATGATCATTAGAGTCGCTTGATGCAGTTACCGATACCTCTCTCCCTTCTCCGCTCTCTTCTTCCTCCTCCCTTGGCTTCTCTGTGATCTCATTGCAAGTATAGGTTGCCGCCTGCTTCTCCTCAACCTATACTCCCTCCTCCGTCCCATAATAATGGTAATTAGAATATGCGCGGAATTAAGGAAAAAGTAAGAGTTGTTGCAAACAAAAACAAAAGATTACCTTTCCAATAGGGTCTTTCTCATTTCTTGCAGCTTCATCATTCTTGTTCTCGGGTAAGACAAGATCAACCTCTCCATCATCTCTAAAGCAAAAAACAATAAAGTCCTCATCATCATCATCATCTGAAAAAGATGTCCGTCCCGCCACTGAACCATTTTCCTTGTTTTTTACTACAACACGTCTTCTTCGCCTGCGTCTTGATGATGATGATTCTGATTCTTTCTTGTTGGCTTTCTGTTTACTCGTCGTCGTCCCAGCCTTTGATTTCATCACAGTTGCATTTTCTCGAGGCATTCGAGCTTCACTTTCCTCCTCTATATATATCAAAACAAACCAAACAATCAATTAAAAAAAACATTAATTTATCAAATGAATTGAAATAAGGGTTAATGATGATGAACTTAAATTCTTGCCTAGAGGAAAGTTGCATGTATAAAAGCAAGAGACCAAAACTTTGACTCGCCATCTCAGCAGCTTTGAGACTGTATATGGTGGAGGTGTCCGCATTTTGGTCACTGTGTGTTTGTGTGTGAGAATGAAGCTAGGGAGGGAGGGAGGGAGGGAGTTTTCTAGTTTTGAAATTGTGTGAAAGAAAATAAAATAAAATTGAAAATGGGGGAGAAGTGTACGTTATAAATTTGAATAAATGGTATCTTAGTAATTAATATGTGTGGAGATATGCAAGGAAACTGATGTTTATTTCATCACCATCAAGAAAAAAATTCAAAAAATGAGTAACATTTATTACAAAAGGAAAAGAGTAAGAGGAAAATGAGACAAATTTAGAAAATTTTAAGAGAAATAGTTTTTTTTTTAAGAAGAGAAATAGGTTTTAGAAATCTAATTAGTTGGATTGAGTTGAGTTGAGCTGGATTGTGGCGGGTTAGCGAATCAAAATGGGTCGATTCGATACAAATCGTTTATGTTGACGGGTCAAATGAATCGGGTTGAAACAGATCGAACCGTTTGAATATTTATAATTGCAGGTTGAAACCAGTTGGGTTAACACGTTAAAATTAGCGGGTTGAGACGAGTGACATGTTTCACCCGCTAACTTAAACACGGATTAACTACTTCAATATTTTCAAAATTATTAAAGAATATTTTTTTTCAAAAAAAAAAAGTCTAAAAGAATATGAAATCATCATAAAATACAAACATGTCACCATCGCATACTTCACACGTGAGTGCATTTAATATATTTAGAACCAATTACTTTGATTCTGCATTTATATATATTTGAATATAATATAAAATAATAAATTTGTTTCCATTTTGGGCAGTTTGCATTTACGTGGGACGGACCAAAATGGAAATAAGTTTGCATTCGCGTGGAATGGAGGGAGTATTTTTTTTCAAAAAAAAAATCTAAAAGAATATGAAATCATCATAAAATACAAACATGTCACCATCGCATACTTCACACGTGAGTGCATTTAATATATTTCGAACCAATTACTTTGATTCTGCATTTATATATATTTGAAAATCGAGAAGAATAATTTGTGTATGTTTTCAATAACATAGTGCATTTATTATTTATCGCTCAAATATAAAATACTATTTTCATCTCAAAATAAATAATAAAAAAAAACCATATATTTAGGGACGGAGGGAGTATTGATTTGTCTTAAAGAACAAGAAATGATAGAGGGATCATATCTAATTTTGTATCAAAAACAATCCATGTATATTTCTCTCAAACCAATAATTTTCAGAATTTCCATCTCCATCCTCAATGATTCAACGAAGAACAACAAGTTGTAATAACTAGCGTAAAAGACGCAACAACTATACAAATGTCTAGGAGGATTGAACAAAAAAGTTCGATTAGATCATGAAGTGTGGCTATGTCTCGCCCGAGAGAGTGTTTTTACCATCCCTTTGGCTATTTTGTAAAACCAAAACAAATTCATAATTGCCAATACGGGTGGAACTGTAAGCAAGGTGTAGAACCCCAATGGATATACCTCCTTTACCTGGGAAAAAAAAAATGCGGTTTCAGAAACAAAAAATTGCATCTACACCACAGAGAAATTAAGCAGGTTGCTAAAATCGAAGTTTGAAGCCAAAAGGCGGATACCTATCCTAAGTGTTAAACTGATTGGCAGTGTCTTTTATGGTGATAGTTCAATGATAACCAAGGCACTGGCGGAGCAACTAAGGGGTTAATGGGGTCAATTGCCCCCATTTTATTTTATTTTAAAACTTACTAGTCTAAATATTTCAAGAATTTAGGGATTTTAGTGCAATTTATTTAAACTTGCCCCCGTTTGGGTAAAGAAAAAATGCACTAAAATTTATTTTACCCCATTTTAATTAGTGAAAATGATTCCCCCTCCCCCTCCTCGAAAATTTCCTGATTCCGACACTGAACCAAGATACAGTTGCAAACCATCAGCTTTATGGACTACAATGTTTCGATGGTCAAGATTCTTAAGAGGCTTGACGATTACAAACTTCAAGCCCAAAAGTCAAATTTCTTATTTGGAAGTCAACTTCAAAGGAGTACCCTCAAACTTATCCCATTTTACAAGTACTCTGCCAAATATTTTTAAGAGATCACTGAAATTTACACAGTAGTAAATTTTATTTCAGAGGGGAATGTTGTTAGGCATTGCATTAGAAAGATAAGCGTAGTTCATGCATTATCAACCAAGAAAGCTGTTTTCGTCAATTAATTGGCTCGTTCACAAACCATTCAAAAGGATGAAACAACGGCCAAAAATAATGACAAACACATACCTGATCAAAATGGGTAAGCATGTGGTAGAAAAAGTAGCCGAACAAGACAATCCTTGCAATCTGAATGAATTAGAAGTCTAAATGTCAGAAATTTCTACACGTCAGTCAGCCAAGTGAAATAAGACAATTGTCCATGAATCTATATTCATGCAAAAGAAGTATCATGACAACCATCTGATCAAACTCCAGCACACATAAGATAAACAATATACCAAAAGTTACGAAATGATCATGCTCGAGACAGAACTATATATTAACAATTATAATAATAACAATAATAGAGTTTACCAGCCAACCAAGGAACAATGAGATGCCATTCAAAGTGTAAATCTTGGAACTCTTCTTACCAGCAACATCCAAATACCTGCAAGGGTATCAACATTACTGGCCAAACTTCAAATGACAATAAATCTAAGTTATAGAAAGAAAAAAAAAACTGATAATTTTACCATCTCAAGTTAACGAAAGGAGTTGTGCTCTCAGTAAAGAGGACCATGAATATGTAAATCTGCCCTTGACCACTTAAAAGGGCTTGAATGATTGAAAACATAGAGAGCCCATGGTGTAGAACCTATAACAAAGAATGAGAGGAACAAAATTAAGTGTTGATAATAATTGTATGGAAAAGGACTCCACATCAACCACACATAACATCCTCGATTTGACTAGAGTGCTTTTTCTCTTCTCTTGACCCCTTCTGTTATTTTTTTCTCTTATTTTCAAATTGGGAGCACGATGGAGGGAGAGGGAAGATTGTATGAAGTTTTTGATCTTTGAACACTTACATACTCCAAACCACCTAAAGCTGGGTAAGTCCAAATAATCATCACCAAGTCTGACACAAAATAACCAATGGATATCTGTAACAATGTCAGAAAAGCATAAAAACAATTGTAAGTGTGATCCAAAAGATGCTTTTAGTACATACAATGATATTATATAAATAAACAAAAACAGACTTTATATGCCTATCTTTCTTTATTATGTACCAAAAAGTCAAGGGGGTAGAAGGGAAGGAGGATGAGAGAGCAACAATAGGTCACTATGTGGATGAACAGCCAGTCAACAAGAAATCACAAGTTATCATCCATGTGCAAGGATAAATAAATACCATAAACAAAGGGTTTTACAGATTTCCTTGGATTAGCATAAGATGAAATCCAAGATGATTTTAAAACATGCCCCTTTGTCGACTATCTAGAGCCTAACAAAGAGACAAAGAGTTACTATGCACCATTGATACCCAACCTACAAAATGCATTGCTTAAAACTCAGTTTCCCGTCAAATATGTTACTTGTTCTTCTTTGTAACATCACCTTATAATCTGAAAACTATCTTAATGCCGTAAGGGTAATATACACCCAAAAGACAAGGCGCTAACAAGAGCATACTAGAATCGTTGGCAACTCCCAGATGAGGTGAAAATATAAGGCATTACCAACTGACTATATATAACTACTTCAAGAATTCAAATTTCCAAATTCCCATTTGCTACTCATTGTAAAACATCATGGTGAGGTTCACTTCTGATAATGATCTCTCTTGGAAAGTGCAATCTTTAAGTCTAGCATCCTATATGCGATAGATTTAGTCGTAGACTTTCACAAACTTCAAGGATGTTGATATAAGCAAATTGTTTTGCATCGACATCAAAGTACCACACTAAAGGTCTACAACAGGCCTACAGCCTTACCTCCACCTCATATGACAAGATACTATATCTATATTCCTATATAGCTTACAAATATGCTCTCTAAACTAAAGCAGAGCAGCATTGTGCTTACGCCAAGGGCCTTCCTTGAATGTGGACACCAGTGATCATGAGATCAACAAAAAGCTTCCAACGTTGACAAAAGTCAACCCCCTTATAGGTAAAACTGATGACGGTTAACATGGGAACTCTTTCTCCTAGAGATACATGCAAAAAAACAGAAATAGTTTCAGGAGCTATGGTTTCAGGGTTCTCTAGCTTAAAAAACAGCTTATTTCCATTAATAAAAGAGTTATGAGTGGGACCCAAAAGGCATGCTCATTATTAAATAATAAATACAGAGAGAATAACAAATATGAGCATGTAAAGGGCACACGAAATTGTATTCAACTTTCATTTACAACATATATTCCTCACACATGAATGATCAAGTGCATGAATGCAGCCAAAAGAAAGAGGAGAAAATATTGTTGTTGTTCTCGTCCACACCTACCCAGATTCCAGAGAATGTCATCCATCCCCCATCACTACATAATTTGACATTTTTTATGTAAAAAGTTATTCACAAAAGGAGAATCAGCAAAAGAGTGAACCTCAAATATAAATGGAGAACAATGTGGTGAAAAAAGAAATTACAACTATAACCTGTTGCATAAAATGACATTGAGTGGAGACAATCACAAAATATATCCAAAGATTCTTCTAAAGACTGCATAATTCAACTTCTCAAGAAGTAATATTATACTTAATGAAGAAGGGACAGAACAACTGAAGCCAATTTCTCATAGAGCATAAGAAGTAAGAAAACTAATAACATACCCCCAATATGGTGTCTGATAAGCTAGATTTCCGGTTAATAACCAGTTCTGCTTGAGAATCATCCTCAAAAAGATTTGATCCAAGCAAGAAATATAGAGCAGCCACCGCCACCACAAATGCATGGAAAGTGGAGAATCCCCTGGCACCAGACCACTAATATTTTAGCGCACCAGACCACTAATATTTTAGCACGTGAGACTGTAAACATCAGATAAAATTATAAGAATCAAAAGTGAACAAGTTTATCACCGGTTATTCCATTCAACTTTATGTGCCTTCTTCAGATTAGTATACCCTTTGAAGAGCAAAGGGCTAACTGTGCCAGTTACTTCATAAACCTTCAAAACAAAATTTGAAACCATATTAAACGGCAACAAATATATATATAAAAAAATGTGTCTAAAAGCAGTATCTGCTCAGTTCCAATTTGCTTTCATTGTTAGGAAAGGAAAGCATATCAAGGAGAGTTATATGTGAGTCACATTGAGAGTCATAAATGCAGTTTTTGTCGGTGATGTTTCCAACTTAAACAAGAAACTCACAAAAAGTGGGCACCCAAGAAAAATTTTCTTCTCTGAGAAAACAGCAGATTAATCGGCAGATTTCAATAAAAGGACCGTACAAAAGCCATTTTGCAGCCGTCTATAATTTATATCTTTTCTCATATGCACAAAGCAAATATTTTGCTCTTTTTTCTTCCTTGAACAATTTCATTTGTAGGCCTCCCCTGAAATTAATCACGTTGGAGAACTTTATGCTCCCAAAACGACCCACCTTAAATATGACATAATGCACTAAGTTTTTGATATAATTTGCTTTCATTTCCACATACAACTATACAAGTTAACTGAAACATGAATAAGGCTAGTGGTTAACTTGAAACAAAATAGAGAAATGGAGAAATGTAAGAATCGAATTACTATAAAATAGAGGTCATAATCAAATCAACAGTACCAACTTCTCTAAAACTCACCAAATTGCACACCCAATCAAGCATTCATTTATTTAAACTATATTCGGGAAGGCTACAGCTAAGTCTAATACTTATTTAACATTTGTTTGAGCTTAAATGTAGTCAATAATAATCAGAGAAGTCATCATCCATCAAAAAATACTGATTAGTTTCATACCCATCATTAGAGGACATCAAGCATACAATATACAACCTTAACTTCATTAAATCCTAATAGTTAGTTGGCCAAAAAAATTAACAAAAATAAATTCAACCAGCATAAAAAATATTAGAAAAATCATACTTACAGTTTTACACATAACAATGCCTGCAAAAATGGATAACAACCAGTGCAACTCTTTGCTTGGACTAGCATTACCCCCAACAGTGCTAGTTAACCCAGGAACAAAATCCAAACCCAACATTTTCCTCTTGGGGGGTTTGAAATCCCACTAAAACTGCAACAAAGAGAAGTAGCAAGTCAAATACGCCAACTAACCTCTACCGCATAAACCTATTCTAAGTGCAAATGGAGAACAATAAATATCATCCCAGTTTTTTATTCCAAATTCTATCAAACAAGTTACAGGATAATTTTTGAGCCGTAAATTTGACATCACCCATCAACTAGAAATCAGAATTTTTATAAATATTAGGAATTCTTGTACTCCCTCCGTCCCAAAATGTTTGTCCCATTTAACTTTTTTGTTGAACTTTGACCACAAATTTATGAGAGATTAATAATGTTTATGAAATTCTAAAAGTTGTTGTTGATAATATTATTAATGGTGAATCAATAGGAATATTTAAAATTTCATGAACATAATTAAATTGTCATATATTTGTGGTCAAAGTTCAACAAAAAAGTCAAATGAGACAAATATATTGGGACGGAGGGAGTATTACATTAAAGAATTACTCTCTTTTTTACATATTTTTTAAAATAAAAAAGGGTAAGTAAAGAATTACTCACAAAATAGTAATCCCTCCCACAGACCAAAATGAATGTCGATTCTTGTTCTTGATCAAGAACAATACAATAATTTTGGGAAGGATGCAGCAATACAAAAACTTAAAATTAACCCCCAAACAAAACAAATCAAAACAGCAAAACATAGACGAATAAATTTGTATATACTAATATACATACCTCTCTGTACGCTGTGAAGAAAAACTAGGAAGGGTCTCTATGAAGAGTTGAAGAAACCCCTCTAAATAAAGCAAAGAATCAATCTAATTCGAAGTGGGTATTGGCGTACGGGATTGGATTTTCAATGATTCAGTCAAAATTAGAGAGTTTATGTACATGAAAAGGGTTGGATTCGACAACTGTGTGTGTGTGTTTGATTCTTTTCAATGGCTATGGGGTATGCAGACGCGGGAAGGAAATGATTGGGGAAGAATTATGCGTGGAAAGGAAGATAGCGGTTTTAATTTGACCCTAATTATAAAATTTAATCAATTACTCCTTCCTATATTATACTCTCCATGATTGCTTCCAAGAATCAAGATTCTTATGCTTGATTTGTTTAGCGTAAAATATTTTTCAGAAAAAGATTTTAACGAAAATATTTTTGAAAAATATTTTTATTTTTCAAAAAATAAGATAAACATATTTAGCATAAAACATTTTCTTAATTTTTTGATGCGAAATAAACATCAAAAAATGGAGAAAATGTTTTTCAAAAAACATTTTCTCCCAAGCAAACGGAGCCTTAAAGTGACAATTTTTTGTCAGATTTATTTTATTTTATTTGTTTTTGCTTGTTTTATAATGTAAATTTATTAATATTAATTGCGTTTATGCTGTTTTATTTTGTTAAGATTAAGTAAATGTTTGAAATGATTGGCTTGTGAAGATTGTTTAGGTTTTGTTTTTGAGAATGTTTTGGTTTGGCTATAATAAAAAAAAGGGAATGATTTTAGTGTTTTGGTCCTCAAAACAATAATGATTCAAATCGGTGGGCCCCAACACGAGATACCCATACGGCCATACCGAGTTATCTTGACTGTGGATACCCTTGCTTGTATCATGTCTTAACTTAAGGGGCCATCAAGCCCCCCATCGCCGCCTCCAGACTCATGTTTCCTATCTTATCTTGTGTATCATGACTCCGTACAATTTTTAACACTAAGTGACCGACATGACTCTATTTTATTTAATGGAACACTAGGCGTCTATCACGCGTGTTATGGCGCCAAATCAACTATTACATGCTCCTCAACGAAGGGTCATTTGCCAACAAACATCACTTTTACAGCGTCCTTCATTTGTACTATTCATTTGGAGTGTGTCAAGTGTTCCATACGAAAAACATGTATGCTCAACGGTTAAGATCTTTTTCAACAAATCTCTCTCTACTCTATAAATACCACCGTTATCCCTCTTGGCTAAGGTATGTCCTAACCTCAACATACACAACAACAAGGCATTCAAAACCTTGTGCTCAATTATTATTTTTCTGAAAAAATTACCCTCACAACCGAGGGCTTAATTCGGGATCAAACATAGTTTGATCGCTAAGGATGTTTCTTGGTTATGTTGTGATTACATGTTCGGATTATAAATTCAGATACTCCTCACGAGACCCAAAATTTTTAACGTCACCAGATTCAATTTTTGTAATTGGTGATTTACCTATGATATAATATTTCAATCAATTAATGATTTGTGTTTGTAAAGGCGTTTGAATTTGATTCACAGTTAGTTAGATATCAATATTTATTTTTAGGATCTCTGTTACTGAAAGAAACACTGAAAACTTAACATTGCTTTGGGATAAACACAATGAATTGAGGACAATAATCTTTGATATGGCTTATCTTTTTATGCAGAAGGATTGTTTTTCAATGGTTTGTTTAGGGCGGCTAAATGACACGAGTTGGCTCGACTCGTGAAAACTCGAACTCAATTGGGCTCGAGGTGTAATTCGACTCGAGCTCGTACAGACTTTCAAGCTCCTTTTATTATCGAGCTATATCATGTTCGACTCGTTTGGTCGACGAGCCTCGATTGAGCTCGTCTTGTTTGGCGCTTTAAAAGCTCGAGTAGTAATTTTCTCGACCAATTTAAACTTGAGCTCAACTCGGTAAGTACATCAAAACTCGAATTTTTATTTACAATTGGCTCGAACTCGACTCAATAACATTGAACTTAACTCAACGAGATAGAACTCGACTCGATAAGTTAGTCAATATTGATGTTTGAGAGAAATATGAAAGTTAGATGATTATTTGAGTTTGAGAATAAAAAAAATTAACTAACTTTGTTGTTAGAGAAAGTTAAAAGGGAGTTGAGTGGACAAGGGAGATAAATGAGTTTTGCGAAAATAATATTTTCGCTACCCTCCACCCACCCCACCCCTACCAGGGGCGGATCCAAGCGGGGGCAGGCGTGGGCATTTGCCCCCACCGGCGGCGAAAAACGCACTGATTTTTTTTTTTTTGCCCCCACCGCAGTTAGGGATTTGCCCGGAGTTTGTGATTTGGCCGGAGAAGACGAGAAGACGAGTTGATCCCGTTTGTTTTTTTTTTAAAGTAATCAAAACGACATAGTTTTGATAAGTTTCTCACTTATTAAAACTACGTCGTTTTAGTTTTGATTAATAATTAAAAAAAAACGTTAGTTCAGTGATTTAAAAAAAAAAACAGAGGCCGTGTAATTCCTCTTTCTCTCTCTCTCTCTCTCGACTGCTCACAAAAACCCTAGCCAATTTCTCTCCGCCCCTGGCCGCCGCCGCTCCCTCTCCGCCCCTGGCCGCCGCCGCTCCTCCTCCTCGACGCCGCCGGTCCTTCTCCTCCTTCTTTGCCGCCGTCTCTCTCTCTAATTTCCTCTCTCTACAAATTTGAATGGAGTTTACAAATTTAAATGTGTTTTGATTAATTTTAATTTCTTCACAAATTGATAAGTTTTCAATTGTATTTTTTGTTCGTTTAGGTTTATCAATGGATAGATTTGTATTAAAAATGCCTAGATCTACTGCTTCTTCTAGTTCTAGTGTTGGAAATGAAACACAACGATTGAATGAAAATGTGGTTGTCGAAATTGTAGAAAATGACATTGTTTCTGATCCCGGTCTACGAAAGTCAATTAATAGTTTTGATGTGAATATTCAGGACTGTATTCGTAGAGAATATGTTGCTAAAGGTCCTTGTCAACCAAAAGGTCATGCATTTCCAAAAAAGGAATTATTCACTTACATTTTAGTTCATAAGTTTAGTAAAAATCTGTTCATAGATATTTCTAATGAACGAATCTTGAAGCGTTTTCAAGATATGGCTACTCTTAAAAATCTTTTGCCGAAAACCACTAGTGCCACTAGTGCTATTTAAATTGTAAGTTTTTTTTTTTCGGTTATTTCCCGTTCTTCTGTTGAACTAATTTGAACATGATTTTGTGTATGAAATATTATGACATTTTTCCTTATTTATTTGTTTTTCATGGACCCGACCCATTTTTTACTTGTCTGACCCGAAAAAAAAATTGGCACGCCGCCCGAACCCCGTGTAATCTTGCCCCCCTCCGGAATTCTGGATCCGCCCACGACCCTACCCTCCCTCTAGTTGGGTTAAAAAAAAATTTAATCATTTTAATTTTTTTTAACAACCCCCACACCCACCCCCTACCCCTATCCTCCCGATCGGGTAAAAAAAATTTAATCATTTTAAATTTAGTTTTAACAGCTCTCCACCCCACTCACCACTAACACCCCCTGCCCCCACCACACCCCCACCCCAATCCCCCCAACTCCCACCCACCATCGGGTAAAAAAATTAATTTATTTTTTAAAATTATTTTTTCTAGCCGAGTAATTTAAAAAAAAATAGTTAAGCTTATCAGGTTATCCGAGTCCACCCGCCTCATTTGAACCGTATGTTAAATGGGTTGTAACAAGTATTACTCATCCTAACCTGTTACCGGCTTTAACCCGTTACCCGTTTAAACCCGGCTCAACCCAACCCGATTGCCGAGTCTAGAAAATATTCAAAATATTTTTAAATGAGTCCCTAATTGTCTAGAAAATATTCAAAATATTTTTAAATGAGTCCCTAATTGTAAATTGTCAAACGAGCTATCCGAATTCTGAGTGCTAAGGAATGGGTGAGGGTCGGGTTCAATGAATATCCGAACCGTATATAATTCCGACCCGATATCGTCCCTAACTACCCGCCTCGATAACTCGAGCCTCCTGTAAAGGAAAGGGTTGACCGACCCGCCGACCAGTTCGAACAAACCCTATAAGTTTGGGGAAAAAATTAGGGCCAAATCCTCTCCTCCTCAAAGCTGACCCCTTTCTCGCTCTTCAATTCAGATTTTAATTCCAGGTACAACTTACAGTTTCAAGTAGATTTCAATTTTCTTAGTTTTACCATTAATGGCGGGGTATAAGTTATGCTGTTATATTTCTCTGAACACATAAACCTTGATAGGTAAAGTTCCATACTTTATGATTTTCGCGGAGGTGGGCTTCAGGGGAATATTGAGTGTGTGCGTTTGTGTGTAAAGTTCCCTTCACGAAGGTGGGTTTCTGGGGGATTTTGTGGGTGTGCAGGTTATGTAATTTCACTTCAAATTTAGTTATGTTTGAAGCAGTGACCTTCAGTAGCTCGGTTTACCATTATGTGTAGATCAGTGTGCTCGATTTTTATGTTTCTAGTACTCTTAGTAGCGTAATCTTATTGTGTAGTGTGGGTATGTTTGATTTACGTATTGTTGTAAACATTGAATAAAAGAAGAGTAGCGTTTTGAGGATGCATTCATTAGAGTGTTGGTTCATTCTTATACGCAAGAAACTTTTGCTAACTGCCTCTTAGCTTATGATAATGTGTGTAGTTAACAAAGTCCTTATAATAATAATATGATGATAGAGTGTTTGTGTTAATGGAGTTGTGTTTGTTGTTGCAGCTTTTTGATTTGTCATCATGTCTTGGTGCACCATTGAATCTGATCCAGGTACTTTCTTTAAGTTCCGTTTACTATACTTCATTCTATTGCTGCATAAGCAACAAATCAGCTATAGGATAGGTTAAAAGTGTATTGCGGTTTCTTGGTGTCTAAAAGTCTCTAGTTCAATTGTATTTGCTGAATACATGTTTATGCGGTTGTTCAATGAATATCGGGAACCTTTCGAGGAAATCAAGGGTTACTGTCTACTTCATATTGGGAGTAATATAGGTGATGCCCATTTAGTAAAGCTCTCTGAGTTGTTATTCTGGCAGTATAGACTGTTGGAAACAGCTTCTGTTCGCTTAATCAACAGCATTTGAGGGGATTACATTTCCAGCAAAGAGGAGGGACTTCAAATTTCATGTTGAAGCCTTGATAGTCTCTTCCGTACTTTCTTGGTTATTGAATAAACTATTTGGGGAGTCTGTAACTTCTTGTTGATCAATGTAGGTTTCATACTAAACTTTACTTTGTGGAAGGAAGAGCTCTTACTTCTGTAGTCCTGCTAGTTCTGTAAATAGCTATTGCTCCAACCAATAACCATTCTATGCTTATGCAAAGAGATTGGTGCTAGGTGACTACAGATATAGGTCCTTTTTTTTTGTCAATTTAAAGTCCTGTGATGTTTATATCTCACTGCAGTGCTTTGTTGTAGGAGATAAGGTCTGATGTATTTGTTGGTAAATGCTTATCTAAGAGCATATTTTTTTGTATAAGAGGTGGCTGGTGAGGTGAAGAAGTGTTTGAATGTAGTTATTGTACAAGCTAAAAGGGAATGAAGGATTTTTTTTTTTCTTTTCATGAGACGTAGGGAGTAAGAGAACAGATAAGTTGTTGATTCGGTTTTTGTTTTTTTAGAATCTAGTTGGGTATTCATAGGATAGTGGCTGTCCTCCTAACTGATGCAGAGGCAGAAGTAATGACAAGTGAGATGTCATGGCCTTGTTGAACTTTATGGATGGATGAGAGATTAGGGTTACTTCTAGGAGTGGAGCTTATGAACCGGCATATGCTTCCAAGTCTCATATTTTTATGACTCAAGTAGGTTTATAGTTTATACAGGTCCTCCAGTTGGTTTCATGGACCTCACTGGGTGGATTAGCATGTTGGTTTATTTTGTTTGGTATTGTGGCTGTTCATTGGATGGCTTAGCCTGCCTCCTTTGGCAAGGTTCTACAATATTCTTTTTCTTCATGCAGAAGGATGTGCCTCCCTTGGGGATCTTCATTCTAACTTATGCTCCCTCCGCCCATAAAGATAGTCCCACTTTTGTAAAGATAATTTTGATTGGACTTTGAACAAAGATTTAGGAAAATTTAATCATCCAAATGAAATTCTAAAACTTGTTATGGATATACCATTAAAATACTACCAATAACAATTTCAATCCTTCATTTGGATACATAGATCAACTTAAATTATTGATGTTCAATCAAAATTATCTTTTAAAATGTGGGACTATCTTTATGGAAGCATATGTACTTAATCTGTTGGTACTAGGACAGAGTCCTGAGAATGTCATTGTCCTTTATTTGACTGTAGACGTTGCACACTTGCACACGTTTGAGCTATTATTTATAGAAGAGAAGCTACTATTTTGCGAAAATGATAAATTGATCCTTAAAGCTGGAGAAGGGGCTCCTTAATTTATATTTTAGAAATTTCATTATGTAGTTCTCTATTTTTCCTCTCAATGTTTGAAATTTTGTTAATACTTGATATTAAAATTGTTACTGCATATTTTAGGTGTTTTTACAGAACTTATACAGCAAATGCAAGTGAAAGGCGTGCAGGTAACATTCTGTGCAGAAAATATATGATATCCTCTTAAAATATCTTATGCTTTGGTGAAGCAGGGATTTATCATTTTACTGTTTATTTAAATGTCTCATGCTTCCTGAATCAGTATGAGATCTCCGGGTTAACTGTTCTCTTTACAATTTGTAATTGACACCGTATTGCACACCTAGCAAATTTGTCTATTTCCATTAACGATTATGTTTTCGAGGTAAAAGGTGGCATCCAATTTTAATCTTCTGCTGTTTTCTTTCCCCTTTTCAACCTGATTAAAGCAGAAGAGTGTGAAAGAATTGAGGGTAGGGTTAGACTGAATGTGTGGGATTCAGCATTTAATACAGGATGAAACTACTGTTAAGGCAAGCCATCCTGGAAATGACAAGCATAAAATCCCAGATTCCATAATGGTTTTTGGCCAATTTCTTTTTAAGGATAAGAGAATTAATTTTGATTTAAAGAAAAAGGAATCTTATATTTGCTTTTGCAGAAGTTAAAGAATGGAGACATGAGGAAAGTGATAAAATAAAGTTCTCTGGCAAATCTAAGATTCGACAAAATTGAGTAAATATCAACGTCGCTGAGCTGATGTCATTTGGTTTGTAAAATGGTTTGTTGATTGTTAAGAAATTAACACATCACTGGCAGATAACCTTTTTAAAGCAGGAAAGCAAGTGTAGTTTGATTAAATGTATTTGATGCTCTTGGTTTTACAGTATCTCTAGTTCTATGCAAATCCTGGAAATTCTTCTCGCCCACAGAAATACAATTCATGCTTCAGTATGATTGCTGTGCAAAACTGTAATCTTTCTTCTACCTGTAGTGACTTCTCAAAGTAATGACTAAGCTGACTTTTATGTGTGAGCTTTAATTTCCCACTACTGTGAATTTAAGAAAAAAACATCATTGTTTGATTTGTAGCGATCACCGATTGCATGCTCACTTCTAATTATGTGTTTGTGACAGTAGGCCTATACTCTCTCTCTCTCCCAGAATAAATGTCCATTCACACCAGCTAAGTTGAACTTTGACCGAAATTTGATTATCTTCACACTATTATAAAAATGGTTATTGATGCACCAATAGAAATACTATTCATAACTATTTTTAAATATTCATGAAGGTAAATAATTTATCATCAAATGTTGGTCAAAAATCAACTTAGTTAACAAAAGGTCAAAGTGCGACATTTATTCTGGGACGAGATCAACTTAGTTGACCAAAAGAGTCAAAGGGCGACTTTTATTCTAGGACGGAGGGTGTACTTGTTTTCCTTTCTGAATGTCTAACATAATTTGGCTGAACAGGTTGAGGAATTATATTCGCTGGATCTTGATTCATTGAACAGTCTTAGGTATATCATGCTTCCTTAGGTGTACATGTTATAATGTGGTGATCCTTTCATGCCAAGCATATAACTTTCTAGTTCCTTGTTCTTTCGAATATTGCAGGCCAGTTTATGGGTTAATCTTCCTATTTAAATGGCGTGCTGGTGAGAAGGATGACCGTCTTGTAATCAAGGACCCTAACCCAAATTTGTTTTTTGCAAGCCAGGTCAGTTTGCATAAACTTTATTTTAGTTTTATTTACAGATCAAATTTTATTTGCGAACTTCTTATAATATCGCCATTGTATACATTATTTTTTTCCAGGTGATTAATAATGCTTGCGCCACCCAAGCAATCCTCTCAATTCTTCTGAACTGTTCAGATGTTGACATTGGCCCTGAATTGTCAGCTCTGAAAGAATTCACCAAGAACTTCCCACCTGAGCTCAAAGGTCTGGCAATCAATAACAGCGAAGCCATCCGTACTGCCCACAATAGTTTTGCAAGACCCGAGCCTTTTGTTCCCGAGGAGCAAAAGGCCGCCACAAAAGACGATGATGTGTACCATTTCATAAGCTATATACCCGTTGATGGCGTTCTTTACGAGCTCGATGGTCTGAAAGAGGGCCCAATAAGTCTTGGTCAATGCCCAGGTGGACAAGGTGACATGGACTGGCTGAAGATTGTGCAGCCAGTGATTCAAGAAAGGATTGAAAGGTATTCCCAAAACGAGATTAGATTTAACCTCTTAGCGATAATAAAGAACAGGAAAGAGATTTATACTGCTGAACTTAAAGAACTACAAAGGAGGAGGGAACGCCTTTTGCAGCAGCTAGCTACCTTGCAATCGGAGAGGCTGGTGGACCCCGCCAACGTGGAGGCATTGAATAAGTCTCTTTCTGAAGTGAATACTGGGATTGAAAGTGCTACGGAGAAGATACTAATGGAGGAGGAGAAGTTCAAAAAGTGGAGAACAGAGAATATTCGCAGAAAGCATAATTATATACCCTTTTTGTTCAACTTTCTGAAGATGCTTGCTGAGAAGAAGCAGCTGAGACCTCTCATTGAAAAGGCCAAGCAGAAAAACAAGCAACAACCCTAGTAGGTGAAGGGGCAGGTAAAAATTTTACTGTTTTGGTTTGCTAGTAACTGTTGTTTATGGTTGTCAGAGGTTGGTTTTTCAAATCTGGCTTCCATCCAGCGCCATTCCGACCTGCGTCTTGTTTGGATAAATTATTAAGAACTTTCTTCCTTTCTCTCTATGGATATCGGAGATACTGCCTGCCTGTGAACATGTTTGATTTATACGGTATACCTTCAGTGACGCTCGTATTTAGAAGAGAAATTCTTCAGGGAAGAATCTTTGTTAAATCCAAGATTTTATTAGTTTTATTATGTCTCACAAGATCAAATCTTAGTAATGAATTAGACAAGAATGAGTCATACAAAATACCAGATCTTTTATTTTTCATGACACTAATTTCTGTAGCATTGGAACCGGTCTTTTGGATGATGCTGAGAGGTTTCAAGTAGACAACTATGAATTTTAATGCAGTTCATTTCCGAGACAACGGAAAATGCCTAAAATTGACTTACCGACATCCTCCCTCCTCCTCCTTACCGTCGGCCGCTTGCTCCTGTTCGGACTCCGAAAAAAGGAGCTGCCGCCTACCTTTTTTATTTTGTCTTTTCTCACTTATCTTTCCCGATGTTGTGCAATACCAAATGTATACTGTATACTATGTTCTATTTTTATCAAACAAATGAGAATGGATTTAGGAAAAATTCCCCTAGGCCCCTCAGCCCAATTTTTTTTTCCCATTAATGATTTTTTTAAAAATTCCAAATAAAGAGTTATTTCCATATTCAAATTTCCCAGACACCTTTAACTGGGTTCTCCCTGTTCTCCATCTCCTCTACTTCATTTATCACATCTCTCTCTCTCTCTCTCAAAATCACACACTCACACTTTTTTCTCTCTAACCATCTCCGGCGACGTCGAAGTCGGAGGATCTCCGGCGACGGCAAAGTTCTCCTCTCTTCCCTCACGTCATTTCATTCCTCTCTCGTTCTCCGTCTAAACACACACACACACACACTCAATCTCTCTCCCCTTTTCCATATCTGTCTCTCTCCATCTCTTTCAGTCCACAACTTCCTCTTCAACAACCGACTACTTCATGAATCTAGTTCAATGACTTATTGAACCTTATTCTTCTTTTTCTTCGTCTCCGTCCGGTAATTCCATGGTGACTGTCATGTCGCCGGCGGCTAGACTAGCTTCGATTGAGATGACCAGTGATTCTAATTGACTTGTACATGACTTATGACTTATTTTGCCCAAATTGAAATCAAACGGTTCAAAAATGACTTATGGGGAGTCATAAGTCATAAGCACTTTGAAATAAGTCAAATCAAACGGGCCGAAATAGTTTTATAAGTTAGTTATAAATCAGCGACTGCAAGGGGTGTATAAGAAATTTTAGATCTAGTGTATCCTGCATTGGGTTTGAATCTCACCGGACATTAGAGGAAGTAGGCCATGAATTTATTATACTCCCTCCATCTCAAAATATTTGTCCCATTTGACTTTTTTGTTAAACTTTGACCACAAATTTATGAGAGATTAATCATGTTCATGAAATTCTAAAAGTTGTTGTTGATAATATTATTAATGGTGAATCAATAGGAATTTTTAAAATTTCATGAACATAGTTAAATTGTCATATATTTGTGATCAAAGTTCAACAAAAAAGTCAAATGAAACAAACATTTTGGGGCGGAAGGGAGTATTTTTCAAAAGTCATATTCCGTAAAACAAACATAGCCTAAGTTGGGATCCCAAATTATTATACCACTAGTACATATGCCCGTGTCCAAGGACACGGGTGTGTTTTTTTTTTTTTTTCAAATTAATTCTTTTTTTTAATTTTTTAAAAAAATAAAAAAATCAGTTACTTAATTAATTTAAGTAAACTCTCCTAAAGCCCACTCTTAGCCCAAACTCAAAGTCTTAGTCCAAACTCAAAGTCTTAGCACAAATTAAGGGCAAAATAGTAAACAGACTAAATATTGAGGGCAAAATAGGGAAAAACCCCTCCGGAGGGAGTATTCCGTGAAACAAACACAGCCTAAGTTGGGTTTAATTTATACTATAGATATGGCATTATACAGTAAGAAGTAACGCAACATGCTCCTTCCTTCGATCCCAAAATGTTTGTCCCATTTGACTTTTTTGTTAAACTTCCGTCCCAAAATGTTCGTCCCATTTGACTTTTTTGTTAAACTTTGACCACAAATATATGACAATTTAATTATGTTCATGAAATTCTAAAAATTCCTATTGATTCACCATTAATAATATTATCAACAATAATTTTTAGAATTTCATGAACATGATTAATCTCTCATAAATTTGTGGTCAAAGTTCAACAAAAAAGTCAAATGAGATAAACATTTTGAAACGGAGGGAGTATTTATTATATAGCAAATTGGAACAGCTGTTACACCCAAACCATAGCATTATTAAATGTAACACATTTATTATACAAGTCGTGAGAAGCTCCAGATCGTTCAGAGTCTTTTAACAGTGAGATTCACTCCGAATTCAGGAACCACAAGTTGCTTAAGAGTTGGGGAATGGACATACTTGGGAGAAAGTGTTAATGTAAAGTTTGCAACAATCAGAGAGATTAGGGTTTTCAGTTCAGCCATAGCCAAGTGTTGACCCATACAGACCCGAGGTCCGGCCCCAAAAGGCATGTACATGTGAGGAAACTTGCAAGCACCCGAGACTCCATTGCCAAATCTTTGGGGATTAAACTCAAGTGAATCCTCTCCCCATATTTCAGGGTCTGTGTGCAATCCAAACACGTATGACCATATTCGTACGCCCTTGGGCACATTAATGTCTCCTATTTTCAAATCATTCACCGCTTCTCTTAAAAACAATGGCACTGGAGAATATAGACGAAGAGCTTCTTGAATCACCATTGTCAGCTGTATATATAAATATAACATCATCATAATAATAAATATGACAATTTTCACAAAAATCTAATTACCATGAAGATGCAAATACTTAAATTTATACCTGTTTCATCTGAAGTAGCATATTAGCGGTTGGAACTTTGCCTTTACAAACTTCAACCACCTCAGAACGAACACGAGTTTGCCATTCTGTATATGAAGCCAATAACATGAGACACCATGAAGTGGAAACTGCAGTAGTTCCATATCCAGCAAAATAGATGTTTTTGCAGTTATCGACGATGAATTTTTCCTTTGCATGCTGGCTAGAAAAGTCACCATTTTCAGCACCATCAATAACCATTTGTAGCAAGTCCTTTATCTCGTAACCTAATTCTTCTTTTCTCTCCTTTACGACCTTTAGGATATCCCTATGCACCTCCTTCTCTAATGCCCATGTCTTCTTATTCGCCTTTGTGGGAATATATCTATTTAGATGTTGAACATGGTTTAATCGTGCAGTTTAGTTAACATGCATCACAAATAATTTTAAAACAGGTTATGAATTCTTAACGCACTTTAGGTCGACATGAATGAAATGGAAATGGAAAAGGAAAAATACATTAGACCATAAACATTGTTGAACTGGTTGTTGAAGATCCAGGGCTACTCCTCTCATTACTGTTTTGTTTTAAGATGGAACCTCAGACATTATTAGTTTCAGATGGGGAATGATAAGAAGTTTTACCTTAATCTTGGAATGCCAATACCCACAATCATCCCTTCCATAGCCTCTTCTAGCCTCCTAATCTTTGAAAATATATCTTCACCTTGGACATAGTTTTTACCAAAACAAGCTTTTGATATTACATCTCCTGAGAAAATTCTCAAATACCCATCAATTTCTATATCCACGTCTCCGCCACCCTGAGTCTCTATTTCTTTGTCCCATGAATTTATCAGTGCGACTGAAGAATCTGTAATTAAATTCATCATGCCCTGCAACATTTTTATGATCAATCCGTCTCTCATATATTTAATTAGCATCTACAATAAGGGTACTATTGCAACATACGCACGTACCTTAACCTTATCCAAGAAAAAGTTAGGGCCAAGAATTCTTTTATTAAGAGCCCAAACAGCCCCATTAGAAGCTATAATGCCCTGGCCAAGCAAAGGACCAAGTTCTTCCTGTAATTGTGAAGCCTTTCCCAGGTCCCAGGAGGTGCTTGTGCTTATCTCTTTCACCAAATCGCTTTGGCTCACATGCAACACCGTCTTTACCCCAAGTGCAAACATGAACACATCACCTGCAAATTTCATTTAAATTCTTAATACTACCTCCGTCCCAAAATACTTACAGTTTAAGGGGTTCAAATTTAGTCTATATGTATTAATTGCACTTCTTAATATTTGCAGTTGCACACACAAGTCTAAAACAACAAGTAATTTGGGACGGAGGGAGTACATGGATATTGGTACTAGTAGCTAGATTTGATTTAACTTAATTAGCATAAAATGAACTCATTTTTAATAAAAATGGACATTCATTTTGGAACGGGGTATGAGTTACCGTGATCTATAATCCATTTATGGAGGAAGGGCAAGATGATAGAGGAGCAATTATGATTGATAATGGTATTAGGGTTAGATTTGGCTGGAGCTGATTTCGCAGCGTCAATCGCTGCTTTCATTTGTAGAAGATTGCCAAGTACAAACACAGGTGTCGGTCCGGTGATCCCTTGCATTTTCAGCAACCGCCTCAACCTGTTTGGCTCCATAACTAATGCTCTGCAGAGACTTGCTAGCAATGCTACTACTACAACAATGGCAATTGATGACATCACCATCTTCAATACATAACCAATTTCCCCCTCCATATCTCTTTAATCCAAAGTAGGCTTTATAGGGAAAAAGTGAATGTCATATATATATACATCTGATGCAAAGTGGTAGGAGGGAGACAAAGAGAGTAAATGATAACAATTACAACTGCACATGCAAGTGAAGTGAAGTATGCAATAGTGTAGTGTAGTGTAATAGCTAAGAGCCAAAAGACTTATCTCATTGGATAACGATAATATGTTGGCTACAATTTACAATGCATTGACTATGTACAGTTATCTAAATTTACAATACAAACAACAAGTGAGTTGTAATTGTTAACGTTTACTCTCTTCGTCTCCTACCACTTTGCACCATTTTGTTTTGACACATACGTTTGAGGCACGTTCAGAATCAACTTGTGTCATAATTTTTAGCGTTTTGTCCATACATTTCCTCATCATCGATCGATGGTCAAATTTATAATTGTAGAAGTTTGTTAGTTAAATTGATGATGCCCAAATTGTACAACATTCAAAAATGCAGTTTACTCTACTCTCAATGCTTTATTGACATAATATACTTTTGATATACAAATTTCCTGCATTTTTCTTTACACGGAAAATAGTTTAAGCAGAATAAAAAATTAATGGGAAATAACCAACTCTAAATTTAGGTGGGGAAGGATTAAGTTATTAGGATACATACTGAATAATAATATTTGTTGTTTGTCCAATATGTATGGTTTTGCACGGTCGTGCAAGCCATAAAGCACGGTCGGACTTCGGTCGGGCAACAGTAATATTAGGTAGATTTGGTTTCCTAATTGTGTTAGATCTCTTACATGGAAAGAAAGAAGTTCTTTCTTGGACATAAATCATTATTGACCTAGGACTGGATTTATTGCACTATAGCCTATCAGCAAATTTGTAACATCATTGAAAATATTACCCATGGAGGTAGTTGTTGTTGCAACGAACCCGGGTAAACAATTCTTGTGTATTGTTCTTATTAATCTTTCCATTGTCTTGGGCTGTTCCTCTGCGTCATTTCCCAACATTATTTGCCTATTGATTAGTGCCCTAGCCGCCGGACGGACGGCGACAGCTAATAAAAATAATAGAATACTTACCGATGATCATCATACGCCGACCGATACAAACCAGATGCAACGCACATACAAACACCGAGGGCCGCCATTAGAGGCGGATTTTCGGAGCATTTCTTGCACCTCGCATGCTCCATTCCCCTTCCTTTTGTCTTTTATCCAGAAATTAGGGTTTTTAGGACTTCGGTATTATTGGTCTGTTGGTCGACCTCGGGGGGTCATCATCGTCAACCTCGTTTAAATCATTCAAGTTTAGTTAAAGATATTACTTCCCCGTCCTAAAATAGTACATCAATTTTTATAAAAATTCATCTCAAAATTTGCCCTTTCACTATTTTCACAGATGTGTTATTTCACATTTGTGTGATTTCTCCTTTGTGTGATTTCACAGTTATATAATTGCACAGTTATGTTATTTCACAATTATAATAAATTAATTTCTCCTCAAAATTTTAAAATGCAATATTTTAATTCAAGATATGATTCATATTTTTAAAATAAAAAAATTATTTTTCACTTGTAAAAAAATAGAAAAAAAAACATTTTTCATTTCTCAATTGATTTTACAGTTGTATAATTACACATTGTGTCCTTTCACAATTATATGATTATACAATTGTGTTATTTTTTCATTTTTCAGTTGTAAAATCATTTCTCAATTGATATCACATTTGTATAATTGCACAGTTGTGAAATTTCACAATTATTTGATTTCACAGTTGTGTGATTTTCGAAATTGTGTGATGATATATGCCCTTTAAACAATTGAGACATTCATTTCTCATTTGTTCATTATTGAGTATAAAACTGATAAATTTGTCTCTTGATTTTCACAAATGATACTTAATTTCTCAGATGTTTAAATTTAAAATTGATAAATTCATCTCTCATTTTTTTCACAATTGATATTCAATTTTTCAGTTTTTTAAATAAAGAACTGAGGCATTAATTTCTCATTTGATACACAATTTAATAACTGAAAAATTTAAATTTAATAACTAAGACATTCATTTCTCATTTGTTTATAATTGATACTCAATTTAATAAATGATACGTTTAAATTTAATAAATGAGACATTTTGTTTAAGAAGAAATATAAGTTTGATTGATGAAATAAAAAACATCAATAAACTTTTAGTTAAACACATCACATATTTACACCATATTAAACCCTAACAACAAACCATACCAACAATTCCCAAAAACACATCTCACGTACTAGCCTCTAGAATGGAAGCTTGCGGATGAGAAGTTCAGTGCTCTTCTGATGCTTGCGGATCTCATGGAGTGCCACTGTTCCTAGACGGAACCTGTGTGGCCTTTTCACTCCTCTGGTCGCCGAAGCTGATTTCCTGGCCGCTTTGGTGGCTAGCTGCTTCCTCGGTGCCTTGCCGCCGGTGGACTTTCAAGCTGTCTGCTTGGGCATTAGGAGTAAGGTAGGAGTGGATTGGGTATTACGAAATAACATAAAATGAGATAACATAAGAGGGGTGAGAGATTTATTGGTAAAATTGATTTCAACTTACTAATCTGGTAATATGAAATGTTGTGTTACTTATTTGGTAAAAATCTATTTTTAAAATCAATGGTTGATATTAAATCGATTTGGGGTGAGTCTATATCAAATTAATCTAGATCATCCACCCTTGAAAAATGTGACCAATTGTAACACGAAAAACATGACCAATTATAACACGAAAAATGGGACAGACTAACTACAAGTGAAGAAGCAAATGATGGACATGATGAGCAAATCCAAATCCCTAAAACTCCGGCCTATCTCGACTGTATCGATATTTATCGGACAATTTATATGCACTGTTGCGATCAAAAATCGGTGTAATGCAAGTATATAGATAACTTAGTTCACAATCTCTTAACAATGAGATTGACTCTGTATTCACGAAGCACTACTGGCTTAAAAATGGGGGAGTGGACATCCTTGAGAGAGTGAGAATGTAAAGTTTGCAACAATGAGAGAAATTAGGGTTTTGAGTTCAGCCATAGCCAAGTGTTGACCAATACAGACCCGAGGTCCAACCCCAAAAGGCATGTACATGTGAGGAAACTTGCAAGCACCCGAGACTCCATTGCCAAATCTTTGGGGATTAACTATCAATTTTTCTTTTACAATGTCCTCATTTAACTATCAATTTTTTACAATGTTCTCAGTCTCTCGACGGAGCCGTCAAGTTCTTAACGAATGTTAGTCACATTTCATCAAGAGACTAACATCCGTTAAATATTTGACAGATATGCCAATGAGTTACCCAAAATCTAACAAATTACTTTGAGATAGCAAATGACCTATATACCCTCATCTTCTACATACGCATAACACTTGCCAATTTGCAGACTACAGCATAACTGGAAGAAAACAAATTGTTGCATCTCGAAACAAAAACCAAACTACAACATTGACAACATAATATCTAAAAGGCTAATTCTGAGCATACTAAAAGGCCACCATCCCTACTGACTGACTGACTGACCCACTTCCACCCAGCATCTTCTTGCTCGCCGCCACTCATTATCCTAATCGAAACCTCCATATTACCACTACTGCTACCAATAGTATTCCACCTCGTTAGCGTATCTGGATTACTCACAAAGTGGTATCAAGCTTTCAGATTCTTGAAATGTTGGCCTGAGTCAAAGAAGCATGAACAAACACAACAGCTAGTTCACAATCTCTTAACTGTGAGATTGACTCCATATTCAGGAAGCACAACTTGCTTAAAAGTGGGGGAGTGGACATACTTGGGAGAAAGTGAAAATGTAAAGTTTGCGACAATGAGAGAAATTAGGGCTTTGAGTTCAGCCATAGCCAAGTGTTGACCAATACAAACCCGAGGTCCAACCCCAAAAGGCATGTACATGTGAGGAAACTTGCAAGCACCCGAGACTCCATTGCCAAATCTTTGGGGATTAAACTCAAGTGAATCCGCTCCCCATATTTCAGGGTCAGTATGCAATCTGAACACATATGACCAAACTTGTACACCCTTGGGCACATAAATGTCCCCTATTTTCAAATCATTCAGCGCTTCTCTTGACATCACAGGCACTGGAGAATATAGACGAAGACATTCTTGAATCACCATTGTCAGCTGCATAATATAACATCATATTCATAATGGTGAATCACCATTTTTTACAAAATATTACCATGAAGATGAGCATTTTATACCTCTTTCATTTGAAGTAGCATATTAGCGGTTGGAATCTGGCCTTTACACACTCGAATAACCTCTGCACGAACACGAGTTTGCCATTCTGGATTTGAAGCCAATAACATGAGACACCATGAAGCGGAAACTGCAGTAGTTTCGTATCCGGCCAAATAGATGTTCTTGCAGTTATCAACAGCATTTAATTTATCCTTTGAATGTTGGCTAGAAAAGCTATTATTTTCAGCACCCTCAATAACCATTTGTAGCAAGTCCTTTGACTCGTAACCTACTTCTTTTCTCTCCTTTACGACCTTTAGGATTAACCTATGCACCTCCTTCTCCAACGCCCATGCCTCCTTATTGTTCTTCGTGGGAACATGTCTATATACAAGTAGAATATGGTTCAATCGTGCAGTTTAGTTGATAAAAAACACGCATTAGTGCATCACAAACAGTTTAAATTTTGGTTAACATAATTTCATTTAAAGAGTCCAATGCAGTCAGACGATTGCACTCTAGTTCGACAGCAGGAAGCCCAATTCATTACAAGATGGGGAGAGATAAGAAGTTTTACCTTAAGGCTGGAATGGCAGTAGCTGCAACCATCCCAGATGTAGCCTCTTCCAGACTCCTAATCTTTGAAAATATATCTTCACCTTGGGAATAGTTTTTACCAAAACAAGCTTTTGATATTACATCACCTGAGAAAGTTCTCAAATACCCATCAATTTCTATATCCGCATCTCTGCCACCTTGCGTCTCTATTTCATTGTCCCAAGCATTCATCAGCGCCACCGAAGAATCTGTAATCAAGTTCATCATGCCCTGAAACATTTTGAGAATTGCATTCATATAGTTAGTCTACAGTAAGCGTACTCATGTATATTAGCTACTGAAACAGACGGACGCACATACCTTAACCTTGTCCAAGTACAAATTAGGCGCAAGTATTCTTTTATGAATAGCCCAAGCAGCCCCATTAGATGCAATAATTCCCTGCCCAACCAAAGGAGCAAGTTCTTCCTGTAATTGTGAACCCTTTCCCAGGTCCCATGAGGTGCTCGTGTTAATCTCTTTCACCAAATCACTTTGACTCACATGCAACACCGTCTTTACCCCAAGTGCAAACATGAACACATCACCTGCAAATTTCATTTAAATTCTTAATACTACCTCCGTCCCAAAATACTTACAGTTTAAGGAGTCTAAAACAACAAGCTAGTAATTTGGGGCGGAGTGAGTACATGGATATTGGTACTAGTAGCTAGACTTGATTTAACTTAATTAGCATAAAATGAACTCATTAAGAAAAATGGACATTCATTTTGGAACGGGATATGAGTTACCGTGATCTATAATCCAATTATGGAGGAAGGGGAAGATGATAGAGGAGCAATTATGATTGATAATGGTATTAGGGTTAGATTTGGCTGGAGCTGATTTCACAGCGTCAATCGCTGCTTTCATTTGTAGAAGATTGCCTAGTACAAATACAGGTGTGGGTCCGGTGATCCCTTGCATTTTCAGCAACCGCCTCAACCTGTTTGGCTCCATAACTAATGTTCTGTAGAGACTTGCTAGCAATGCTACTACTACAACAATGGCAATTGGCATCACCATCTTCAATACATAACCAATTAATTCCCCCTCCATATCTCTTTAATCCAAAGTAGGTTTTATAAATACATCTGACGCAAAGTGGTAGGAGACGAAAAGAGTAAATAATAACAATTACAACTGCACATGCAAGTGAAGTAAGCAATAGTGTAGGAGCTAAAAGCCAAAACACTTATCTCATTGGATAACGATAATATGTTGGCTACAATTTACAATGCATTGACTATGTACTGTTAGCTACAATTTACAATATTCACCCATCCATGATCATCATACGCCGACGCACATACTAACACCGAGGGCCGCCATTAGAGACGGATTTTCGGAGCATTTCTTGCACCTCGCATGCTACATTCCCCTTTCTTTTGTCTTTTATCCAGAAACTAGGGTTTTTAGGATTTTACAATCAACAACTGCAAATCTCCAACCAAAATTTAGAAGGAAAAATAAAACTGAAAACATACTCCTTGTTTTTTTAGTAACCCAATTAAGCTCTTAATTTGAAACACTTTAAACTCTAAGAGATTAAAAAGTTATGTATATTTAGTAAGATAAATTGCAATCACTTAATTAATTAAGATGATTTTAAAAAAGACTATTAATTTTAAGTTGAAAATGAGTAGCTTACGCAATTAAGAGGGGGAAAGAAAGAGTTCAAAACGGAATGAGTTCAAATCCATCCATCAACTATTTTATTTATATATTAAATGATACACACTCATTAAAATTATTCAAATAATTTTTTAAATGTTAAGTTCAAACTTTAAATAAATTCAGATATAAATGATTTGTCATTAACAAACAAACTGAACTCTTAAAATTAAGCAACTTAATAATTTCAGCTCTATATTTTTCAACTCTACATTTTCATTTTCAGAACTTAATTTTCAAAAACAGACCCATACTCACACACTTAATTTCATGCTCATACACTTAATTTCATATTCACACGCTTAATTTGTGGATCCCACTTGAAAACATCCTCCACCGGTTATAATTAGGGCAATTGCATCAATGACTTTTGTTAAAGTCATAATCCTCCGTGGCACTCGTGGCATGAATTTTTTGTCCCAACCATGACATAATTAAAAGTCATGCATGACTTTTAACAAAATGGAGTTGCCAGACGACGCGGTTCACGGCGTTGAAGCTTTTTTTTTTTTTTTGCCAATTAGAGGGTGACACGTGTCATAATTTGAAATTATTTTTTTACAAAAATTACAATCAACATATAAAAAATAATAAAAATACAAAAATATTGAAAAAATCTATCATTATTAATAAAAAGTAGGAGAGAGAAACTGATGACTTTTGTCATGAATGGAGATAAAATTGTTTGGAAATAAGGTAGAGAAACCGATGACGCTGGAAATGGTGGAGGAGAGAGGGATGGGATGAAGTTTTATGAGTAAAGATGCTCTTACAATCCTTTTTCCACTCACATTTTATTTTAATATATACTGTGTATACTCTTTTCTTAATTTCAACGTCAAAATAAAATAGAACAATTATCCCCATATCAAAATAAAATGGTACAATTTGAGCCAGAAAAAGAAAAATCAACAAAAAACTATGTACCCAACATAGGGGCATTGAACGAAGTCATTAATCTTATTCCGTAAGTTCCGGTCAAAAACCGGTGGCATGCAAGTATACATAAGTGAGTTCACAATCTCTTGACAATGAGATTGACTCCGTATTCAGGAAGAACAACTTTCTTAAAAGTGGGGGAGTGGACATACTTGGGAGAAATTGAGAATGTAAAGTTTGCAACAGTGAGAGAGATTATGGTTTTGAGTTCAGCCATAGCCAAGTGTTGACCAATACAGACCCGAGGTCCAACCCCAAAAGGCATGTACATGTGAGGAAACTTGCAAGCACCAGAGACTCCATTGGCAAATCTTTGAGGATTAAACTCAAGTGCATCCGGTCCCCATACTTCAGGGTCTGTGTGTAAGCTTAACACATGTGACCATACTTGCACGCCCTTGGGCACATCAATCTCCCCAACTTTCAAATCATTCAATGCTTCTCTTAACAGCACTGGTGCAGGAGAATATAGACGAAGTGTTTCATGAATCACCATTGTCAGCTGCAAAATATAACATCATATTCATAAGGACCAAGCATTAAAAATAAAAATAAATCGTGCAATACTCCCTCCGTCCCATATAGATGTTCTCATTTTCCCTTTTTGTTTGTCCCATAAAGATAGTCTCAATTCCAAAATTGTTAGGTTAAAATCACTGAACATTCAAATTTGTGCACCAAGGAAAAAGAGGGAGAGATGAGAGCCAACCAAGGAAGAAGATGGAGTAATGGAGTAGTAGATAAACCTATTAAGGTTAGTGATGGAAATGAAAATAAGTTGTTAAAATGTTTGAATAGTCAAATAGGACTATCATTATGGGACGTAGGGAGTATCAGAGTGTATCCTTTTATTTATACCTCTTTCATCTGAAGTAGCATGTTAGTGGTTGGAATTTGGCCTTTACAAACTTGAACAACCTCTGAACGAACACGAGTTTGCCATTCTGTATTTGAGGCCAATAACATGAGACACCATGAAGCAGAAACCGCAGCAGTTTCGTATCCAGCTAAATAGATGTTTTTGCAGTTATCAACGATGAATTTCGTCTTTTCTTCTTTGCTAGAAAAGCCACTATTTTCAGCACCATCAATGACCATTTGTAGCAGGTCCATTGTATCATAACCAACTTCTTTTCTCTCCCTTACAAGCTTTAGGATTAACTCATGAACCTCCTTCTCTAGTGCCCACGCCTCCTTGTTTTTCTTTGTAGGAATATATCTATATAAATGGGGATGCGTCTTAATTTGCGGCACCATGTTAAGTGAGATATAGGCAAGGAATTGTAGGAATATTACATTATTAATCCACTCATACTTCTAAAATATCACAATAAACTCCTAAATTTCAAGTTATTTAAGAGTTAAAATGGTCTTTCAAGATCCTTTAAGTTACTAGAACCTAAAACAATTTACCAATTTTATATCTGGTCTATTAAGTGTACTATAGATAAACTTAAGATTGGAAATATGACTCATTGAGTAAAATTCTACTACTGATAAATTTAAAAAGGGGACTCTTCAAGAAATATAGTCAGGAAAAAAGATAGTGCACCTTAATTCAGGAATACCAATAGTCATAACCATATCAGATGTTGCCTCTTCAAGACTCCTAATCTTTGAAAATATACCTTCGCCTTGGGAATAATTTCTACCAAAACAAGCTTTGGATATGACATCTCCTGAGAAAGTTCTCATATACGCATCAATTTCTATATCCACGTCTCTGCCACCCTTTGTCTCTATTTCACTGTTCCATGAATTTATCAGTGCGACTGAAGAATCTGTAATTAAAGTCATCATGCCCTGGAAAAAATTGATGATCATCTTTCATATAGTTAGCATGGTACTCTAGGACACATAAATATTTGAAACATTCAATAAGAAAATTCTTAGGACTAATGATATAATCTGCTTATTACGTTGGGGATCATATTTATGTACAACCTTAATTACTACGTGGTTACTATTGCAACAGATGCACATACCTTAACCTTGTCCAAGTATAAATTAGAAGCAAGAACTTTTTTGGCAAGAACCCAAGCAGCCCCATTAGATGCAATAATGCCTTGGCCAAGCAAAGGAGCAAGTCCTTGCTGCAAGTGTGAAGACTTCCCAAGGTCCCAGGAGGTGCTTGTGCTTAACTCTTTCACTAGTTCACTTTGGGTCACATGCAATACCGTCTTTAGCCCAAGTGAAAACATGAACACTTCACCTGCAAATCTCATTCAGATTGTTAATACATAATTTTTTTTAATATTTTTTTTTGTTAATACATAAAATGGTACCAGTAGATTTTGATTAGCCCAAAAGAAAAGAGGAGGAGCTACCGTGGTCTTGAATCCATTTATGGAGGAAGGGTAAGATGATAGAGGAGCAGTTATGATTGATAATGGTGTTGGTGCTAGATATGGCCGGCCCTGATTTTGCTGCATCAATCGCCTTCTTCATTTGTAGGAGATTGCCTAGTAGCAATGCAGGCGGAGGTCCAGTGATCCCTTGCTTGCTCAGCAACCCCCTCAACCTCGTTGGCTTCATAACTATTGCTCTGTACACAATCGTTAGCAATCCTACTACCATAACAATGCCAACTGACATTATCATCTTCAACACATTACCAATTCCCCCCTCCATATCTCTTCCTCTCACCCTCAAGAAATCCCAAGTAAGCATATATGTATATGATATGGGGGTGCAGGTTTGAACAGTGTGATTTTGCGATATATTTAAATGTGTTGAATGAAATAGATGTTAACGTGTTGTCTTACAATACAAAACAACATTAATATATGATGATTATGGATCAAACATGGGACGCAGCATTATCTTGTGAATATCTTGGTAACATGTTGATTACAATACAAAATAACATTAAAAAAAATGGGTATGGACCAAACATGGGACATAGTAGTATCTCATGGATACCAGGTAACATGTTGATTACAATAGAAAACAACATTAATATATAATGGGTGTTGACCAAACATTAAACGTATAGAGTATAATGTAAATCATTGGCATGGGGACTTAGCCACTTACCATTACCTCAACAGTTGAAGTTGTTTGGGTTCCATGCCACGAGTAGCTACGAGTATATCTCATCATCCATCGTATGCTATAGTATCATATTCTTCTAGCACAACGTCTGCACTGCACTAGGTTGACATTTGCAGCTTTGAATTCTGGTTTGATTCCTAAGAATCGGTTAACAACCAATAATTCACCTCTAAGCTACTGCCAATTTTTGTACCATTTTTTCCATTTCAATTTGGTGGCTACTCATCCAGAAAAGATCACAACCAATCAAAACTGAAAGAAAACAAAACAGTAGCATAATTGACGTACAAGTAAATCAATTTCAAAGTTTCCGATGTCAGTCCCGCATTAAGAATATGAATATTTATGATTGTGATCCAATTTATGCGATCAAAATTGATTATCCATTAATCATTACTTTATCGATTCTAACCTAAATCGAGTTGATTCATAATCAGATATTTATTAGCCTATTGATTGATGCCCTAAAAAAAGACTCACCGATCATTACACGCCAGTGTAGTGTGTTGACTGACCGATGCAAACGCCGAGGGAATCCAACTGACAGCTTAGAAGACGGATTTTTCGGAGCATTTCTTGCAACTCGCGTGCTCCATTGACCTCTGCACTTCAAAACTCTTTTTTCTTTTCTTTTTTTCCCTCTTTTTGATCCAAAAATTGGGGTTTCAGGACAAGCCCAAGTTTACCAATAACAACTATCGAGATTAAATTGAAGCAATATCCAAATTTTAAATGACTTGAAATTCATAAGTCTCAAAATTTAAATCACCTTTTTTGAGATCGAAACGAATTAAATCATACTATTTGTTTTGTTTTTCAAGTATAATTGATTTGTTTTGGTATCAATTATTGGAAAAATCACATGGTTCAATTGTATTTGTGTTCTGATCCTCCTATACCAAACCAAACCGAATCGAACTGAACCAAGTCGCGATTTGATATCGCGAGACCAAAAGCTAAACCAAATCAGCAGAGCAAACCACATTACATAAACTATTATAAGCCCCGTTTTATATTGTATTTAATATTTTTATATATTTATTAATATTTACTATTAGATCAATAAAAAAAACATACATTACATACACTAATTCTAACCCACGGTTTGTATTTTATTTAATATTAATTTCATCATTTGTTATCTTTATTGCAACATATAAATAATCAAGTTCTCTACACGATAGATATTGTAAAGTGTTTTTCTTCCTTCGATCTCTCGCTTACTCCGACTTTCATATTAAACACCCGAATTTTTCGCTTTTCTCAAAAAATTTAAACAAATTTGATAATGGGTTGTGGTCTGACGGTCTATACCTCGTTCTTAACCGTGGTTTGAAACACATAATTGAACCGCGGTTTGAACCAAACCAAACCATTTGATTTGATTTGGTTTGAATTTTTTCATATTTCGATTCGTTTTGAAATTTTCCCAAATTGATGACTAGTGGTTCGATACGTAAATTTCCTCAAACCGAACCATTTACATCCCTATCTTGCCCTCGAGGATATTTTTTGCCGATTCATCATGTATATATGGACATAAATTACTCGTTTTGCAAGAATTTATGTTCCTAAATATTCGGATAAAGTTAAATACAGGGAAGTAAAAATACAGGGAACCAACAAAATTACCAAAATACCCATTTATATAATTTTTTTTATTTTTTTTTTTCACTCATTCATCGGAAAATCTGGGATTGACAGTGGCGATTGATTCGTTGGGACGGGAAACGACGCCGTGAGGGCTGGAGGCGTCGTGGTCGGCAGCTAGAGATTGTAAACGACGTTTAATCAAGAACTTATTGAGAACACTGTAAAGCTTTAACGCTAATGGATGGCATTTTGAGGAAATAGAGAAGAAGCTGAATTTGAGAAAAGATTGAATTTTGAATTTAGGGTTTAAAGAGGGGATTAAAAATAAGAAAAACTTTGGGACTCAATTCTAATTCTAATTCCCAATGTAATCCCAAAGCAGGATTAGAAATCTTAAGCGTACAATGAGTTTGGGAAAGTCTCAAGAAAACTTTTGCCTCAAAAATTCGCTTGATTTATTTCAATTTTTGGAGAGGCAATAAATCAATGTTGACGGGAATATATCGATTTTTCCATGTTACCATTGCTTCTCTCTCGTGTGAACTCACACGAGATGTGTCTCGTAGGGTTCACACGAGATGTGTCTCGTGTATATGTACACGAGACATTTCGTGTGCATATACACGACATTTATTTCGTGTATATGTACACGAGACATCTCGTGTAGATTCACACGGGATAAGTGAGAACATCTCGTGTATACACACACGAGACGGGCAAGGGCAGAGTTGGAATTTTCCGTTCCCTGTATTTTTCGTTCCCTGTATTTAGTATTTACCTAAATATTCTCTGCCTATCGTTTTCTCATCAATTCCCGAGAATCTCTCTGTTCCACAATTCTTGTCCGATCTTCAATCTCTTCATTCTTCTCGTTAATAATTTTCTCCCTTTGATTCACTAATTTGTGATATCTCTAATATTACAGTAATTAATTATTAAATTCTCAATTAATAAATATAAAATTAGAAATTTTGTTTTTTAGATTTATTTTTATTTCTTTAAATCTATTTTTTTTATTAGAATTTCCTTTTATTGTGTGAAATTTATGTTTGTGTATGTGTTTGCAGTGTGTATAGACAACTTGATAATCATTAGATCTCTTTATCTCCTTGTTGAAAGCCATTTATTTCTCTAATTGTTAAGAGTTCTTTTCTTCTCTTCCTTCTCGTGAGGGCCATAAATTTTCAACATTACTTGTTCTTGTTTTGTTATAATGAAAACTATGTTATTAAATATTTCTTTGTCAAAGGATGAAGATGATGGTTTGGGTTATCCCAACTTGCACTTGTTCAATCTTGTCATCATGCTTGGAAAGCTTGGTTGGCGATTAATGTCCAACCTATCAAGTACTAAACATCAAATCTTTTCCACCAGTAGATTATATGAATGACAATATAAGGCAGTATCCAAGTTATACTTGGTTAGGTATTTGTTCGTCTCATGTCAATATAAAGAGAGGATTGATAGCTTGTCGTGAAGCCAATTTGATGGTTGATAGTTTGTAGCGCGCTGCCAGATTATTTAATAGTTTTTGTATTAGGATTGAGCCTCCAATATTTGTGCAGAGCCTTCTTATCACTCTATGTTGGTGCTGCCAAAGCTCAATACGATTTATCTGTAATTGGCTATTAATCTAAAGTTATTTATTTATTTTAAAAAAAAAAAGAAAAAAAAAAAAATGTTTGAAAAGTGCAAAATAAGAATGCCTTTGTCATTTCATTATACAAAAATTAAACATTTCTAAGATATCTATCAATTTTTTCCAATGTTCTCACACTCTTGACTCTCTTGACGGGTCTGCAAACAACAATGAGAAGGCAATACGAGAGAATACCGTGGACACCCACTGTCCGTCGTCCAGATTATCTGGCCGCAGCTAGTACTTCATCTCCCTAAGCCCAAATCTAGGGTTTTGCAGCTGAATAGCGTTTTGAAGAAATAGTGGCGGAAAAACAGGGTTAGAGTGGGAGGTGCTGAGTTATTACTTTGAGTAATAATTTTAGGTTTATTTAATTATACAAATAAATTCTAAAACTTGTTATTGATACACCATCATTAATACTATCAATAATAAGTTTTACATTTTCATTGGGATCATTGAATCAATCTAAAATTATTGTCCAAAAAAGTTAGTTCGTAATAATGACAGAAAAAGTGAAAAGATCATTTTGGGACGGAGGGAGCATACGATATGAGTGTGCATATTTTAACAGTACAATGGGACACATAATGGGGTTTTTGGTAGTTGATTGAATGTCAAATGAGTTTGCAATATAATTCAAATGTGTTGAATGAAATATATGTCATGAACAACTACAATTCCAATGATTTAAAAGGAATAGTTGTTAACAAATACAATTCAACTAAGCAATAATATAGTTGGTAAGAGTAAGACGTTTACGATTTTTAAACACAACATAAGTAGTTTTTACATAAAAATTATAACTGCAAGAAGCATGAACAAACACAACAGCTAGTTCACAATCTCTTAACTGTGAGATTGACTCCATATTCAGGAAGCACAACTTGCTTAAAAGTGGGGGAGTGGACATACTTGGGAGAAAGTGAAAATGTAAAGTTTGCAACTATCAGAGAGATTAGGGTTTTCAGTTCAGCCATAGCCAAGTGTTGACCAATACAAACCCGAGGTCCAACCCCAAAAGGCATGTACATGTGAGGAAACTTGCAAGCACCCGAGACTCCATTGCCAAATCTTTGGGGATTAAACTCAAGTGAATCCGCTCCCCATATTTCAGGGTCAGTATGCAGTCTGAATACGTATGAAAAAATTTGTACACCCTTGGGCACATAAATGTCCCCTATTTTCAAATCATTCAGCGCTTCTCTTGACATCACAGGCACTGGAGAATATAGACGAAGACATTCTTGAATCACCATTGTCAGCTGCATAATATAATATCATATTTATAAGGATAACCATTTTCACAAAATATTACACCACAAAGACGATTACACTTTTATTTTTACCTCTTTCATCTGAAGCAGCATATTAGTGGTAGGAATTTGGCCTTTGCACACCTGAAGAACCTCAGCACGAATACGAGTTTGCCATTCTGGGTTTGAAGCTAATAACATGAGACACCATGAAGCAGAAACTGCAGTCGTTTCGTATCCAGCCAAATAGATGTTCTTGCAGTTATCAGTGATGAATTTATCCTTTGCATGTTGGCTAGAAAAGTCACTAGTTTCAGCACCCTCAATAACCATTTGTAGCAAGTCCTTTGTACCGTAACCTACTTCATCTTTTCTCTCCTTTACGACCTTTAGGATTAACCTATGCACCTCCTTCTCTAATGCCCATGCCGCCTTCTTATGCTTTGTGGGAATATATCTATATATATGTAGAACATATGGTTTAATCGTGCAGTTTAGTTAATAATGATATGCATCACAAACAGTTTAAATATAGGTTATGAATTTTGGAAACACTTTAGGTCTAAGACATGTATGAAATGGAAAAATATATTAGACCATGTATTGTTAAACGTTTTCCAGTTTTAACTTGGTTTACAAATTTTCAGAATTTGATAATTGACTTTACATGAACGTCAAAGGTTAAACTGAAAGTCTACGTATGGTTTTGCTAGTAAAATTACTGTAACATTCCTAACAACCTGAACTTGAGTTTCTATTTTCTAGTTGACATAAAGAGAATCCCAAAAAATTATCTTTCATGTTTAAGCAATAACAAGTTGGGGAGAGATAAGAAGTTTTACCTTAAGGCTGGAATAGCAGTAGCTCCAACCAACCCAGAGGTAGCCTCTTCCAGACTCCTAATCTTTGAAAATATATCTTCACCTTGGGAATAGTTTTTACCAAAACAAGCTTTGGATATTACATCACCTGAGAAAGTTCTCAAATACCCATCAATTTCTATATCCGCATCTCTGCCACCTTGCGTCTCTATTTCATTGTCCCATGCATTCATCAGCGCCACCGAAGAATCTGTAATCAAGTTCATCATGCCCTGAAACATTTTGAGAATCGCCTTCATATAGTTAGTCTACAGTAAGTGTACTCATGTATATTAGCTACTGAAACAGACGGACGCACATACCTTAACCTTGTCCAAGTACAAATTAGGGGCAAGTATTCTTTTATGAAGAGCCCAAGCAGCCCCATTAGATGCAATAATTCCCTGCCCAAGCAAAGGAGCAAGTTCTTCCTGTAATTGTGAACCCTTTCCCAGGTCCCATAAGGTGCTTGTGCTTATCTCTTTCACCAAATCGCTTTGGATCACATGCAATACAGTCTTTACCCCAAGTGCAAACATGAATACTTCACCTGCAAATTTCATTAATATTGTTAATACACTGATTAGCCCATGCAAAAGAAAAGAGTAGGAGTTACCGTGGTTTTGAATCCAATTGTGGAGGAAGGGGAAGATGATAGGGGAGCAGTTATGACTGATAATGGTACTGGTGTTAGATTTGGCCTCTAATTTTGCTGCATCAATTGCCTTCTTCATTTGTAGGAGATTCCCGAGTAGAAATGCAGGGGGCGGTCCGCTGATCCCTTGCTCTTTAAGCAACCATCTTACCCTGTTTGGCTTCATAACTACAGCTCTGTAGACAATTGCAAGCAATCCTGCTACCATAATTACGCCAATTGACATAACCATCTTCAACACATAACCAGTTTCCCCCTCCATTACCTCTTTGAATCTCCAAGTAAGCATATATGTATATGATATGGCTGTGCAGGTCTTTATAGGGGAAAACTATTCTTGGATGTCATTTAATCATTTTGGTAGATCTGAACTATGATTGGCCATCTAGAATTCTAGTACTCCCTTCGGTCCAAAATACCTGTTGCTTTTGGATTTTTCACAAGTTTTAAGAAACACAAGTGATTAAATGTTTTTTAATCAAAAGCGACAATTATTTTAGACCAAAATTTTGTCCAAAAGCGACAATTATTTTGGACAGGAGGGAGTACATCCTACTTAATTAATCCCCCTACATACATACTGCATGTACTTATCGTATACTAACACTGGTCCAAAAAGATTACTTCATTTTTATTTTTGGGTTTGTCCCCAAAATAATCTCAATTAAAAAACTAAAAATAAACAAATAAAGTGCAATTCAAACAAGATAGAAACAAATAAACATTTGAGCAGTCATATGTACACATATTGGGATAAGAATAATAATTCATTGGTAACTGATTGATTATCACTTTAATATGATGAAACATGACATTTAAATGCTCTCCCTCCCGTACAAAATACCTCTCACACTTTTGGACAAAATTTTCGGTCCAAAATAATTGTCGTTTTTTTATGGTGAAAAGCATTCAAATTCCTATTTTACATTTGCATTGGAACTTGTTTCACTTTATTAATTGATTTGTTGGGTGAAGTAATGTAGAAGATGAATAATAAATAAGGATAATTTTGATATTTTTATCATTAAGTTGTAGTAATAATTGTCCTTCTGAAAACATGTAACAAAACAAAAAGTGAAAGCTATTTTGGACGGGAAGAAGTAATATTTTTGGGGATACAATTAAATGTATTGAAATCATATTTCCAATGCAAGTCAAGTCAGCAATAATAGTAGCTAAAAGCCAAAACATGGTATGGCCATTGAATCGTAGAGCCACATATTAGTACTAACCTTTACCGTTGAAGAAGTTTGGGTTCCATTCCACAAGTAAGCTAAAATTATCTTTCATCAGCCATCATATTCTTGTATCAATAAGTGAATTGAAGCTAATACAACTTCTGCAATGCAGTGGGGCCCATTGGCAGCTTTGAATTCTGGAAGGCAGTCTTGGTTTTGATTCCTAATAACTGGGGTTGGTTCATTGTACGAACTTTGAGACCATATCTTTTTTGAGACATGCTTGCGTATAAAGAATGATCAAACAACTATACATCATTTATGACATCGCCATGATGATAGCCCTACTAATTCATAAGAGTCAGATCACTCGTGATACACAAAAGTGGTCCAGAAGATGTGTCTCCAATCTTTGAACTCCCCTTTTTTCCATTATGAGTTGTGTTCAATTTGATCGCTGCTCATCCAGAAAAGGGCACCACAAATCTAAACAGGAAAAAAAAAAAAAAAGTAGATCAATTTGAAAGCTTCCGATTCCAGTCTCGCATTGAGTATATGAATTATCCCTGATGACGCCAAGCTGTTCAGGGTCAAGAGCGGTTTGAGGATATCTGGCTAGGATATTTAAGTGGTTGGTTTGTACCTAGATCACAACACAAAGAAGCACCGTTAAGGTCAAAGTTGGATGTTACTCCAACTCAGGCCCTCGGGTGTGAGAGTAAGAATACTGAGATAATAAGGCTTTGAATACCTTGGAGTGTGTGTGTGTTTAGGGTTTAGAGTAATATGGCTTACTCAATTGTCTATGGAACTTACCTTGCCCAAGGGGGTAAAGACCTTCTATTTATAGGCAATGCAATGGTGCTTGTCGAGGTAAGCAATGAGATCACTAGGGGGCACTTTGGTATTTGACCGCCTACACGTGTCCGCAGCCTAATTGGGTCCCGTCGTGAGGGAACATTGATCGTCCAAGGGACACGGCCGAAAGGGACATGAGCCGTGCAGCCGCTTAGAGCATTAAATGGAATAGTAGGCGCCGATCGAGCCGCATTGAATGCGTGATGGGGAGCCGGCAAGTGGCCCGTCGAGCGCAAGCTTAACTTGCTCGCAAGGCTTCGACATTAACCGGAAGGTGCATGTGCCCGCGGTCAATATTGTGGCCGCAGCCAAAGGTATATGACGCGAGCACGGTTGATGCGGCACGCCTAGGGCGGCATGAGTCCCCGCGGACATTCACTCGCGGGCACGACCCAATGGTCACAGGTCGTGCGGGCACGAATATAGCGATCAGGATCCTTCCGGTCTTTGATAGGATTAATGCGGGAGGGACGCGGTCTTGACCTCAAGAGGCCTATCTCGTCCGCGGTCTCCCCCGCCGGTCTAGGAACCGCCACGTCACCGGTCCTCGGGACTGCATCGAGCGCGGCCCTGGCCCAAGAGATCCGGCTCATCAATGGCCCCTAGCTCCGAGTGTGATTATTTATGGTCTGCGCAAGGAGGTACTAGAAGCTCGGTAGGATTGGATCGTCGTTTTGGCGAGCACCAGTGTTAGCGCTGTTGTTTGTTGCTTGGCCCTACGGGCCTACGGGAACGTTCGGGAGGCACCGGTGGAGTGACACGTGGTCCTCGCATGGCGTGCCTCCCGGTTAACAAAGCGGGCCCTCGCGTATGAAAAGACGGGTTAGTGGTACGTACAGGGGTACGTGTCGCTCATCCAAGGGGGGCAATAAATGCAAAGTTTATTTAATTTTCGAATTTTTCAAACGTTGGAGACGGTTCAGGGTCCGAGGTAGGATTTGTGGGCTAATTAATACGGGTTAACGGGTTAACCCGTATTGGTAGGCCTTATAAATACCAAACCCTTAAACCTCCAACCCTTTTACCGTTTCCAAACCTTCGAAGAGCTTTAGAGAGAGAATTTATCTGCTGCGAAATCCGTGCTAGTGTTTTCTCCGAATCCAACCTTCAAGTTTTCCTTCGTAAGTATTGGGTGTTTTTCTTCTTCATCTCCTTCTATTTTTTCTTTTCTGGGTTTTGAACGAAATGACCACTCGTGAATTTGGACCCCGCCTCCCATGTAACTTCCAGGAGACGGGTCCACCTCGATATCTTTGCCGTCTGTAAACGGACTGGTGGTATCTTTAGGAAGGTAGGATTGGGGTGGATAAGGCTATCCCTTAGGTGTTTCCCTCGCTTTTTCTCGTGAGAGAGATGATTGGGGGCCTTTTGTCCCACCCCGGTTGTGGAGGCCAAGAGGAAGTACATCTACAATCGTAATGCATCGGTGCCGGGGGATCACCGCAGCTAAGAAATTTTGTAATGGGGTTTTGTGTGTGTTTCCCGCGAGAGAGATCAGGCTCTGAACGCCGTTGAACTTGTGAGGAGAGCGATCCGTATCCCTGAACAAATAACTGACTGGGAGAAGTGTGAACTAATGGATCCCGACCAAACTAATGAGGTGCGGGCACCGGGCACAAACCTGAATGACCCCTTGGATGTTCTGCCCCTGAGAACTGTTTTTCCCAACGTGGTGCCCGCGGCCCCTGGTGCCAACCCAATTGAACTGAGTAGTAGCGAGGAGCTGGAGCCTCTGAACTTTGAGACTACTGGAGGCGGGGAGGATGAGGATGAAGTGATCTCTGCCCGCGGTGATGCCACCGGTCTCTTTGGCTCGACGAGCACGGAGACCGAGGAGGATGACCGCGAGGTCGAAGTTAGGAGGGCTGCGGGGACCTCCAAGAAAGCCGCGGAGACCACTAATATTGTGGATGCTTTTTCTGACTCTGACTCTGAGGAGGAGGCAGAGGTGGCCCCTGCCCGGAATAAGGGTAAGAGGCCGGCTGCTGAGGTGAACCCTGGTCGTGGCCGTAGTAAGAAAACCAAGGAGGTGGCTACCCTCAACTGGGAGGAGGATATTTATGAAGTGTACAACATTGACCGTAAAGCTTTCCGTGTCCGCACCCTTGGGCACGTACATTTGAAGGATAAAGACAAGCTGCGGCCAGAGACAGTAGCTGATGTCCGCGAGGACAATAGGGCCTTGATTTTTTATGGTGCCCAATTTGAGAACGGCCTAAGATTGCCCCTGGACCCATTCTTCTACTTTTTTCTGGAGTTCAACGGCTGCCTCCCCATGAACCTGACTCCCAATACCATTAGGGCCATAGTTTCCTTCATAGCTGTCTGCAGATTCCTGGGCCATGAACCTACCCTGGCCGGGCTGTACGCCTATTATCAAAACCAGGTCAGCCGCAACATCCTGAGTCTGAAGGCTAGGAACTATTCAACCCGGACTTTCTCTAACCCTTCAAACAAGTTTGACCAATGGAACCAGAGGGATGTCTTGGTCATTGAGTCCCGGTTTGGCTGGCCTTTCCCCAAACCTTCTAGTCCAGTTCCGATGAAGGTGGCCGCTACCAGTTATCCGGACCCATCCTCTGCCGATGCAATACGCCGTGCCATGTAGAGGCATCTGGCCCTTTACTTGGATAGCGGGGAGGAGCCCGTTTATGATGTGGGCACAATTGTAGTGGATGAGCCCCTATTGATCTACTCGGGGGTGGCTCCTCGCAGGGAGGGCGCCCCACATGCCCCCAGAGTAGCAATAGAGCCTTTGCCTCGTGACCCTGATTGGAGGGTGCACGAGCACTATCAATTTGAGGCTGACTGTAGGACCTGCATGCTCGGCGCTGAGTGTGATCCCCCCGAACTCATCGGTCTCTGATTTTTTCAAAACTGTTTGCCAATTTATTTTGCTTTCGATTTTTTGATTTGCCTTCTAACCATTTTCTTTTTCTTCAGAGTAGACCCCGAGGAGTATAACTTCTGATGGCCCCTTTAAGCGCTGCTCAGATGAAAGCCAAGAACAAGCAGGCCAATAGGGAGGCTGCTAACAAGAGGCAAACTGTTATGGGAGGGGTCCCAGCCAAGGATAAAACCGTGCCCGTGGTCGCAGGGAAGAGCGGGGAGCCTCTCTCTCGCCCCCAAGGTCGTTCCTTCCACCGAGAACTCCGCTCCACCCCCTGTGGGTCCTCCTCCGCCAACGCTCCGCGCAACCTCCCCTGGCCGCACAATTCCTTCTGGCCACCGAGGGGACACTCGGAAGAGAAATGAGAGGGATGCGGACCCAACGCATAAGCGAGAGGGCTTCCAAGTCCTGCATGTGGCGGAGACCCAAGTTCGGGGCTCAACCGTACTCGCTCTCGCTTCCACCATTGCTCCTCCTCCTACCGCGGGGACCATCTCGCTTCTGTCTTACCCAATCTCCTCCTTGGCTACCCGCGAGGAGGCATGGGAGAAAAGGAAGCAGCGGGGGAAGTGCCCGCCATTACCGGGGTGGACTTATATGCCCTGGCCCGCCTGCACTCGCCGTGGGCATTGGCCGATCAATGTGCTTTTCGCCCTCGACTTCTACCACCATGTGGCCGAGAAGGAGAACCCGTCGCCTTGATGGGGGATATTGGGGTTGCCCTTACCGAGGTAGGGACCTTTCGCCGGTTTCCTCACTTAGCCTCTCGATTTTCCACATAATTCGACTTTCTTCCTCGCAGCGGGCAACAAGGCCACGAGGCCGAGGGAGACTTGCGACACCGTCCGTGGAGTTGGAGAACAACACTAAGGACTTGGCGAGCAAGCTCCGCGAGCCGGAGCAGCTCGGGAGAAGGTGGGGACCTTAAGCTCCCTTCTTGATGAGAAGGAGAAAGCCTTATCCACAAAGGAGACCGATCTCAAGTGGTTTCCAGGATAGGGTTACCGAAGCCGGAGAAAAGCCTTGAAAAGGCGAAAGGTCACGGGATGAGCTCCGCGGCACAAGAGCCGCCTCGAGCAAAGAAATAATGAGCTCGCGACCAAACCGGGGCCGCCGAGGAGTCGCCAAACTCCCGGGAGGCTAAGGCGGATGAGCTCTCCGAGAAACCGCTACCCTTACGCAGCTTTGAGTTGGAGAGGGAGAGGATGCCGGCAGGCCCGCAAAGAAGCCGTGGAGGAGTACAAAACTCCGAGGAATTTAAGAACCGGTTGAATAACGAAAATCTGCTCAAGCATGAGGCCGGGGTCCGAACACGTATTCGAACTTCGCGGCCACGGCAAGTTTTCCGTGCGTGAGTTGGCCTTGATTGGCTCGCTTGTTGCCACGGATGATGAATGCTTGCCTGGGCATGCGTTAGTTCCTCCGTCCGAGGACGAAATAAAGGGCTTCGAGCTGTCCGCCGCGGCTTCTTTACCTCCCGTGGCGTAAGTGACGGCCCTTAGCCTCGATCGCCGATCTAGATGAACTACGGTTTTGGGGAGAACCCGATATCACTCTGGGAGGCCTCGCTCGCGTTCTTCCCGATGGGCCCGCCATCGGAGATCTTTTTCCTCGCCGGGCGCCTCCGCCCGGTCTCGCCGAGCCCACCTCTGATCCCGTCACAGAGGTTTTGATGACCCGTCTTCCTTCTCCTACTCCAACTGTTGAAGCGGGCACAGAAGGTGCGGTCAAAGAGAATGCTAACGTGGCCAAGGATCCAGCTCCAATAGCATAGGTTTTTGTTTTTTCTTTTTGTAATAGACTAGGACCTTTTGTAATAGTGTAGGAACTTTGTAATTATTTTCCTTGGTAAATAGAAGCATTTTTCTGTAACTTATTCTCTTTAATTACTTGCCTTGTAGGCTACTTATGAGTATTTTGCAATTTTTGAGTACCTTGATACTTGCATTCTTGCTTTTTCTCTAGCTTCTTTGACTTGTAATTAAACTTTATACTCTCCTTCTGCGGACAAAAGCTTAGTAGGCCCTTTGCCCGCATTTTTTGAGTTTTCCTAACTCTTTATTCAAAATCACTTGGATTTTTTGTGAGAGTCAGCCTTATTCATCTTGTGATCGCTTTTGTTTGGCCTTGTGGCAAACTTTGGGGCCTTAACCCCCTTTGTCTGTTTGGCTTTGTAAAAACTTTTTTGATCACTGTCATCCGTTTACACGTATTCCCAGCCTTGCGAGCCGTGGTGTAAGTCAAAAGCAGCCAAGGCAAGCTACCTTCCTAGGGCATGCAGAGTGTGGCCGTGAAGCTATAGTCCGCGCAACAATAGGTAGGAGCATATTTAGCATAGAGGCCCTTTAACCTACTGGCATATGTATCCACTAACGGTGGTTCACGCTTTTTTGACCCTTTATTCAAAATCACTTGGAGTTTTGTGTGAGGGTCTTCTTCGCGATCTGGTAACAGGCTTATATGTATGCCTTTGTCACATACAGGCATACGAGTAACGGCCCTAACGAGGACCTTTCACAAGACCGAGCGGGACAAGGGCCTCGCCTTTGTCCTCGCCGGCATCTATATCCACTTATTCTGTGGTGTCACGCGGCAGACATGTATCCTCCCCGCGACGGAGTACGGATCGTAATGGATCTTTGTACTCATATAGGCCATGGACCGAATAGATCGCTGCGCATCAATAGGTAGGAGCTCATATGTTTGCTCCTTAACCTATCGGCATCCGTCATGGGCATCCACTTTAGCTTTTGAGGCCGGTGGGAATAGGTTTTTGCATCAAAATATGATGAAACATGATGATAACTTCCTTTATATACGTAGTCTATACTCCTTCCAAAAATTACAAAGATTTCAAAAGAAGTATCTCTTAAGGTGGTCGCTATTCCAAGCGTGCTTAAGCTCTTCTCCCTCTTTTGGTCGCAATATGTAGGTGCCCTCTTCGACTATCTTTGTGACCTCATACGGACCTTCCCATTTTGGGGACAAATTGTTGAAACTGTGTTGGGTCCTCGACCTCTACGCTTCGAGTACCCGGGCCTCCAACCGAAAACTCCTCTTATTTACTCTCTTGTCATGGTGCTTCTTCGCTTCGCTTGTAGTTCACCATTTTTTCATGTGCCCGCATTCTCTTTCTTCGAGATCGTCCGTGTCACACCTTCGTTTGCCTCGCTTTGAGACTCGTCGAAGTATGTGACTCGTACGAGGGTAGGGCAACCTCAACCGGAGCCATTGCCTCGACTCCATACGTGAGCGAGAAAGGAGTTTCTCCCGTAGAATTCCTCAGTAGTTGTGCGGACAACCCATAATGCGGTCCTGGAGCTCGCCCAACCATCGTCCTCCTCGCCCTCCAAATTTTTCTTTAGTGGCGGTCGAACTAGCTTGTTCGCGGCCTCGCCTTGGCCATTTCCCCGAGGATAGGCAATCGCGGACTTACGGTGCCGCACCTTCATTCTCACACATTCAAGCAGAATTTTGCAGAGAATTGGGTGCCATTGTCTCGAAATAATTGCTCTGGGAACCCCAAATCGACAATAGATGTGATCGTGGACAAAATTGATTGTATTCTCCTGAGATAGTGGCTAAACCTCGCTTCCGTCCACTTGGTAAAATAATCCACGGCCACCACAAAGCATACTTGATGTTTCCCCTAGCATTGGGAATGGTCCAATGAGATCAATCCCCACGTATCAAACGGCCACGATGGTACGACCAAAGTTTGCTCGTTGATGGTAGTCTAGTGGATGTCTGCAAATCTCTCGGCATTTATCACACTTTCTTACATACTCGTGCATCCCTTCTCATTGTGGGCCAAAAGAATCCTTGGAATTTGATCTTGTTCGAGAGGGCGCGAGCACCTGGATGTCCGCCACAAACTCCTTCATGGACCTCATAGAGTAGGTTGGTGACCATGTGAGTTTTAACACATCTTAGCAAAGGCTTCGTGAATGATCGCCGAAAAGCACCCCATCGAGGACGAGGTATTTCGCGGACACCGTTCTAATGGCTCTAGCCTTTACCGGGTCCTCGGGAGGGTTTGCTTCTCGATGTAATCCTTCATTTCATCTACCCAAATTCCCTTACTTGATCCTCAATATTGTTTATCCGAATCCGATCTATAGCAGGTCTTTCGTGAATTCAATCGGCACCGCTCTCCAACTCATCAATTTCTTGATCGGTTATTCTCGGGAGAGGAGGTCACCTCCACGTTGTCCTCTCTCATGACTTGGTTCAAATTTCATAGTAGGTGAAATTTTTGATGAGGGTTTTTGCAAGGCCACAAGATCGAAGTTAGTACCGGGTTGATAGTATCATATTCCCCTTAATTTGATTAACTATGAGCCGAGAGTCACTATTGATCTCTATATTCGAACTCCCAAGTCTCTCGCCAATTCCATGCCCGCTATAATTGCCTCATACTCACTCGATTGTTTGATGCTTCGAATTTGAACCTCAAGGCTCTCTTAAATTTCTCCCGCAGGTGCAATCGAAGTATGCCCGCGCCACTAATCAACTTGCTCGCCGAGCCGTCCACGTATAGAATCCATACTTCCTCCGGACGCTCCTCGTCGCGTGATTTCGTGCTCTGCTACTGGGCCTTCTTCGCATTCTCGCCCACTTTCTTTTTCCTGTGTCGCCGTCCGCCATTTTGAATGATGATTCTACCACAAAATCTACTAAGGCCTCGCGCTGATTGTCTTTCTGAGAGTAGGTGATCCGGAACTCAAATGAGTTCTATAGACCAAGCTAGCATTCTCCCCGAGGACTCGGTTTGTGTAAAACCTTTCTAAGCGGAGCCTCGCTAATACAGCTTATAGGGTGTGTAAAAGTAGGCTCTTAATTTTCGAGCGTATACAAGCAAGGCGTAAGCTAACTTCTCTATATTAAGATAACGCCCTTCTACGGCGGATGCTGCCTTAGATACATAATAAACTGGTTTTGGGAGTTATTCTCCTCCCTTACAAGAACAACAGACACGCGTATCAAGAATCGCTAGAAATGTAAAAGCTCTTCCTGCACCGGCCGCCGAGTAGAGGGGCCGCCCGAGGTATGTTTTGACTTCTTCAAAAGCCCGATGGCACTCGCTCCATGTAAATTCATCGCCTCTCTTCCCTTTCGAGAGTTTTGAAGAAGGGGAGGCATCTCTCTCGCCGACCGCGAGATGAAGCGCCAAGTGCCGTGATGCGGCCATCGAGCTTTTGAACATCTTTAACGCAAGCAGGTGAGGCTTCATGTCCAATAGGGCTTGGATTTTCTCGGGTTAGCCTCTATCCCCTCTCGATTGACCATGAATCCGAGGAACTTGCCCGCTTACCCCAAAGGCACATTTGAGGGGATTTAGCTTCATATTGTTACGGCGCAAGTTCAGGAAGGTTTCCTCCACGTCGAGCTCGTGGGAGTTTTCCTTAGTTTTTATCACCATATCATCTACATAGGCCTCGAGATTTCTTCCCAGCTGGTTTTTGAAGACCAGATTGACCATCCTTTGATATGTGGCTCGCATTTTTCAACCCGGGGCATCATTGTGTAGCAAGAGGTTTTGCCCGCAAAGAATGAAAGCTACAGAGCGGACATCCTCGTGAGCCATTTGGATCCGATGGTAGCCGGAGTATGCATCAATGAAGCTTAACACTCTGTGCCCTGGCCATAGCGTCCACCAATTTATCTATGCGAGGAAGAGGGAAACAGTCCTTGGGGCATGCCTTGTTGAGGTCCGTGAAGTCAACACACATTCTCCATTTGTTATTGGATTTCTTGACCATCACGACATTGGCCAGCCATTTGGGGTAGGTAATTTCCTTGATTATCCCCGCTTTTAGCAATTTTTCCACCTCTTCTTTGATGGCAATCTCTTTCTCCGGGGAGAAATATCTGAATTTCTGGTGAATGTTCTTGAAGGATGGGTCATCATTGATTTTATGGAGGATCACGTCCGCCGATTCCCAAGATATCTTCCACCCTCCAAGCGAACACATCGCAATTTGCTCTAAGGAACTCAATGAGTATCCTTCTCTCCTCGCCGTGAATTTCCGTGCCTACCTTAACAGCTTGTTCGGGAAGTGGGGGTTGATTACCACCTCCTCGAGCTCGTCATTAGGCTTTAGGTCACTGATTTCTCGGTTGTGCAAGGAGTCAATAACAATGGTAGGGGGTTGACTTGAGCTCCAGCTTAATGTTGCCATAGAATATATGATATCACGGTCAATTTCCCCTCTATTCCTCGATCAATATAACCTCCTCAACAGGGCAAACTAACCGCTTTCGATTTTCTGCTCATCTTGAGCTCCACCTTCGTGGAATGGAAAGAAAGCATGCCAATCGGTACGGGTGGCGGCGGAGTGCAAGAGTTTTCCCTTCTTTGATTTGTCCTCGCCTTTTCCCTCTATCATTTTGTCCTCGCTCTGTATTGGCAAGTGTGATGCCCGGCCTTTCTGTTCTTTCCTTTTTCCTCCAAAGGCTCTGAGGAATCTCCCGGCCGGTTCTTGATGGTAGCAACCCCGCCCGAGGTGTTAAATTTCACCCTTTGGTGGGGGACGGACGCAACTATTCCCAATTCGGCTCGAGCGCTACGCCGAGAATGGCATTGTACTGGGAAGGAAGATCGACCACCATGAAAGTTATCTTGGCCGTCTTCTGCATGGGTTTTTCCCCAATAGTTACGTCAAACACAATCGTCCCCTTTACCCTCACGGCGTGATTTGTGAAGCCCTCAAGCATGCCCGCGTATGGAAAAAGATGTGCTTCAGTCATTCTCATTCCTACCAACGTATGGTAGTAGAGTATATCGCGGGCAGCTCCTGTATCTATCAACACTCGGCCTATGTTTGCCCGGTTGATTCTCATTCTGAGGGTAAGAGGCTGAGTGGAATGAAAAAGGGTGGAGGCAAGTTCACTCCTTTTGAACCCAATTTCCTGCTCTTCTTCCGAGCTATCATGGGGATGGAGAAAACCTTTTCCAATGTCCTGGATTTGGAGGGAGAGCCGTTTGTTGGAGGGAGGTTCTTCTCCAATGAAGTTTATGTTGTAGTCTCCATCGTCATCCTCAAAATTGTCTCTTTCTCTCCCTCTCGGGACCACGAGTGTTTCGTGCCCGCCGCCGGTTATTATTGGGGGCCCGGGTTGTTTCCTCGATCCATCTCGGTTAGTTCTCCATCATTGATTCTTTGCTGAATTACTCTCTTTAGCTGGAAGCAGTCCTCTGTTCCGTGCCCGTGATCATTATGAAATTCGCAGAACTTTGTCCTACTCCTCTCACTTGGTTTTCTGAGCATGGGGGGAGGAGGAGGAAAATCGGATGCCCTCATGATCACTGCTCGCGGCTCGGTGAGCTCGGTGTAGATCAAGCTTCCGCTACTTTTCTCCGAGTTTGTCCGACCCACGACCTCTCGTTTTTGCCCCGGTTGTTAACTTGGGCAGCCTCTCGGGTGGTCTCCCGAACTTGGCTTATTCTTTCCTTGTCGAAGCTCTGGGAACGGGCATACCGCTCTCCTCGGCAGAGGCAATGGCGTAAGCCCTTTCATACATCTCCTCCACCGTTTTTGGCGGGCTGGAGGCGAAATTCAATTTTAGGAAGGAGGAGGAGAGGCCTCCCTCAAAGCAAAGCCTAATATCCCCTCCTTCTAGATCTACTATCTCCTCGCTCACCTTTCTGAAGCGAGCAATGTAATCTTTTGTGGATTCGCTGGGGCCTGCTTGACACCTGGACAAGATCTCGTCTTTGGTCTAGCGGGCACTCTGGCCCAAAGAAAGGCATTAAGAAAAATGTTCCTGAAGTGGCCGAAAGAGTCGATGGAGCGGGGTTTTAGAGCGCATCCAGATAGGGTCTTCGCCCGTGAAAGTGGCATAGAGCTTTGCACATTACGGATTCGTCCGCGGAGAATAATGCCATTTGTCCCTCAAATCGACCCATGTGGCTCCTCATTCTTTGAACCATCATATGTATCCATCCGGGGGGCTTCCCTTCGGGATAGGTGCCCGCGCGATCTTGTCGCCGAAGGCATCCATTGTGCGACCACATTTTTGGGCCGCCTTCACGATGGGTTTCCCACATTTTCTCGCATGAAATCAACGAACTCGTGGTTCTCGCTATCAATCTTCTCGTTTTTTACGCGCGTGGAGCCACGGCCTTCCCTGGCCGGGAGCCGTGGGTAGTGCTTGGGGCCTCACACGTTGATTAGACTGCGCCTCTTCGCCAATCTCCTCGCTATCATCCACGTGCACCACACCGCGCTTGGCCATCCGTCCGCGCTCGGGTTGGTTCAACCCGCTTGCCCCCGCCGCTGACTAGCAAGTGATTTAGCTGAGCTCGCTGGGAGAACCTTTGGGACCCTTGTGGAAACCGTAGCCCTCCATTGGCCTCTATTTCGAACATTTCCAACCGTTGGTCGGCAATCACCACGGCCTCGCCGACCAGCCTTGGATTTGGAGTCCGTAATTTCTTGTCTCCTTAGGATTTGCTCCGGGAGAGAGGAGTGTTCATGGTGGTGGTGTTTCGGGGGAGCTTGGGGAGTTTTGGGACTTTTGTTTAGGAGGGCTTGTGCCTTTTCGCACGTATTTGGTCTCGCGAGCCCGCTGTATGGCTTTCTCGACCGGGGAAAGTGGTGTGAGCAGACCGGGAACGAGCCCCCATTCTCGTTGAAGACAGAGTTAGTTTGTTTTCCCTATTGATAGCGGAGGGTGAGGCTTGGTTCTCATCCTCCAAGGTCAAATGACCAAAGCTTTTCCGATCTTAGACATATTTTGTGAAAAGATGATGGAAAAAGAAGAGCCTTTCGGCACTCGTTTTGTTTAGGACACGAGAGGTGCCTTGAAAACAAAATATACGGGAAGTAAATAAAGAAAAGATTAAACTGTTTCTATCTTCCCGGCAATGGAACCACTGATGACGCCAAGCTGTTCAGGGTCAGGAGCGGTTTGAGGATATCTGGCTAGGATATTTAAGTGGTTGGTTTGTACCTAGATCACAACACAAAGAAGCACCGTTAAGGTCAAAGTTGGATGTTACTCCAACTCAGGCCCTCGGGTGTGAGAGTAAGAATACTGAGATAATAAGGCTTTGAATACCTTGGAGTGTGTGTGTGTGTTTAGGGTTTAGAGTAATATGGCTTACTCAATTGTCTATGAAACTTACCTTGCCCAAGGGGGTAAAGACCTTCTATTTATAGGCAATGCAATGGTGCTTGTCGAGGTAAGCAATGAGATCAGCCCTAGGGGGCACTTTGGTATTTGACCAGCTACACGTGTCCGCAGCTAATTGGTCCCCGTGGGAGGGAACATTGACTGTCCAAGGGACATGGCCGAAAGGGACATGAGCCGTGTAGCCGGCTTAGAGCATTAAATGGAATAGTAGGCGCCTGACTGAGCCGCATTGAATGCGTGATGGGGGAGCCGGCGAAGTGGCCCGTCGAGCCGCAAGCTTAACTTGCTCAGTAAGGCTTGACATTAACCGGGAAGCAGGCATGTGCCCGCGGTCAATATTGTGGCCGCAGTCAAAGGTATATGACGCGAGCACGGTTGATGCGGGCACGCCTGTGGCGTACATGAGTCCCCGCGGACATTCACTGCGGGCACGGACCCAACGGTCACAGGTCGTGCGGGCACGAATATAGCGATCAGGATCCTTCCGGTCTTTGATAGGATTAATGCGGGGAGGGACGCGGTCTTGACCTCAAGGGCCTATCTGTCCGCGGTCTCCCCCCCCAGCGGTCTAGGAACTGCCACGTCACTGGTCCCTTGGACCAGACCGAGCGCGGGCCCGGTCCAGTAGATCCGGGCTCATCAATCCCTTATCTGGGATACCTGGGGAAGAGGATTAGATTGGCCCTTGCGAACAGCTTGATGTCCTCCCATAAGTCAACATATAGTGAATACAGATTTAAGCCCTTTCCTTGGTCCTTCCATAGTACTAAAAAAAGTAACTTAACACTGGTCATCTCCTTTCTCTTGAATTGTCTTTCCAACTTCATCCCCTACCTCCAAATATTTTGACGGACACCAGAGAAGTGAGTTCTTCGACTATCACATTGGTCGACTTGAACTTCGAGGGGTTTGAAATATATAGATAGCAAGCGAGAAGGACGACGGGAGATGATCGTTCGGACCAGATGAAAGAGGGAACGAAACCCGTCCAAAAATTCACTAAGTATTTTGAAGAAATGCTCGCGAAGAAAAGAACGATTTTCTATTTCCAAAGGCGCTAACGCGCTTGACTAATAAAATAGAAAGCTCAAGCTAGAAAGTTACTGAGTTCGGCTTTCGGGGCTGCTGACTTTAGGGCTGTTATTAATGAAGCGCGCGGCACTCAAGCTAGAAAGCTCGTTCGCTTAGTATTGCTTTGGCTGAGGATTGGTGTGGGCCGTGTGGCTTGCTGGTACGGAAGCTACCGCAACTAAAAGTTCTATGTAGGTAAATAGCTGGAGAATTGTTATATAAACCCGTAATGTACAAATTACAACTATGCCACCGAATGAAACTATTTTTCTACCCCTAATTCATACACCCGTTACCCCACCTTCCCCCTCAAGCTAACCACTCTATACCACCCTTCATCCCAACCCACCGTCTTTCTCGAATCCGGCCACCACCATCCCAACCACCACCACGCAGCTTCGACACAATTCTCCACCCACTACCATTTTTCCATTAACACTCAAAACTGAAACCCGAAGAAACATAAAAACAGATTCTTCAAACAATCTGCAATTCCTGCATATAAATTTGTTAAACTTTTGTTTTTTTTTCGTTTTGCGAAAATTCGACCAGTAGTGACCGAAATTCAGTTCAGGTTCGGCCACCCCCGGCCGAAAATATTGAAAAAGTTCGGCCACACCCGGCCGAAATTTTTAAAAAGTTCGGCTCTGGTTTGCCGAAATTTTTAAAAAGTTCGATTGGTAGCGGCCGAACCACCCAAATCCAGAAATTTAAATGCAATCGAATCAAAAATCGAAATTTCTCACTCTCTCTCTCTAAAAATCAGTTGATTTCTTCTTTTTTTTTCTTTCTCTCAAACTGATTTTCTCTCTCTTTCTCTCTCTAAAAATGGTGGTGGGTGGTGTGGGTGAGAGAGAGTTAATGAAAGGGTTAATGGGTGTGGGTGTGGGTGTGTGGGCGAGTGGGGTATAAAGGGAAAAGTGGGGGGTTTGTTTTAATTTTTTGGGGTGGTTTTAATGATACGGGTTTACTCAACAATTTTACGGCCCTTGACAAGAGAGAGATAGGTAGGTTCCCAGTTCAGAAAGATGAAATAGACAAGATTTAGATGAGGGATAGCAAGAATCAGCCTCCCGAGAGCAGATCAGTCGGTGGAGGTCAATGAGGAACTTTCCGTGAGTCAAGCAACAAAGAGGACGTCTCTACGTACTCAAGCGGATTAGAGAATTGTTATATAAACCCGTAAAAATGTTGAGTAAACCCGTAACTTACAAATTACAACTATGCCACCGAATGAAACTACTTTTCTACCCCTAATTCATACACCCATTATCCCACCTTCCCCCTCAAGCTAACCACTCTATCACCCTTCATCCCAACCCACCGTCTCTCTCGAATCCGGCCACCACCATCCCAACCGCCACCACGCAGCTTCGACACAATCCTCCACCCACTACCATTTTTTCATCAACACTCAAAACTGAAACCCGGAGAAACATAAAAACAGATTCTTCAAACAATCTGCAATTTCTGCATATAAATTTGTTAAACTTTTTTTTTTTTTTCGTTTTGCAAAAATTCGGCCAGTAGTGACCGAAATTCAGTTCAGGTTCGGCCACCCCCGGCCGAAAATATTGAAAAAGTTCGGCCACACCCGGCCGAAATTTTTAAAAACTAATCTATTTTGAAAAAGTTCGGCCACCCCCGGCCGAAAATATTGAAAAAGTTCGGCCACCCACGGCCGAAATTTTTAAAAAGTTCGGCTCTGGTTTGCCGAAATTTTTAAAAAGTTCGGTTGGTAGCGGCCGAACCACCCAAATCCAGAAATTTAAATGCAATCGAACCAAAAATCGAAATTTCTCACTCTCTCTCTCTCTAAAAATCAGTTGATTTCTTCTTCTTTTCTTTCTCTCAAAATGATTTTCTCTCTCTCTTTCTCTCTCTAAAAATATGGTGGTGGGTGGTGTGGGTGAGAGAGAGTAAATGAAAGGGTTAATGGGTGTGGGTGTGGGTGTGTGGGTGAGTGGGGTATAAAGGGAAAAGTGGGGGGTTTATTTTAATTTTTTGGGGTGGTTTTAATGTTACGGGTTTACTCAACAATTTTACGGGTTTATATAACAATTCTCAGCGGATTATCTTCGTCGACTAGCCCTCTTCCCCTAGAGGAAGGGCTTTCTACTTAGAAGCCCAGGGTAGAGATTTCCTAGGTCGAGTTCCACCTTTACTAAGAAGCCCCACTTGCTTAGCCAGAAATCCCTCTCGAACCAGATATGGAAAAACCTGCTCAGTACGGAATAGATGACGGTCGGAAAGTAGATCGGAAGCAGAAGAAAGTCTTTCGTCCAACCTTGAATGAGGCCTTACCTTAGAGAAGATTCACCTTTGTGCCCCACCCATGCTCCTATGCCAAACGTGGCTCCATACTGGAAAAGCATGGAAAGGCACGAATAGATCAAATTCCAAATGACTCTTCAAATTAACGAATTTACGATTTTTTTTATCCAATAAAGAGATCGAAATTGGTTATCCCTAAATATTACTTCCTCGATTCCCTAAAACAAGTTGACTCAAGTATTCATCTTCCTATCAATGCCCTAGCCGCCGGCCGAGATCTAAAAGCACATGAATTGAATACTCACTGATCATCAAGCGCCGCTCCAGTGTGGTGGGGATTCAAACCAAACGCCGACGACCACTAATCGACAGCCATATCTATTAATGAAGCACTTCCTTCCTGCAAGTTGCAACTCATTCTTTCACGGGTAAATTTCATTGCCCACTACCACTAGCTTTGAAAAATATTACTTCCCCGTCCCATTTTGAACAATAATTTTAAATTAATTTAATTATTATAATGAACATCTAAAAAATGTTATTAATAATACATACTCCCTCCGTCCCATAAAACATTACCCCTACTTCTTTATTCATGGGACCCACTTGTCATACTCACAACACTTTTCAAATTTACTATTCTCTTCACTCATTCTCTCTCCTCCCACTCACAACACCTACTTTAATAACATTATTCCTTATTTTTCGTTCTCAACAGTAAAGGAGTAAAGTTCTATGGGACGAAGGGAGTATACTAGTTGAGTTGGTCTTATAAAAAACTAGTTTTTCCTACACCTTAAAAAAACGGGTTTTGACAATGCACTCAAACCTTCCGCTACTACGGTTCCGTCTCTCTCTTAAAAAGGGTGTACTCCATGCCGGCGAAGAGGAGCGATTGTGATAGGACATTGACGGCCCCGATTTGCTTGCTACTACTCAATAAATCAACCGCAATCCACTAAATCTCTCAAGCCAATTGTTCGGCACAATCCGTAAAAATCAACCACAATTCACGAAGTCAGTCAGACAACATCGTTGCCATAGTCGCCGGTGATCTGATTTGGTCTTAGGCTGAGTAGTTGTTCGCGTTGGTCTCAATAACAACCCATCTTTACTCTAGAACTTCCCCCTTACCCTCCTCTAGAAATTTGCCCTTACCCTCCTTCCCAATTCTTGTCTTCCCTCCTTCTTCTCTCTCTTTACCCATCTTGAACAAAGAACCAGACAACAAATTGCTTCCCTATTTTGTTGTTTTGGTTCGATTGTCGGAGATTGTAACCGGAGAACAGTCAACAAAAGCCCTTTTTGATTAGCCAGTGCTAGGTATAATAAATGCCAGTCCATTTGTTTTACAATACCAGTGTATGTAGTTTGGCCAGAACAGGAACACGTTGGGTTAAAGTGTCAGTATAGGTTAAAAATGTGCCAGTGTTAGTGTAACAAAGTGCCAGTGTGAGTGTAACAAAGTGCCAATGTTAGTGTAAAAAAGCGTTAGTACATGTATATTAAGTGACAGTGTAAAAAAAATGCCAGTATTAGTGTAACAAAGTGCCAGTGTGAGTGTAACAAAGTGCCAGTGTGAAAAATGTCAGTGCATGTATTATTAAATCAGTATAAAGATTGTCATTATAGGATAAAAATGTGCTAGTGTTAGTGTAACAAAGTGCCAGTGTGAGTGTAACAAAGTGCTAGTGTGAAAAGTGTTAGTGTGAGTGTAACAAATACACATGCACTTGCACTATTATTTTATATATAAAAAAGAGAAAACAATTATGTGAAACACTGGCACTCATAAATAAATGCACTGGCATTTAAAAACACACGCACTGACACTCGAAACATGCATTGACAATCAATTACGCACTTACTGGCACTTTATTATACACTCACTTGCACTCTCTTATACACTCACTGGCACTCTCTTATACACCAACTGACACTTGATCATATCTTAACTGGTACTCAATTTCTATTAAAAAATAGGGAAGAAAGGGTTACACTCATCAACCCAAATCCCATGTTCTTACTGCAAATCTCAAGTCCTTGCTTAATTAAAAATCGACTTATAGGACTGGGTGGAATGCTACGTTGAAAGGGCATATCTTTTTTAATTAGATTTGTTTAATGAAAGAACAATTCGTATTCAGGGATTACCGCAATAGCTGTCGAAAGAATCGATACATGGGATTCTGATGCATGCCTTTTCTTTTGAGCGTTATTTCGCTTCCTTACAAAACCCATTTTTCCAAAACTTTAGGAAAAACTGGTTTTTTCTAAGATTTTGGCATAGTGAGTTGGTCTTATAAAAAACGCATTTTTCCTGGCACTTAGGAAAAACGTGTTTTGTGTTTCCCCGGTTGTGCCAGTGCCAGTTTAACAAAGTGCCAGTGTGACAAAGTGTCAGTGCATGTGTAACAAAGTGCTAGTGTCAAAAAGTGTCAGTACCAATTTAACAAAATGCCAGTGTAAACAAAGTACCAGTGCATGTGTAACAAAGTGCCAGTGTAAAAAGTGTCAGTGTCAGTTTAACAAAGTGCCAGTACACTAACACTGGCACTTTGTTAAATTGGCACTAGCGTTTTTTACACGGGCACTTTTATATACATGAACTGACACTCTTCACATTGGCACTTTTTTACATTGATACTGGCAGTTATTAAAAGTGCCAGTGGTAGTGTTAATAATTGCAAGCCATTACAATGGCACTTTTTAACATTGATACTGGCACTTATAAAAGTGCCCGTTGTAGTATCAATCAAAAACACATGCACTGGCATTCAAAAACACGTGCACTGGCACTTAAAAACACATACACTGGCACTCAAAAACACATGACACTCAACATTGTTTCTTTACTCCACGTGCTGGCACACGCCATACACCTTGCTGGCACTCACCATTAACCTTGCTGGCACTCTGCTAACACACATTTCACGCACTGGCACTCACCATTAACCTTGCTGGCACTTTATTATATACTAATTGGCACTCTCTTATACACCAACTGGCACTTGATCATATATTAACCGGCCCATTCAAATTGGAACCCCCTTGCACTCTTCAAACAAAGATGTATATTGGAAGATGGAATGAGTCAAGGTCCTCAAGGAAATGGAAGGAAAATTTTGAGATGAAGACATGTGAACCTGTCTTGAGTGACGCAAAATCTGAGATGCGTAAGTCATGATTCGACAGCTCCATTCACCGGAGTACGGAAGCAAACCCTAGAATATCTGACGGAATTGATGGACGGAAAGAAGCCGATTGATGACGAATTGATGGGTAGAGAGAGGGAGAGATCTGGTGAGGTAGCAGTTGTTGTGTTTGGCGTCGTTGATCGGAGATAACGAAGTGTGTCGCAGTGGTTTTGCAGGGATTAATTGGAACAGGGAATAGTGATGGGTGATTGTAATTGGAGGTAGGGAAATAGAGGAAGGTGAGGGAGATTGAAGGGGAGAGGGTCGCCGGTGAATGGTTTTTTGAGAGGGAGGATCGGTGAAGAAGACGATTTAGGGAGAGAAAATGGTTGTTTACGTTTAGAGAGAGAGTAGTGAGAGAGAGACGTGTTCTAAAAACACAAACACGTTTTTTTTAAGCTCATAAAAAACGCATTTTTTACAAATTTTTGGCTACTATTACACTCACAACATTTTCTCCACTTATCAATTTCCTTAATTTGCGTGCCCATCCAAAAGGGTGAAGTTATTATTGGGACGGAGGTAGTATTATTATTCCCTATATGTATCGATAATATCTAAAAGGCTAATTCTGAGCATACTAAAAGGCCACCATCCCCACTGCTGACTGACCCACTACCACCCAGCATCTTCTTGCTCCCCCCCACCCCCCACTCATTATCCTAATCGAAACCTCCACATTACCACTACTGCTACCAATAGTATTCCACCTCGTTAGCGTATCTGGATTACTCACAAAGTGGTATCAAGCTTTCAGATTCTTGAAATGTTGGCCTGAGTCAAAGAAGCATGAACAAACACAACAGCTAGTTCACAATCTCTTAACTGTGAGATTGACTCCATATTCAGGAAGCACAACTTGCTTAAAAGTGGGGGAGTGGACATACTTGGGAGAAAGTTGATGCTGCCCAAAAATAGTAGTTGGGTTTGGGCCAATTGTATAAGTGGGAAATGATCAAGCAGGACCAAAGTGAGTCAAGGCCCAAGAAGAATATAGGGATAAAGGTAGCCCAATTGGGGTTCGAGGGAAACTGTGTCGAGAGATGACCCAATAAGATCAATTAAAGAGAAAGCCCAAGGTATAGAATAAACGAGATATTAGTTACTGAGCCGAGTGGATAATGAAGCAAGCCGGCGAGATAATGATGTGAGATGAGAAGGGAGATATTATGTCGAGGCGACACAAGACTCTCGCTACCCGTATCCAAATGAGAGACAAATCTAATGGAAGCGACTCATAAGAGGCGGCATATAAATATCCACGAAATGGGACCCATAAAACGGTTGGGCATTGGGAAAAGTGATCACGTGTTGTGAGTTTATTCTTTTTGCTAACCAATAGAATGAGTACACGTGGAATGAGGCATGGAACGTGAGGATAGCACGTGAGAGGCACGAGGAAAGGAGTATATACATGAGGGGAAGTCTTCATTACCAGGGTACGTACACACACTCACCCACAAACACCTTTCCTTACTGTTCTGATTTCCAACCTTAAGCAAACACTTATCCTCACGCCGGAGGGGCTTACGCCGGAGTCGCCCCCGGCTTAGTTGACGTTTGTGGCTGTGCAGGATTGAAGAAGGAGCCGGAGTTATCCTATTCCGACTACAACGGTCGTGTTGCCGCTGAGGAAATTCCTGGCAACATCAATCGTTCCGTCGCCGGAACCGATTTCTTCGTCGTTCAAGGTTGCCGGCGGTAGTTTGGTAAGTTGGTTGCGGTATGGTAGATCTAGAGGATTGGTGTTTTTGGGCGATTTGATTTTGGTGTTTGTGAGGATCCCGACCCGGAACCTACACGTGTCCCGAGATGGAGCGTCCTCAAACTAACCCAAATTTCCTAAACTTTTAAAACTTTTATTTGAATTTCAAACATAAATACAATTGTTATAACCATTTCAAAATAACTCTACACCTTTTCACAATGGAGAAAGAGTGACTATCTTTGAAAGTAAGAAAACGTTTAGTTACAAAAAGTTATCGGTTTTAACATAAAATTAGGATTTATAAATACAAACTCCATAAATTAATTATATCAAAATACACTTTCGATGCCAATCTATATATACCTGTGACACTTCCCAAATTATCACTTCCAAACTCCTCACCGCCCTTACTTGGCCGGTCCGCCCGTCTCTAATCTAAAACATTAAAGGGAGAGGGGTGAGAATAAATCTCAAAGAAGCTATTATGAATGCAAAGAATATGCCAAATAAAATGCAACACATAACAAGTCGCATATAACACATTGGAAAAGCTGTAAACACCTTACATTACCTTGGTTTACCTTTTCCGCCTCGAACAATAGTCGTACAACATTGGGTATAATAATACTCCAATCTTACAAATGAGCCGCTTAAGCAATACTCACATCTTATAAGACCCGTTTTTCAGTGGAACCAAATAAGATAGTAGCAACTCGTAAGGCTTTTGGCTCACTACAGGATGCTATACCCCAACCTGTGGCCACAGTGAGGGGACCGCCACGTATATAACATAATCCGATCACATTAGGTCACACTTCCATAATTGATCGTATTATGTTATACCCCAACATCACCGATTAACACATTATCAAGCACATAATAGTTACTTGAAACATAATCCACATAAAGGGATAACAATATAGCAACATGGTAAAATATACTCATGTCCAATCAATATCATAGTGCAACAGTTATTCAACACACTATGCATAATACAAACAATGTATATGAACTCAAGTAAGGCAAGGGAATATCATCAATCCATCCTACAAGGTCATTATACAATAATACATAGCCTTTTTAAAGGTCTAAGTTAATCTACCAAATTGGGATCATTTTTGTCTAGTTACCAAACTAGGTTAACTAGCATTTTCTAAGCAACATTTAAAGTACTTCCCCAATTCCATTTTGATTACTTAAGATGTCATTGTGTAACCAAAGTATTCTACTTTAATCTAGGTTAAAGAGATTCCATTTTGGTTCTAGTTTGATTAGGTTTGAATGTACTCTAAACTTGATGTGATAAACTGTGCCAGGGCACGACTCGTGCCCCAGGGCACGACTCGTGCCCATTGAACCTTCTTCTGATTCTGTCGTCCCCCAACAAGGCACGACTTCCTTTTGTTTGAGTCACGACTCGTGACCTTCACATGGCACGACTCGTGCCTCTGGGCACGACTCGTGCTCACTCCCTTAAGTCACTCAGAACGATTGGAACTCCCAAGAACGACTCGTGGTCACGATTTGGCCAAGGGCACGACTCGTGCCAAGGGGCACGACTCGTGCCAAGGGGCACGACTCGTGCCAAGGGGCACGACTCGTGCCTCGGCCCAGAAACTGGTATAACAGCAGCAATAACACTAAAATCCCAAGAAACCAATTTTCCACCAAATGCCTTCTAAGTTATAAACCTAAAGAAAATTTCTAACTTTGTTACTTACTTCTAACACATTAAATCTCCAAGGTATCAAGTCCCACACCTAAATCATTTCCACTTGGTTTTCCACCCAATTTACTACCAATTTTCAAGATTTCCATTTAATCCATTTACTTCTATTGTTTTACTACTTTCATGAACAACAACCTTTCTCATGACCCTAACCCATTTTACTAACACATTCCAAGTTAAATCTTATAAACTAACTTCACCCATTTCTTACACCCTAAATCCACTTTTATGAATCTTAACATAATTTCATGTAAATTTCCAAATTTCTCAACTCCAAGAATAGTTCCAAAGCATTAAACAACCATCATATTAACAAGAACAACATTAAGAGTTCATGAGCATTTAATGAAGGGAAGGGTCATAATAACTCACCTTAGCTAATACAAGATGAAATGAAGCTTTTCTAGGCTTGATCAACTCCTTTAGATGTACCATTCACAAAAGGACACTTGGATTTGAAAATGGTTGAGAAATGAACTTGGTAGGAACTCTTGGAATGAGAGGCTTTCACAAAGCTTCCATGGGAAAAGTGAAAGAAGTAAAATGAAGAAGAAAGAGGGAGGTGAATATAGGGAGTATGAAAGGAGTAAAGAGGAGGCATGGGGAGGTAAGGTGGTGTTTGACTTTAGGGGCCAAAGAAGGAGGGAGTTAGGGGAAAGTATCATGGCTCCCCCTTCCACACTACCTAGGCTTTCAACAATTAAATGAAACCCCTTTTTCTTTTCCATTATTTATTCTACACAATTTAACCTCCTCATACTTTTATCAAATTTCTATTTTTATTTTTCCTTTAGAGCATTAATTTATTTTCCTATCCTTTTATCCTAATATAAGAAATCAAGTATATAAAAAAAATGGACACATAATATTAACAATAATAATAAAAGCACACAATATGATATTAAAATTAGAGCCTAGGGTTAGGGTCGTTACACTCACTCCCCCTTAAAGAAAATTCGTCCCGAATTTTAAAAAGACTTACCTAAATGTTCAACCCGCCTTGGTTACTTATATATATAACTCAGACTACAATTCTTAAATAGTCTCTTCCATATGGTGATTCTTCCCACGATTCCTAATTCCATTAATAATACGATATTACAACCTACTGTTCCACGAATACCATGCAATTATCACTAACCCGAATTTTCACGACCTCTATAAAAATATAAATAATTAAAAGTATTACAACTTATGTCACCAAATACATTACGATATGACATTTAAAACTTCGAATACTCTATAAGCTGCTCTAAGCCAGTCTATAAGTCAACTCACCAACCTTTTCTAAAACTTCAAATGGATTAATAAACTTTGGCGCCAATTTACCTTAGGCCTTGCTTTACCAACCTCACCCCAACAAATTGGAGATCGATATTTTCTTCCCGAACCACACCTCATACGGTCTTATCTCAATGCTAGAAGGATAACTGCTATTATACGCACTCAACCTCCGGGAACCATAAGTCCTATCGACCACTAACTTCCATTGTACATGCCCGTAGCATATCCTCAATAATAAGTAATTATCTCTCAAATTTTCACAAGGTTAAACTTAATAGCATCCATACATTCTAAAAGGATCTTTCCCAAATGATGTCTATCCAATTCATTTACTACTATGGGGTTTATACAATCGAACTATCCCCTAACATATGTGAGGACTCTATCAATCAATATCTCATCAAACTATATATAATGAATAGAAAATACAATCAACTTCCTATAAACAAAACAACATACTCCTTTTTACTTCCAAAGTAACCCAATCACAAAATCCATCTTGATAATACTCCCAAGTTCAATCTAGAACTCTACATATTTTAATAAAGCTTCTAACGTCAAATTTCTATTTTCACATTTATGATCAAACCACCTTATGTCTTAACTCGCTTGAAACGCGTTATTTCCATTATCTCATCCTCAATTCTCATGATACAAACATTAAGTAACTGCCTATGACATAATAAATGTAAACATGCTAATAAGACCAGGATTCCCATAAACGGAATACTAGTCGACTATATATCATAATTCAATGCTCTAATCAAGCTCAGGTTCAGTGACAGATCAATATTCAATCAAATGGTTGGCCGCCCACAACGGAGCCGATCCAACTCCAAAACAAAAACCGAGTCCATCATGCGACCGTCACATTAACCACCCCACAATTTATCAAATCATTTCTCGGATCAAAACTTTAATATAATCAATCACTATAGAGGAGCTAGATTGCCTTTCTACTTGCTTCTGTACGAACTATACTTTAATATAACATGTCTTTCTAAATTTTACAACATCTTTCAGAATTACAGAGGATATATATAAAAGAGATCCAATGAGACTCGAATGGTTTATTTAATTAAAGCCGTCCCATATCAGTTTTAATTAACTAAACCACTCAAATTTTTAAGAAATTTCAAAAGATGGATAAGCTAAACAAAACTAATTCGAGTGATCTAATTATCCACAACCGTCCCATACCAAAGGGTAGATAATTAAATTACTCACGATTTTAATATGCACAACAACGGTTCACTGACCTGATTGAATCAATTATCCCCGAAGGGTACAAATGCTCACCCCGAAGTTCGACACACACTTCCAAGTTTTAAAACACATTTAAACAATTCCAACATAATATTCTTGTTTGACCTCTTTTTATAGTATAGCCACCACTTATAATATTTATACTTAGTTAATTTCTCTATAAGAAAACACAATCTCGCAATACTATTACTATCTCCGATAAATAACACTAAAACAATCATTAAGATTATAAACTAGGTAAATCATCCTCAATCCAATAATTCCTCAAGTTGTATATTCAACACTTTTACTTAATTTGAGTCATCTATTCCCTACCTTTAATATTGGTATTGTACTTAGTAACAATGTATTGCATACCTCCAGGTTTCCGGTCAATTACCATGATTTCCTAATAAGAAAATATAATCGGAACTCACGTAGATCAATCATCCCCAAATTGTGATTAAACATTAACGGTGTAAACTAACTTACCTCTCGATAACCATCAACAACTAAAAATCCGCATAACGCCAATCTCTCACAAGCCTCACACCAATCTCCTATATTAGTCACGCAACTAAGTCAACATATGTAATTATCCTAAAGTATCATCCCGTCTTCCAATCATATTTATCCTCATTTTATATTCTTAACTAATGATAATCCTGACTCAAAACAAACCTTATACATATATTATCAATTCCCAAGTTGATCCCATAAGTCACCAGTAACTACATCTATTATACTTCTTCACATTTACCCTAATTACCTCTCCATAAATAATACACAACTACAAATCAAAACGGTCATACTAGATACAAATGTTGTCTTAAGTATATCCTTACAACAATTATTCACTGTAATTGTAACACCCCGAAAATTCAACTAATAACCATTGAGTATCCTACTAGTTTCTAAAATCAGTCATACAATTTATCAACAAGTTATAACGAATACTTATTCTTCATAGTTACTAATTTGAGATCTCTCTAAACTATAGATAACCACCAAGAACCTTCACATTCCTTAGGCCCTACTTCCGACATTTACGCATATATGGCATAATAGCAAATAATGACTTATCCGCCTCAACCACACACGGAGGCAAATCAAACATAGATAAGGAGACTCGCTTCTTGCGACAGTCCTCCCCAAACACAACAACTACTCAATCAATTCAGGTCAATATAACAATAATTCACGGATTGGTATATCTACCATATCCACCGGCAATCCATGCCCACTTAATCACAACTACCATGATAATCAAGGATGATTCGAGGTACTCTCCCATCGGAGTAGAACCTCCAGTACATAAGGCAACTCTCGGGCCATTTATGCAAATAAAACGAAATGTAATGCCACATGAGAACGAAATAAATAGGGATTTATAAAAGTATGACCCCTAACTCCGGAGACATGTAATATACCTCAAATGATCGTGGAGGAATCTATCTCTCCATATTGCTCACCTTTCCTTGATCCTTTGGTTGGTCATTATTATTTTCTGTCATTTGAACAAATTCCTGCATTAAACCCTCGACGTCAGATATCACACACTCTCACTCAGCTAGACTCTACCCGAGAACTCTAACCGAGCTCTGATACCAACTGTGAGGACCCCGACCCGGAACCTACACGTGTCCCGAGATGGAGCGTCCTCAAACTAACCCAAATTTCCTAAACTTTTAAAACTTTTATTTGAATTTCAAACATAAATACAATTGTTATAACCATTTCAAAATAACTCTACACCTTTCCACAATGGAGAAAGAGTGACTATCTTTGAAAGTAAGAAAATGTTTAGTTACAAAAAGTTATCGGTTTTAACATAAAATTAGGATTTATAAATACAAACTCCATAAATTAATTATATCAAAATACACTTTCGATGCCAACCTATATATACCCAGACACTTCCCAAATTATCACTTCCAAACTCCTCACCGCCCTTACTTGGCCGGTCCGCCTGTCTCGGAATCTAAAACATTAAAGGGAGAGGGGTGAGAATAAATCTCAAAGAAGCTATTATGAATGCAAAGAATATGCCAAATAAAATGCAACACATAACAAGTCGCATATAACACATTGGAAAAGCTGTAAACACCTTACATTACCTTGGTTTACCTTTTCCCGTCTGAACAATAGTCGTACAACATTGGGTATAATAATACTCCAATCTTACAGTGAGCTGCTTAAGCAATACTCACATCTTATAAGACCCGTTTTTCAGGGAACCAAATAAGATAGTAGCAACTCTGTAAGGCTTTTGGCTCACTACAGATGCTATACCCCAACCTGTGGCCACAGGAGGGGACGGCCACAGATATAACATAATCCGATCACATTAGGTCACACTTCCATAATTGATCGTATTATGTTATACCCCCAACATCAGCTGATTAACACATTATCAAGCACATAATAGTTACTTGAAACATAATCCACATAAAGGGATAACAATATAGCAACATGGTAAAATATACTCATGTCCAATCAATATCATAGTGCAACAGTTATTCAACACACTATGCATAATATAAACAATGTATATGAACTCAAGTAAGGCAAGAGAATATCATCAATCCATCCTACAAGGTCATTATACAATAATACATAGCCTTTTTAAAGGTCTAAGTTAATCTACCAAATTGGGATCATTTTTGTCTAGTTACCAAACTAGGTTAACTAGCATTTTCTAAGCAACATTTAAAGTACTTCCCCAATTCCATTTTGATCACTTAAGATGTCATTGTGTAACCAAAGTATTCTACTTTAATCTAGGTTAAAGAGATTCCATTTTGGTTCTAGTTTGATTAGGTTTGAACGACTCTAAACTTGATGTGAGAAACTGTGCCGTGGCACGACTCGTGCCCCAGGGCACGACTCGTGCCCATTGAACCTTCTTTTCCGATTCCTGTCGTCCCCAACAAGGCACGACTTCCTTTTGTTCGAGTCACGACTCGTGACCTTCACATGGCACGACTCGTGCCTCTGGGCACGACTCGTGCTCACTCCCTTAAGTCACTCAGAACGATTGGAACTCCCAAGAACGACTCGTGGTCACGATTTGGCCAAGGGCACGACTCGTGCCAAGGGGCACGACTCGTGCCTCGGCCTTAAACCGGTATAACAAAGAAAGAATAACACTAAAATCCCAAGAAACCAATTTTCCACCAAGTGCCTTCTAAGTTATAAACCTAAAGAAAATTTCTAACTTTGTTACTTACTTCTAACACATTAAATATCCAAGGTATCAAGTCCCACACCTAAATCATTTCCACTTGGTTTTCCACCCAATTTACTACCAATTTTCAAGATTTCCATTTAATCCATTTACTTCTATTGTTTTACTACTTTCATGAACAACAACCTTTCTCATGACCCTAACCCATTTTACTAACACATTCTAAGTTAAATCTTATAAACTAACTTCACCCATTTCTTACACCCTAAATCCACTTTTATGAATCTTAACATAATTTCATGTAAATTTCCAAATTTCTCAACTCCAAGAATAGTTCCAAAGCATTAAACAACCATCATATTAACAATAACAACATTAAGAGTTCATGAGCATTTAATGAAGGGAAGGGTCATAATAACTCACCTTAGCTAATACAAGATGAAATGAAGCTTTTCTAGGCTTGATCAACTCCTTTAGATGTACCATTCACAAAAGGACACTTGGATTTGAAAATGGTTGAGAAATGAACTTGGTAGGAACTCTTGGAATGAGAGGCTTTCACAAAGCTTCCATGGGAAAAGTGAAAGAAGTAAAATGAAGAAGAAAGAGGGAGGTGAATATAGGGAGTATGGAAGGAGTAAGATGAGGCATGGGGAGGTAAGGTGGTGTTTGACTTTAGGGGCCAAAGAAGGAGGGAATTAGGGGAAAGTATCATGGCCCCCCTTCCACACTACCTAGGCTTTCAACAATTAAATGAAACCCCTTTTTCTTTTCCATTATTTATTCTACACAATTTAACCTCCTCATACTTTTATCAAATTTCTATTTTTATTTTTCCTTTAGAGCATTAATTTATTTTCCTATCCTTTTATCCTAATATAAGAAATCAAGTATATAAAAAAAATGGACACATAATATTAACAATAATAATAAAAGCACACAATATGATATTAAAATTAGGGCCTAGGGTTAGGGTCGTTACAGTGTTGTTCATAGTTAGTAAACTTGTTTTTGATTTGAAGTTGGTTGTCATTCATAGTGCTAAATCAATTACTAGTTGATAGTTTGGTTGATTGAAGTTTTCGCAGTTTTTGATATTGTTTGGGATGCAAATTTTCGGTGTAGAAGTGTGAATCTGGGTTGATTTGGATTTTTGGGAATTCGTGAAGGTTGATTGGAGCGATTGTTTGAATTTGTTGGTTGAAGGATTTTGGTGTTTCTGGGTTTTGGGAGGTTCATTTGATTTTTTGGTTAGTGTGGAGTTTGGTGTTTTAGTGATAGTTTGGTGTTGAACAATTGTTCAAGTATTTGGAAGTAATTTCTTAGTTTCTGGGTTCAAATCTTCAAATCTTCATAAGATTTGCAGATCTTCAAAGTGTGAGTTTTTCATTTTTGATTACGTGTGAGAAAAGTAATGACAACACCTGAGAAAAGTATAGTGGGACAGAATACAATGGCGGGAAGGAACCTTATCTCGCCAATGACAGGTTGGGGCAATTTGGGAGCTGGTGGAGTGAGAGATACTGCTTCCTCGCAGCAAATTATCCCTGAAGAGAGAGAGCGAGATGCAGGAGGCGAGAAAGAAAGAAATGTAACGCCGCCACCACCAGAGGAGGAAATGGAAAATGAAGAGGAAAGCTTGAGGATTCACAACAATTTAATCTTACAATTGTTGGAAAATAACAAACGATTGATGGTCATGAAGAAGAAGCCAACCCCCATCCCGCAGGGCTTGTTGAAAGCGACAGAGGAAGTAAATAAGGGAGCAAACAAGGAGGTGATTGTAGTGGATGATGGTGAGCGGCGGAAAGAAGCAGAGCTTGAAAAAATGAAAGAGACTGAGGTGAGACTTGATGGGCCACAAAAGCGGAAGGCAGGAGAATATATGGAGAATGGGAGGAAAATTAAGGTGTACCATTGGCCGCACACTTCGCAAGTATCGTCGTTCTATTGTGAAAATGAGGAAGATGACACCGCTACAAATGAGGAAGGATTTGGAGAGCAAGAGTTGAAGGTTTCTAAAGAAGGCGAGAGATCCAAACTGATAGATAAAGGAAAGGGTGTAGGAGTAAGTCGCTTCGGGGAAGAAGACGGAATAACGAAGCAGATGGCTGAAATGGCAAAGAGGTTGGCAGAATTAGAAAAAGGCGGTATAGTCGACAGCGAGAAAGATTCTTTTGTCGCTCCATTTGCCAAGTACATTCAAGAGTCTGAGCCCGCTCCGAAGTTTCGTTTGCCAACATTGTCTAAATATGCGGGTGTTACCACGGCCAGGACTCATGTCGCAGGCTTTGAAGTTACAATGGCCATATTAACCAAAGACGATGCACTGTTGTGTAAAACTTTTGCTAGCACTTTGGAGCAACAAGCGTTGGAGTGGTTCACGCAGCAGCCCGCCAACTCTATTGTGGGGTATCAAGATTTTAAGCGGAAGTTTTTGTCGAGATTTGGGGCAGTGGGAACTCAGCCTGTGGTATTGCAGGAATTAATGGGAATTAAACAAAAAGGGGGAGAAGGTCTGATAACTTACACCAACAGGTTTTTGTTGATTGCCAACCTAATTTTTGAGATAGAGCCCAAGTACGCAATAATGATGTATATGTCGGGCCTGGTGTCAGAAGCTTTTAAAAGAGAGTTGAGAATGAGACTGCCCGCAACTTTAAGTGAGTTGCATGAGCGAATAAAGGCGTACTGCGGTGGGGAAGATATTGAAGAAGGAACATCTGGCACAGCAAGGAAGAATGTTAAAAACAGAATTGAATATGTCAAGGATGATAATGCGGATCGCGGAGGAGGGCGAGGAAATCGGGTTGGAGGAAGAGGGGGAGGCCGCGCTAGTGGTCGCGGTAATGGAAGAGTTATTAGATTCACAAGGTTAAACGCAAGACCAAGCGATATTTTGAGGGCGGTGGAGTTGCCAGCGGCTTTCGAAATGACAGACAGAGGAAGAAGAAACTTGAACCAGTATTGTACTTATCACAGAGACAGAGGGCATGAGACTGATGAGTGTTACAACTTGAAAAAGGTGATCCAAGGTAAAATTGACAGGGGGGAGTTGCAGGAATATGTATGGCAGGAACAGAATGTTGCGGCTCAAGTAGGAAATGGCGAGAGGAATGAAATACTGGTAATTCATGAGCCAGCTAGTATCACCTGTCTAAGTAATCAGATCATGTCACTATCGCATACCTACCATATTCCCGCTTACCCTCCAAGTGAAGAGAGGATTATTAGCTTCTTAAGGCGAGAATTAGCCCTAACACCCAGTCATGGATGTCAACCCGTAGTGATTACAATTGCTCCAGGAAACAATATACTACACAGAGTGTTGGTGGACTCAGGAGCAAGTCGCAACATCCTATACTATGAAGCTTTTAAGAAAATGAGATATACAGAAGCTAATCTGGTGCCGTACAAAGGATTTTTGGAGGGGTTTACGAACCATACAGTGTGGGTCAAGGGAACGATTTCACTGGCGGTAGAGATAGAAGAGGACGAAAAGGCGAGAACCCGTACGGTGGAGTTCATGGTGATAGACCTGGTGTCGCCATATAACGCCATCGTAGGTATTCCCTTTATGCAGACTTTCGAGATGGTCGTGTCTATCCCGCATCAACGAGTCAAATTCCCCACTCCGAAAGGAATAGATTGTTTGAAAAGTGAAGTCAAAGAAGTAATTCAGAAGAAGATCGAAATCCAAACTGCGGCAAGGGCAAGTTCTAGTTCGCTTTCAACAGCTTCAGCAATCCGAGATGCGAAAGTGAATATGGTCACTGACTTGGAGAAGGAAGGGCTGCGAAAAATGAGTAATATGCGGAACATTGATGAACAGATTGTTGAGAAGAAATATGAAGTAAGTTTGAGGAACCAGGGGGCAATTCAGGCCACAATGGAAGGATCAAGATTGGTTAAGATTGTCAAAATGAAAGAGCCAAGAATTGAGAAAATAGTTGAATTTGAGGATGAAAAATATGAAGAGATGGAGGTGGAAGCAATTGAAGTTCTACCACAAGATGGCGGCAATTGGGGCGAAAGCGACATGGAGAATGATAAGGAATATTATGGTGGAAAGAAGGAAAGTGGAATGGCGGTGAACACAGGGTAGATGCGAGATAACAGGTGGAGAATGCTTTAAGCGATATTATCATCAAAGAAGTAAGAAGTAATTTATTTATTTAATAGTATGCTTATTAAAATCGTATGAAGATTAAATATTATGAATATATGGAGTTTTCCACTTATGAACGAAAATTATGCATGTTTTGAAGAAGTTATATGAAATGATAGTGTTATGAATGGAAGTTATATACACTGTGAAAATAGTAAACGAAACGAAAACAATGAAATGAAAGTATGAAAGTTTACGATTTGAGTTTATGTTGCTTTTATATGATATGTCGTCAAAAATAGAAAAGTAAGTCGCTAGGAGTAAAGTTGTCTAAAGACAACTTCACTTTTTCGATGGGAGTATAAGTATATGGTGGTGTCTCGCCAAAGATAAGAGGGTAAAAGGTTTTTGATGAACTATCAAAACAAAGTGCAAGTCATATGAAATTGCAAAGGAAAGAAAGTCCCATCTCGCCTGTATGGCATGTATATGGATGCGACTATAAACAGGAAAGAAAGTCCCATCTCGCCTGTATGGCATGTATATGGATGCGACTATAAACAGGAAAGAAAGTCCCATCTCGCCCGTATATGGATGCGACTATAAAAATGAGAGTCTACGGACTATAAAAATGAAAGTCTAAGGACTATAAAAATGAAAGTCTACGGACTATAAACAAGAAAGTCTACGGACTATAAACGAGAAAGTCTACGGACTATAAAAAGGAAAAGTCTAAGGACTATAAAAAAGAGAGTCTAAGGACGATAAACGAGAAAGTCTATATCGACTATAAACGAGAAAGAAACCCATCTCGCCTAAATGGCATGTAAAGATGCGGCATGTATGAAAGGAAGCACATCTCACCTAAATGGCATGTAAAGATGTCGCGAAAAGGGAAGTAAATGTATCTCGCTGGAAGGACATGAAAAGATATAAATTAAGGAAGAAAGGCATATTTTGTTTTTAAGGCAAATAAAGATGTGGAGGCACAAAATAAGAAAATTGTTCTAAGTAAGAATCACGAAAAAAGCAAGGAAGAAGCAAAAGAGAAACAAAGATCAGCGACAATGTGAGTCGCGTTGTATGCACCGTAAGTAAAGTCGCCTAAAGACGACTTCACTTTTCGATGGGAGTATAAGTATGGGGTACCTGTTATGCAAAATAATGATTTTTTATGAACTATCAAAACAAAATAGCGAAAGCAAGATAGAAATGATGAAACAAGCAAATAAAACATAAAGGAAAAGGGGCAAGCTCGAAGGCCGCAAATTTACATTGTTTAAAAGGCACGCAGGCCCAAATGAAAGAAATTAAAATTGTTTAGCCACCAAGGCAAGATTTACAAAAGTTAATCAAAAGTGATTAAGTGCTAAAGTAGAGTCAAGATAAAGCATTTGGTTCATCAGTTGGTGCGGGTTGAAGGGAGCTTGAAGCCGCAAGAGCGAGAGCTTTTGCCTCATCCAAAAGATAATGTTTATGTTCCAATTGATTGCTCCATAAAGTGAGGACATTCGGCACTTGAAGAGGAGCGGGATTCCAAGGCGACTTACCCAGCAGTGCATCTTCCTCCGCCAGGTCTTTGAGTTCATCAGCTGAGTGTGGAACTAAAGGATGGCCCAGGCGACATATGTCACTAAAGATTGGCTCTGAACCCCATTTTGCAAGTCGCTCGATAGTGATGGCGGGTATTTCAGAAGCATCGGCAGCAGCAGCTCGCATGACTTGGAGAGAGGTTTGATCGCCAATGTCCATAAGATCGTCTTTGAGCTTGGCCACATCAGCATTGAGAGAGGTGATTTCAGCGACTTTGCCCATCATTTCCTCTCGCAGTTTAGCTATCTCGCCCTGGAAAAATTGAGTGTCAGCGACATGAGTCTTCTTTAAAGTCTCATTCTCACTCAGAAGATTGGCGGCATTCTCCTTGACAGAATTAAGCTCAGCTATAGCACTGTCGAGATTTACTTTGGCGGCATTAAGCTCAGTTTGAGCAGCCATGAGTTGATCCTGGGAAGTGGTCAAGTCAGCTTTTAATGTATCTCGCTCTCCCTCCAATTTGGTGATTGTTGCATCTCGCCTACCAACTCTGCCGCGAAGGAGATCTTTGTCTCTTTTCAAGATTTGGTTAGAGTTTTCTAACCGCGTCACTTCCTTGGCAAGTTGATGGTTCTTGTCATTGATGCCAATAATGGAAGCTCCAAGCTACATGAAAAAGTTAAGATTAAGGCCAAAAGGAATAAAATAACAAATTAGATAAAGGGAAGAGCGACATACCATCGAATAGTAAATCCCAACCTGGCAAGCGGCATGGTCTATATCCATATCCGTTACTCGCTGGACTTGGATGGGATCGCTAGCACGAATCAGAGCAGAACTGCCAATTAAGCACTCATCAACACCGCGAACTACGTTAATCAATCCCGTCAAGCGAGGGACATTGGTATCTTCTTTGCACAGTTCATAGAGCCCATTAAAATCAGTGGGCTTCTCAAAATTTTCCTGAAGCCAGCTAGGAGTTGGAAGAGCTGAGGAAGTTTGTGGGTCGCGTGGAGTAGGCGAGTTAGAAACATTTGCTAGGTCGCAAAATTCCATATTTTGAGGAGGAGGAGGATCATCATTTTGAATGGGCTCAGCTGCATCGCCAACAGGCGCGGGAGAGTTTGTTTGGACAGCCTCGGAAGGAGGAATGTTAACGTTTTTTTCAACAGGGACATCATCAGATGGCAAGATTAAAATTGGCGGGACAGAAACCGGCGGAACATTGCCTTCTTTAGATGGAAGAACTTGGGCAGTTGGAAGAGTTTCAGTAGAGGATCCTGATTAACGACTGGAGCAGAGGGAATAGCTTCTTGGGTGGCAGTGGCGACATTGGGTTGAACTGAGGCAATCCTTTTTTGGCGCTTGGCTCTGGTTCCGGGATTGTTGGGTTTAGCTCTGGCTTTGGAAGAACCTTGGGCCTTTTCCAAGGCAATTTCCTCTGTATCTTTGCCATCAAGGGATAAAGGCAAGGGAAGATTAGCGGGAAGGAGGCTGAGGGCAGTATCGCGGGTGCTGGCGAGTCGTTTCATTCTCCTGTCCATTTCCAAGTTGGCGTTTTGGCGACTCTCCATTGATTTGGCTCGGTGATCTGAAAACAGAGAGAAAGAAAGTTAAGAGTTAGAATCATTCAAATGTGAGTTAAAAAGAAAAGAAGGATAAGGTTAGAGAAAATACATACAAAGAACAGTATTCATTGCGGTGCAATGGCGAGTACCCTTGCACGATTGACACTCATGAGCATATTTGTTATCCGTGTGCCGCTCCCATCCATCAAAATAAACGTAGCTGATTGGAACTCGAGGCGGGGCAAGGGGTACGTTGTCGGCGATACCTACTTGGTCAAGTAGTTCTCTATTCCGCAAAATACCCCTCCAAGAAATAAGAGGTTGGGGTGTATCAGTGGGAGAATCTGCGGGAAGGGCAACTAAAGAGCGAATAGCAGCAATAAGGGCTTTGTCGCCCGCAACAGAAGCATCTTTAGTTTCAACTTGGGGTTTGATAGGATAGAGATCAGCGGGATGAGACCACCCTATGCGAGAGACAATGAAAAGTGGGTCGTCCATCCAGTCATGAACTTTGGTGGGCAAAGGAGTAAGGACTTTTGGGCCTCGTTGGTATTGAAGAGATAGGCGGGTTTCTTCTATCCCGCTCTCGAGTTTGTTGGTTTGCTTGTACCCTTTAAATAAAGTAACTAGAGAAGTGACCGTGGGTTCCTTTCTCAGAGCACGGCATATGGTGATAAAAACAGTAATTATCCTTATTGCATTAGGATGAATTTCAGTAATCATGGCTTGGGCTTTATAGAGAATTTCACAAAGAAAAGGATCGAGGGGAATCCTAAGGCCAGCTTTGAGCTGTGAAGGAAAAACAACTACGCCATCTCGCATTTCTCTTAGATCGACGAGGGAAGTGTCTCCTTGATAATCAGAAATGCGGTAAAGGGAGGGATCAATGTTGTATAGGGTATGCCAAGTGGTGAGGGGATTAGGAATGAGAGAACTTGTATCAGGAGCGAGAGAGGATCCCGCCTCAGCATGAGCGGGATTAATGAAGATGTTACCTTCAGCCCAGTTCAGATTTTGGACCCCAGTAGAAGGGGGATTGCTGGTTGTCGCAGCAGGAGAAGAAGTCGCTTGATCGTCCATCTCGTTGGATCCACTGGAAGAAGAAGAAGAAAGGACAGATTTATAATGCGTCCTACGTTTAGAAAAGGGATCAGCGACACAGTGGGATTCAGATGAGTCGCTTAAGTTGAGGTCATATTTATTTTTGATGAATCGGACTAACTCCTTGTGAGAAGTAAAAATATGGGACATAGGGGCTGAAAGGGGGAGGAAAAAATGACCTTGGATCTCAAGGGAATCAATTAATGAAGGATCTACCCAGTTTTCAACCATCATCCTAGCTATGTCGGCCTTGGGCAGTCTCGCCCAAGTAGTTCGCAGGCGTCTGTATAAGCCGCCTGAAACTTGACACCTACCATATCTAACCCTCCTAGAGCAATTCTTGTATCTCGCCATAAAGGGTAATTTCGGAACAAAATTGAAAGGACGGATAAAGGGAATAACAAGACTCAAACAATTGGGCAAAAGTGAAAAGATCAAAATATGGGGGTTTAGAGAATATGAAGGGTTTTGGGAAAGTTACCTGGTAAAATGAAGAACGGCCGGAGAAGACGAAGAATCGCCGGAGAATGTGAACGGAAACCGGAGGAACAAAGAATGGGACTCCAAAATCAGCTTCAAAGGGCGAATAGAGTACGGAATGGGATTTGGGAAGTAATTTTCTGATCAAATCTTGGAAAGAACGGTGGAAACAGGAAGAGAGTTCGTCGGAATCAAGGTTTGAGTTCGCCGGAGTTTTGGAAGGTTCAGGAAAAAGTAGAGTGTAAAAGTGAAATTGAGAAGAGAAACGGGTATATATATGAGAGAAGAATTTGGGAAATTGATTGATGTGACAGTTAAAATGAAAAATTTTAAATTTTCCCTCTTATTCGGCACGGATCCCAAATGACGGCACATTCAATTTTAGGGACTCGCCATGAAGATGACACGTTTTTTAAGTAGGGTTTGTTCAGAATTTAGGCTTCTTGAAGAAGGAATTGTAGGCCTTGGAAGGCGAGATAGTGAACATCAAGTTTTTGGCGAGACCATAAATGAATCTCGCCTCAAACTTAGGGGCTTCTGATGCTGCCCAAAAATAGTAGTTGGGTTTGGGTCAATTGTATAAGTGGGAAATGATCAAGCAGGACCAAAGTGAGTCAAGGCCCAAGAAGAATATAGGGATAAAGGTAGCCCAATTGGGGTTCGAGGGAAACTGTGTCGAGAGATGACCCAATAAGATCAATTAAAGAGAAAGCCCAAGGTATAGAATATACGAGATATTAGTTACTGAGTGGCGGGATAATGAAGCAAGCCGGCGAGATAATGATGTGAGATCAGAAGGCGAGATATTATGTCGATGCGACGCAGTACTCAGTTACCCGTATCCAGCGAGAGACAAATCTAATGGAAGCGACTCATAAGAGGCGGCATATAAGTATCTACGAAATGGGACCCATAAAACGGTTGGGCATTGGGAAAAATGATCACGTGTTGTGAGTTTATTCTTTTTGCTAACCAATGGAATGAGTACACGTGGAATGAGGCATGGAACGTGAGGATAGCACGTGAGAGGCACGAGGAATGGAGTATATATATGAGGGGAAGTCTTCATTGCCAGGGTACGTACACACACTCACCCACAAACACCTTTCCTTACTGTTTTGATTTCCAACCTTAAGCAAACACTTATCCTCACGCCGGAGGGGCTTACGCCGGAGTCGCCCCCGGCTTAGTTGACGTTTGTGGCTGTGCAGGATTGAAGAAGGAGCCGGAGTTATCCTATTCCGACTACAACGGTCGTGTTGCCGCTGAGGAAATTCCTGGCAACATCAATTGGTTCCGTTGCCGGGAACTGATTTCTCTTCGTCGTTTGAAGGTTGCCGGCGGTAGTTTGGTAAGTTGGTTGCGGTTTGGTAGATCTAGAGGATTGGTGTTTTTGGGCGATTTGATTTTGGTGTTGTTCATAGTTAGTAAACTTGTTTTTGATTTGAAGTTGGTTGTCATTCATAGTGCTAAATCAATTACTAGTTGATAGTTTGGTTGATTGAAGTTTTCGCAGTTTTTGATATTGTTTGGGGTGCAAATTTTCGGTGTAGAAGTGTGAATCTGGGTTGATTTGGATTTTTGGGAATTCGTGAAGGTTGATTGGAGCGATTGTTTGAATTTGTTGGTTGAAGGATTTTGGTGTTTCTGGGTTTTGGGAGGTTCATTTGATTCTTTGATTAGTGTGGAGTTTGGTGTTTTAGTGATAATATCTAAAAGGCTAATTCTGAGCATGCTAAAAGGCCACCATCCCCACTGCTGACTGACCCACTACCACCCAGCATCTTCTTGCTCCCCCCCCCCACCCCCCACTCATTATCCTAATCGAAACCTCCACATTACCACTACTGCTACCAATAGTATTCCACCTCGTTAGCGTATCTGGATTACTCACAAAGTGGTATCAAGCTTTCAGATTCTTGAAATGTTGGCCTGAGTCAAAGAAGCATGAACAAACACAACAGCTAGTTCACAATCTCTTAACTGTGAGATTGACTCCATATTCAGGAAGCACAACTTGCTTAAAAGTGGGGGAGTGGACATACTTGGGAGAAAGTGAAAATGTAAAGTTTGCAACAATGAGAGAAATTAGGGCTTTGAGTTCAGCCATAGCCAAGTGTTGACCAATACACACCCGAGGTCCAACCCCAAAAGGCATGTACATGTGAGGAAACTTGCAAGCACCCGAGACTCCATTGCCAAATCTTTGGGGATTAAACTCAAGTGAATCCGCTCCCCATATTTCAGGGTCAGTATGCAATCTGAACACATTTGACCAAACTTGTACACCCTTGGGCACATAAATGTCCCCTATTTTCAAATCATTCAGCGCTTCTCTTGACATCAATGGCCCTGGAGAATATAGACGGAGAGCTTCTTGAATCACCATTGTCAGCTGCATAATATAACATCATATTCATAATGGTGAATCACCATTTTTTACAAAATATTACCATGAAGATGAGCATTTTATACCTCTTTCATATGAAGTAGCATAATAGCGGTTGGAATCTGGCCTTTGCACACTTGAATAACCTCTGCACGAACACGAGTTTGCCATTCTGGATTTGAAGCCAATAACATGAGACACCATGAAGCGGAAACTGCAGTAGTTTCGTATCCGGCCAAATAGATGTTCTTGCAGTTATCAACGACGAATTTATCCTTTGAATGTTGGCTAGAAAAGCTATTATTTTCAGCACCCTCAATAACCATTTGTAGCAAGTCCTTTGACTCGTAACCTACTTCTTTTCTCTCCTTTACGACCTTTAGGATTAACCTATGCACCTCCTTCTCCAATGCCCATGCCTCCTTATTGTTCTTCGTGGGAACATGTCTATATACAAGTAGAATATGGTTCAACCGTGCAGTTTAGTTGATAAAAACACGCATTAGTGCATCACAAACAGTTTAAATTTTGGTTATGCACTCTTCAACATATTTCATTTAAAGAGTCCAATGCAGTCAGACGATTGCACTCTAGTTCGACAGCAGGAAACCCAATTCATTACAAGATGGGGAGTAATAGGAAATTTTACCTTATGCATGGAATGCCAGTAGCCACAACCATCCCTGACGTAGCCTCTTCTAGACTCCTAATCTTTGAAAATATATCTTCACCTTGGGAATAGTTTTTACCAAAACAAGCTTTGGATATTACATCTCCTGAAAAAGTTCTCAAATACCCATCAATTTCTATATCTGCATCTCCACCACCCTGAGTCTCTATTTCATAGTCCCATGAATTGATCAGTGCAACTGAAGAATTTGTAATTAAATTCATCATGTCCTGGAACAGTTTGATGATCACCTTTCATATAGTCAGTCCACAAGAAGGGTACTTAAGTATATTTACAATTGCAACAGACACACATACCTTAACCTTATCCAAGTATAAATTAGGGGCAAGAATTCTTTTATGAAGAGCCCAAGCAGCCCCATTAGACGCAATAATCCCCTGGCCAAGCAAAGGAGCAAGTTCTTCCTGTAATTGTGAACCCTTTCCCAGGTCCCATGAGGTGCTTGTGCTTATCTCTTTCACCAAATCGCTTTGGGTCACATGCAATACAGTCTTTACCCCAAGTGCAAACATGAATACTTCACCTGCAAATTTCAGTAATATTGTTAATACAATGATTAGCCCATGCAAAAGAAAAGAGTAGGAGTTACCGTGGTTTTGAATCCAATTGTGGAGGAAGGGGAAGATGATAGGGGAGCAGTTATGACTGATAATGGTACTGGTGTTAGATTTTGCCTCTAATTTTGCTGCATCAATTGCCTTCTTCATTTGTAGGAGATTCCCGAGTAGAAATACAGGGGGCGGTCCGCTGATCCCTTGCTCTTTAAGCAACCATCTTACCCTGTTTGGCTTCATAACTACAGCTCTGTAGACAATTGCAAGCAATCCTGCGACCATAATTACGCCAATTGACATAACCATTTTCAACACATAACCAGTTTCCCCCTCCATTACCTCTTTCTCTCTTTGAATCTCCAAGTAAGCATATATGTAAATGATATGGCTGTGCAGGTCTTTATAGGGAAAAATTCACGGCGCGAAGAAAAGAACGTTTTTCTATTTGCAAAGGCGCTAACGTGCTTAACTAATAACATAGAAAGAAAGGGGCAAGCCAAAACCTAGTCCTAACAAGTTACTGAGTTCGGCTTTCGGGGCTGCCGACTTTAGGGCTGTTATTAATGAAGCATAGAAAGCTCGTTCGCTTAGTATTGCTTTGGCTGAGGGTTGGTGTGGCTTGCTGGTACGGAAGCTACCGCAACTAAAAGGTCTATGTAGGTAAATAGCTGCACTTGACAAGAGAGACAGGTAGGTTCCCAGTACAAGTCAGAAAGATGAAATAGACAAGAGTTAGATGATGGATAGCAAGAATCAGTCTCCCATGGCAGAGCAGTCAAAGAAAGAAGTCGGTGGAGGTCAGCCTTCGTGGCCCACCCATGCTCCTATACCAAACGTGGCTTCATACTGGAAAAGCATGGAAAGGCACGAATAGATCAAATTCCAAATGACTCTTCAAATCAACGAATTTATGATTTTTTTTTGATCCAATAAAGAGATCGAAATTGGTTATCCCTAAATATTACTTCCTCGATTCCCTAAAACAAGTTGACTCAAGCATTCATCTTCCTATCGATGCCCTAGCCGCCGGTCGAGATCTAAAAGCACATGAATTGAATACTCACCGATCATCAAGAACCGCTCCAGTGTGGTGGGGATTCAAACCAAACGCCGACGACCACTAATCGACAGCCATATCTATTGATGAAGCACTTCCGGCAAGTTGCAACTCATTCTTTCAACGGGTAAATTTCATTACTCACTTCCACTAGCTTTGAAAAATATTACTTCCCCCCCCCCCCACCGTGCCATTTTGCTATTTTGAACAATAATTTTAAATTAATTTAATTATTATAATAAATATTTAAAATTATTATTAATAATACATATACTAATTTATCAATATAAAATTTAAAATTTTTATTAGAATAATTAAATTAATTTAAAATAATTATTAATCAAAACACCTTATTATTCGTGTTAATCTGGGATGGAGGTAGTATTATTTTCTTGGACTATTTTGCCCTTTCTTTTCTAAAATGATTAATTAAGACTTTGAATTAAGGAAATTTATTGTTTTTTAACAATCATGCTGAAAAAAAATATATACTTTCTCGGTTCGAAATGATTTTTCTATATTACATTTAGGAAACACACCAAACCTGTCCGAGCACAAGAAAACATAATTAAAAGGAAATAAATAAAAAAAGCCAAAAACTTATAAAAAAACGCATTTTTTTAAGCTTAACAAAAAACGTGTTTTTAGAACAGGTCGACTCTTCCTCCTTACTCAATATTAGCAAAGATCCCGTCGTTTATCCGCCTCAGGTAGTCAAGAGCTTGCTTCAACGCATTGCCGAGGGCAACCGTGCCACCGGAGGCTTAACTTTTGTCGCCAAGGTTTATGGCATCGCCGGTCTGTTTCCCCCCTTTTTGGTTAATGAATTTGGACTGTGGAGTAACTTTTACATTTAAATTGATTTTGAATAGTACTAGATTGACAAAATGAGAACATGAACTTCGAAATAGAATCTTAGTTGGCAATTGATAATTGATTAATTGGTGTAGTTCTGACCAGTAGTAACCTAAACAGCGGCGATAGGTGTTTCAATGGCGGTGTTGACGCTGACGACGACGGTAACTATGCGGCCGAGTCTAGGGCTTCCCAATTCACGGGTGAAGTATCCATGATTGCTACAGAATTTTCTTTAACTCGAGTGCCAGTGCATTATAATTTGAGTGTCAGTTCAATAGTTTTGGAATGCCAGTACAACTCGTTGTGCAGAACAAATCAGATGGGAATTTGAGTGCCAGTGTATGTGTTTTGAGTGTCAGTGTATGTATTTTCAAATGCCAGTCCATGTGTTTTTGAATGCCAGTGCTTGTGTTTTTGAGCAAGCAAAATTGATTACCAGTATTTTTGAGTGCCAGTGTATGTGTTTTTGAGTGCCAGTGCATGTGTTTTTGAATGTCAGTGCATGTGTTTTTGAATGCCAGTGCTTGTGTTTTTGAGAGCCAGCAAAAATATTAGTGTAACAAAGTGCCAGTGTTAGTGTAACAGAGTGCCAGTGTGAAGAGTGTCAGTTCATGTGTATAAAAGTGCCCGTGTAAAAAGCGTCACGCCAGTTTAACAAAGTGCCAGTGCCAGTTTACACTGGCACTTTTTTCACTGGCACTTTGTTACACATGCACTGACACTTTGTCACACTGACACTTTGTTTAACTGACACTGGGACAAACGGAAAAACACAAACATGTTTTTTCTAAGTGCCAAAAAAAAATGCATTTTTTATAATTTTTTATAAGACCAACTCACAAAAAAAATGGCCTATTATCAAACTAAACTAAATAACACAGCTCTGAAACCAACCTGATTGAGCCCAAGTACAGGCACGCTTGGTTACAATACAATACAGCAAGAAAATATTAATCCACTTTTTTTAAATCTCTCTCTCTCTTTCTCTCTCTTCGAAATTTTAAAATAAAATATCTTAAAATTTGATAATCTAAAAAAAAAATTGAAATCGCCGATTTAATTTTATCATCAATCAAACAATTACACACATCGGAAGATTGATATTTTAATAACTAAAATTATATTTTTCATTTGTATTTATATGTTTTTTCACACCTGAGAGTTATTTTAAACAATTGATAAGTCAATTTCTCAGTAGTTAAAGTTAAATAATACTCCCTCCATTCCACGTGAGTGGAGATTTATTTATTTTTTCATCTGTCTCACGCGAGTGGAAGCTGTCAAAAATGACAAAAAAAATAGTTTAATGTGTTGTATGCAAAAAATTTAGTTTAGTGGTGAAACATGCAAACACTGAATAGTGCAGTGATTTATTTGCATTTCTCCTATATTATATATATCTACTCAACATTACATGTGCCTAATCAATCTTCTTGGATCAATATGATTGATTGTTATGGTTAATATTTGCGTATGTGTTTGTGGTGGTGACACCGCTCAAGACAGAGGGAAAGGGAGGCGGACCGTAAAAGGGAGGAAGATTGGGGTGGGGCTGAATGAAAAAGAGGGGGGGGGGGGGTTTATAGGTTTAAGGGTTGTTTTTTCTCTTTTTTCTTAATTCACCCCTACAAGGTTTTCAAAAGTCAAATTTAAATCCTACATCTTATTTCTTTATTTTAGACCAATCTATCAAAAATATCCTTTAAAATTTAATCACATGCACTTGACACGACTATTTAACGGGAAAAACTAGCCTCATTAGTTAAAGTCACCATGGATGCTAAAATAAATTAGTTTAATGTATTGTATGTAAAAAAATTAGTTTAGTGGTAAAACACGTAAACACTGAATAGTGCAGTGATTTTATTTGCATTTTTTCCTATATTATAGTACTCCCTCCGTCCCTGCCGAAGTGTTCGAAAAGGACAATTGCACGAAAATTAAGGAAAGTGATGTAAGAAAGAGAAAAGTTTAATGTTGTGAGTATGAAAAATTAAATAGGAGAGAGAATGAGTGGGAGGAATAGTTAGGAGAGAGAATGTTGTGAGTGTAAAAGTAAAGTAGGAGAGAAAATGAGTGGGTGAAATAGTGAAAAAACTTTCCGTTTTTGGGTATGAGACATTTTAAATGGGACGCCCAAAATAGAAAGTTGGGACACTTCGGCCGGGACGGAGGGAGTATATATCTACTCAATATTACATGTGCCTATTCAACCTTTTTTTGATCATTATTATTGATTGTTATGGTAAATATTTGCATGTGTTTGTGGTGGTGGTGTAAATTTTACGTTAAGCAAAACAACTTCTTTCCAGTTTCTTTATCGCAAGCAAAACAACTTCTTTCCAGTTTCTTTATCGCAGAGTATGTTTTTCATTTTTATAGAAGCAGAGTATGTTTTTCATTTTTATAGAACTGATCAAATTTATACTGTCACCGTGTTATTGGCACGGGCACAAATTACTAGTTGTAAACAAATGAAAGACGAATTTATTAGTTTTAAAAAAAAAAAAAAAAAATAGTAGGACGTTGAGATACAGAAATGCGCGCGAATTGAGGCGAGGACACGACACACTGGTCCAAAAATTATCTAGGAACTTCTTGTGGCTAATTTTGAAAATGCCTATTCTTTTTTATCGTTTGATTTGGGTGATAAATGTATTGGTCAGAGCCTAAAGAAAAAACAAAAACAAAAAATAAAAAAAATTGAAACTTTTAATAAAATTCACCAATAAGAAATTGGGCAGATACATTTAAACACACACACACACAAATCACCAGTAATATCATTAAAAATATGTACCCATATAAGGGTATTAAAGTTCCAAGCAAAGCTTGAAAATAGTTATTATTAAAACTCACCTTCCAGAACCCTGGAAAAACAATCCCAAACCTAGAACAGGCACAAAGCACAAGAATATATACAAACCTTGACTTGCTGGTTTATGAATTAAAACAGTAACTAAAATATAAGAAACTCATCGTCGTCATCATCATCTAGTAGATCACGCCTCAATGACTGATCATTTATGATCTAGTAACCTCCCTGAATATATGCATTCAGGCGGTTCAGCTCTTCCCGATGCTCACTCACCACAGCACGAACCACATCTCCAATTGACACCATGCCTATCATTACCTTGTCGGTGATCACCGGAATGTGCCTGATGCGATTATCTGCATGCCACCAAATAATAAGTTCAAAACTATATCCTTTGATCCACATCAAAGGAAAAAAGACCAATTACTTGACTGACTTTTTACTGCTCAGAATTGTAAAGAGCATCTTTACAACGTTTGACTTTTCAACGTTTCAAGGGAATGTGATTTACATGTTTGTGCATAGCTTGTACACGATGGTGACATTGCACTAAGACTATTCCTTATTTATTAGAAAGGCGACATTTAATTTGGGACGAACCAAAATGAAAAGTGCCACATTTATAATGAAATGGAGAGAGTATGATGGTAGAAGACCAAACAGTTAAATATTTGGTTCCAGTGCGGAGAGGATAATTGAGATTCCCTGAATGGGGAGAAATGTGATAGATAATGTTTCAAGGCTTGGCCTCACATGTCTTTTCATTGGTCCCCATTTAGTTGATACTATGAGATATAATAATAGTCGAAGTTTGTGATACCTGTCATTAGTTGCATAGCTTTCAGAACTTTGGTGTCGGGAGTAACTGTGATAAGCTTATTCTGCATTAAAATTCCATGAGCCATCAGAATGTTAAGACTCTAAATCTGACATCTTCATCAGAAACCTGGGACTACAATCAAATAGAGAGCTAGCATAATCATGTTTTTAAGGTGAAGCTGGTAAATTCATACCTCTTCAGTCATAATGTCCCCAACCTTGGTTGACTTGGATGATCTTCCCTGCACTATGATTTTCCTGAGATAATCTGGCGGAGAAAGATACAACAAAACAACATCAATGCATGGAAAAACTTTGTTTATGTACGGCCAAAACCCAAGTAACAATCAAGAATAAAAGAATTGCGAAGGACATTCATTTTGGGACGGAGGGAGTATTTCACAGACATTAGACCATTAAAGTAAAAGAGAAGTGTATAAACAATGTTTGTATGACATTATGACCATCAAAAACAAAATTATTTTGCCTAGTACCCAGCTGATCTTAGGGTGTACATATTATATACTCCGTACTTGCTTACCTTGTTACAAAACCAACTCACTGTCGAAGTAAATGGTAAGTCAAAGATAGCATTCACCTACCTTAATACACATAGTTCACACGTATGTGACACTAAATGCCCATTGAATAATATGATTGAGTTGACTTTGTCCCCTAATTTACACTCTATTAATCTCATATTCTTTGTGTTAAAAAATAAACTTAAGAAAAAGTATAAAAGATAAAGCTAGTGTATTAACATAATCGAACAAAAATTCTTGAGTGGTAACTAAAATCACCTCTTTCCGTAATGATTCCAGCAATTGATTTTTCCTCCCCAGGTCTCACAACCACCAACGCTCCAACATTGTGTTGAGTCATCTGCAAACGATGTTATTCATTCGTTCATCACATTGAATTATTTTAACATTAAAACACCACCATATAAACATCTACGTGTACATATCATATGCATATTATACACATAATCTCAGGTAAATCAAAGTACTCTGATGCAATTATAAATAAACTCAAGTGAATCTGAAATGACGTACGGACTGCACAGCATCATAGACCGAATCATCGGTAGTGCACCAGAGCCAGGATCCATCAGCACTCTTTCCTTTGCCTTTGAGAATGTCTGAAATGGTGGTGCTCTCGAAACCATGCTCTTCAATTCGATTCGACGCAACTGAAGTCGACTCGTGGCGTGCAAACATAAGAGGGCGGAGGACTGGATTAACTAAACGGACGTGTTGAAGAACTGCGTTCTTCAAAACATTTCCATGTGACATGATAGATCTGAATCCTCCTTGCATTTTTGCCTATTTAGGGGGAAATAACTAATAAGTTAAGTAAATACAGGATAGTAGTTGTACTAATTTAGATCAAAAACAACTTGAGGGGAAACCCCAAACTAGTCTTAATTTTTTTTTCATTTTACAAGCAGCAGCAATAATTAAATTAAAATAGCATAGCTACTACATAAACGGAAAAAGCTCGAGATTTTTGAAGTTAAACTGAGGATTAAACAGGATCTAATCTACACAAGCTGGTTGCTAAAAGTTCAAAATTAGCTTTACAAATCCATGGAGCTATACAGACAAGAGCTAGTACAATTTTGTAAAAATCGATCCATCATTTGGAGATGATAAAAGACTAGGTCATGAATTAAAACCAAATCCAACAACAAATTAAGCAGAGTAAATTCATCCGTACTAGTACAAAGTCACACACAGAGTAGCTATAGCAATAGAGATTGAAGGAAAGTGCTGGTTTACCTGATGAAATTATCGGATGGAGAGAGAATGAAGAGAGAGAGAGAGCGAGCAGAGAGTGGTGATTGCTAGTAAAATAGAAAGAGAAAGAGAAAGAGAAAGAGGCAGGCAGCCCAACGTTTATCCAGTCACCGGTTTTTCTTTTTCCTTTTAACTAAAAATAAATCAATGTTCAATTTTGGTCTTAACCTTTGGGGTCCGATTCAGTGCTTCTCAATTCATTAACTACAAATGTTTCCAGCAATAACGACCTAGCACTGCTACTACTGCGCGCTGGTGCTCCCGTCTTCCAGCTAGCAGCGAAGCTTGATTCGCTACGTATCTTCATTTTTTTTTATTTTGTTGTATAAATCGATTTGATAGTTATAAACTTCATAACAATTAAAATTTATTTTGTTCGATATTCTGTAAAATTATTTCTTTTATACGTTTCACATAATCTACATTTTTTTAAAGTGGAAATGGAATCCACTTCTCTCTACTCACAACCATTACCCACTTACTCCACTTTCTCTCTCCTATCCAACCATTTATACTCACAACACATCACTTTTTTTCTTTTTTTCCTTAATTTCAGCACCCTTTCAAAAAGTGCATATATTTGTGGGATGAAGGAAGTATATGTGGCTAAATCCAAAGCAACTTGCTCGCGGAATCGATGCCAAAAAAAAATCTCCAAAATTTTCGGGAGCCTATAAATGAGTTTATTTCTTCAAAGGAGATTTATTTTTTAATTAAGATATGAAATAGTGTAAAATTAAAACCGAAATACTAGTCTTAGGGGATGTTTGTTTTTTTGTTTTACCTCTTATTTATTCAGAGGTTTTACCTTGGAATAAGAGGTTATTTTGCAATTCCACTTATTTGGTTTTTTTATTTTTTTTCAGCCTTAAAGTCTTTGAATTGCCTCTGAATTTTAAGTGGAAAGATTGATGTTGAATTCCTCTGAAAAGCAACTGTGAGAACTTGGTTTGGGTTATTTTTTTTAAACCGTTTTCATGGCATACTGCATTTATGTTTGGTTTTTTTTTTTTTTTTAACTGTTTCAGAAAATGAATTCAGATAAAAAATCAAATAACTTATCCAATTCAGAATTCAGTTTTCAATTGATGTCTCTTAAAAATTCAGTCATTTTCAAAACTGAAATCAAATTTCAACATTCATTCAGCACTTAAAAAAAACAAAAGCCCCACGGTGAAAAAAGAGATTCTTTAAACAAGAAGAGAGATTCTTGAGCAAGTGGGGTAGAATAGGGAATAAACAAATATTGTTTTTATATTCACAGATAATGACATGTGGCTGATGGTGATATGGATAAGAGACCTAGGTACTATTTTATTTTTATTTTTATTGGAAGAAAATAAACAAGGGGACACGGTCACAGTGTCAGTGTGTGTGTGTGGATAAGGTGCAGATAGTTAGGTCCGAGTCCGATAATAATTTTTTTATTAAATTAAAATGATTTGAAAATTCATACTCCTTTTTTCCCATCCAAAAAGTTACAAAAGTGATATTACACAAAAATTTAAAAAAATGTATAGGGAAGTACCAAAAGTGAGATAGAAGAGAGAAAGTGGGATAGATGATAGTATATAACAGTATAATATTGTTGTATTATTATTATATTCACTCATATATATGAATATAATACTGCATTTATAATACTCCCTCCGTCCCGCCCGACTTAGGACGTTTAAATTAGGCACGGGGATTAAGAAAAAAGTGTAAGTGGGTGGATGTTGTGAGTATGAAAAGTGATGTAGGTGAGAGAAAGTGGGGTAGGGAGTAATGAGTAAAAATTTGTTGTGAGTGTAAATGTGGGTCCCATTAATAAAGTACTTTCCATTTTGGGGTTGTCCTAAGTCGGATGGGACGCCCAAAATGGAAAAATGTCCTAAGTCGGACGGGACGGAGGGAGTATAATATAATATAATATAATATAATATAATATAATAAAGAAAAAAATTAGATAATATAATATTTACAAAAATAATTTTCTTATTATTCCTTCCACTCATTTTTTATCTTATTTTACTTTTTATATTCATAATATTTATTTCACTTATTATCTTCTCTTATTATATTAGTATTTTTTAATATTCATGTCCAAAAGAAAATCTTAAATCGAATACTCCCTCCGTCCCGAAAAACTTTACCCCTTTACTATTGAGAACGAAAAATAAGAAATAATGTTATTAAAGTATGTGTTGTGAGTGGGAGGAGAGAGAATGAGTGGAGAGAATAGTAAATTTGAAAAGTGTTGTGAGTGGGAGGAGAGAGAATGAGTGGAGAGAATAGTAATTTTTTTTTCTTTTTAGGAAAGTGAGACTTTAAAGTGGAACGCCCAAAATAGTAAAAAGGGTAATGTTTTATGGGACAGAGGGAGTAGGACGGAGGGAGTATTTTTTAAGACTTTTTAATCACTCCCCCAAATTCAAATACATATGATGACTCAGCTTGCACTTGTGACATGTTCCCCCTTTACCAAAAAAAAAAAAAAACTAACTAAATTATTAAGGCCATGATCTACATTATTATTTTTATGAATATTAATATAAAAATTAAAGTGACATGTTAGGAGGTCGGTCAAATGTCACTATCTTAGGGTTGGAGACTTTTTGGCTAAAAACGAATCAAATAGTACAGATTGTGACTAATATCTTAACTTTTTAATTATGCTTCCTATTTTCTTGCTTCCCATTAGGACGATCCATTGATCATATAATATTCCTTCCACGTATAATAAATATCGTAATTAACTTGTCAATTTTTAAAAAAATACATAATTTACTTATTTATATTATGTTAAAATTGTATTAAGACAGTTTATTTACATCAAAATAAAATATTTATTTCAATTTTTTTAAAAAAATACATAATTTACTTATTTATATCATCTTAAAATTGTACTAAGACTGTTTTTTTTTATATCAAAATAAAATATTTATTTCATAATGAAAAAAAAAAGTGCATTATGAGAGGACTATAATTTGTTTCATAAATTAAAAAAAAAAAACGAGGGAGACAATTAGCTCCATTATTGAATCCTTTAGCTGAATATTTCACTTTCCATTATAATGAATATTACAGCTTGTAAAATTGAAAGTAAATTATAATCAATTAACTGCAAAATAAACCAACTCTATTATGAATCCTCTAACTAAGCTACTATTGAAGCAACCCCCATAAATAAATATAGTTTCCTCAAAAAATTGAAAATATGATCTTCATCTACGGGTGAATAATCAACTCATTTAGGACATCTAGAGTCGTTCGCAACACTAATAAAATATTTTTATTCTCCAACTGTCAATCCGAAGCCAAATTTGTAGTCTTTCTTCGCGTGATCAATCTGCAGAAAATTATTTAAACATGCTTTATAACCAAGTAAAAGGTTGATGCAGAAAAGTTAAACGGTGCTTCTTTGGTAAATTGAGTAAACGGACAACTAAGAGGATTTATACAGCATAGATGTATGAGGTATAAACGTGTGTGTGTGTGTGTGTGTGTGTGTGAGAGAGAGAGAGAGAGAACACTAGTGATACTGTGTGTTTTGAAGAACCTCAAGCTCATTCGTTGGTGAGCTCATAAAATGGGACAAAAATATTAATAATTAATACATATTCTCACCTCTGCAGAAAGAATAAAATTAAGACCCATATTCAACCGTTCTTCAAGAAAAGCAGATGTAACGCCATTGGAGTCTACCTTCCCTCTAAGGCGACACTGTCATATCAAGCCATATATTACAAAATCAGTACCTTTGTTTCTAAATATGAACCTTGGCAACTGGCAAACTGTTTCTAAATGACCTGATTTAGGTTATTAACCTTATGCAAGCACACTTTTAAGTTCGAAGTGAAATGAATTACAGCACAGAAAATAAAGAGTAGAGATAGAGTTATATAGAGAGACGGAGACGGAGACAGAGACAGAGACAGAGATGTTCACATAAAATTCAGACAACCATTTCAGTGGCAAAATGAGAATCATGCTGGGAGAACGATGCTGGCTGGATTTAGAAAGGACGATATCCTATTAGTGGGACAAGTCTTTTTTTCTTTCTTCTTCGCCTTTCTTTATTTTGGTACCCATAACCAATACTCCCTCCATCCCATAACAACTTCCATCAATTTCCTTTTTGGGTGTCCCATTGGTAAATCCCCTTTCCTAAGGTGTCCACTTTTTATTCTTATTTTATTTAGCTTACCAGACTTGGCATACTCACACAATTAATCTGTGAACCCCACTTGCAAACCTACCCCACTAGTCATACTCACAAGTCACAACCCTTTTCCCACTCACAACGCTATTGAGTATATATACTCTCCTTAATTCTCGTGTCAGAGCAAAATGGTGCAACTTGTTCCGGGATATTCTCCTAGATACTTAACAAGCAAAGTTGATAACTCAATATCATAAGCGATGCAAATCTAACGACTAACTAATCTACCAGCAGTCTAAGACGCAGTACATAATTAAAGAATATCATCATACATGGAAAATGTGAGTGTTGACCCCTAAAGAAAATTTCAGCCACGCACCAAATAATATGATGTTCGTGATGCCATTCACGCTCAATTCCTAAATTTTTAGAGAGAAAAGAATGGTTGCCTCATGGTTTTTTCACGTAGCTTTATCAGTGGTTAGCATCACATATTTAGGGTTTGGCTATGGTGAAAGTTGAAATATCGAGAAGCTAAACCCACTGCACTAGGATCTTCACTACCTTATCCCAACTATTTGGAGTTGACCTTAAAAAAAAAATTATTTGGAGTTGTCAGTTTGAATTTTTTTCCTCAACAATTAAATTCCAAAGCAGCATTTATATGATCAAACGCATGGGAGTTCTGGGTCTCCTGATGCCATAGCACAATGCTACGAAGTTATTCGTTTTGACCAACTTCAATCCAGTGACTGGGATTCTACTGACTTCCCCATCTCAATTAATAATGGATCCTAAAATAATGGAATATGTCACTTTGTGTTATAGCATTAAACTTCTGCAAGGTGAAAGATTCTAGTGAAAAGATAAAAAGTTCACACTGCAAGCAATGCAATAACTTTGAGCAATAAAGGGATCCAAAGATGGATGCAATAAAGGGATCCAAAGATGGTGGCAAAATAAGATGGAACAATCTAAAGCAGAACAGCCAAGAGAGAGAAACACTCGAGCTTAACAATATTAACATATATATTGCTGACATCGAGCAACATCATAATCCAACTCATAGGAGACAAACTCCCTGGCCTCAATACAATGATTAGATTTACCATCAGATAGCCATGTACCAAGTTGCATAGAATTAACAAATACCTGACGGAGTATGTAATCATAACCAAAGCTTGCTGTGACATCTCGTGACATATAATTGTACATGAAATCTGATGCTAGAGAAACCTAAAATATAAGGGACATAAAAAGGTAAGAAGAGGCCAAGATAAATATGCAATCGATGATCGTAAGTCAGTTTGAGCATCTTACTTTTTCAGATACTTTCTGAACATAACTCAGAGCAACCATTCCAGTGCTAGCAACCTGGCCCGTGGCAACCTGAAGGGAAAACAATGAACTTCAAATCACTATAGCAAAAGAACAGTAGAACATGTCATACTTCGTACCCGAGAATGAGCAAGTTCTCAAAATGAACAGTTAGAAAGAAAACAATATCATCATTAACTGCTCCCAACATAGAAAAGAAGTTGGGGATATCTGATATTGGATACTGAAAACAGTGGATCCATAGAACTTAATTTCATATGTTAAAGGCTCGAAAAGCATGATCAATCAGCCCAAAAAATAATACTTCCAAGACTTTCTTTTACAAATAGATCACTTGAAGCTATGAAAAGGTATAATAACACAACTGAAAGGAAAAATCTTTTTTATTAACAGGAGCAGTGCATATGAAAACCTTCTTCCACAAAGCAATTGACTAAGCATTGACTGTTTCAATATGCATCTGAAGTACCAAGTTTCAACTTTCAATCCCCTAAAAAGTTTAGACTCAAATATTTTCAGGAATTTGAATCACCATTCACCAGGGGCTAAGATATCAAGCTGCAGTCCAATCCTGCCAGGCAGGTCCATGTTGGATATGTATCACACATTGACACACTGAACACTTCATGGCAACTTGTACTTGGCACTTCCCATGGTGTCCACAAAACAGTCTGTTGATGGTCAAAATTATTGACATATCGAGAAGCAATTAAAACATCATTACAGTCAACGTATCACATGGGAATATACTTGACACTTAGGAAAGAAGTTGGGGATAACTGATATTGAAAACAATGGATCCATAGAACTTAATTTCATATGTTAAGAGGCTCGAAAAGCATGATCAATCAGCCCAAAAAATAGTACTTCCAAGACTTTCTTTTACAAATAGATAACTTGAAGTTATGAAAAGGTATAATAACACAACTGAAAGGAAAATTCTTTTTTATTAACAGGAGCAATGCATATGAAAACCTTCATCCACAAAGCAATTGAGTAAGCATTGAATGTTTCAATATGCATCTGAAGTACCGAGTTTCAATCCCCTAAAAAGTTTAGACTCAAATATTTTCAGGAATTTGAATCACCAATAACCAGGGGCTAAGATATCAAGCTGCAGTCCAATCCTGCCAGGTAGGTCCATGTTGGATATGTATCACACTTTGACACACTGAACACTTCATGGCAACTTGTACTTGGCACTTCCCATGGTGTCCACAAAACAGTCTGTTGATGGTCAAAATTATTGACATATCGAGAAGCAATTAGAACATCAATACTGTCAACGTATCACATGGGAATATACTTGACACTTCATGGTTACTATAGTTGGAACTTCCAAGAGTAACAAGAGTGCCAAAAAGTTTCAGCCAAGATCAACAAGTCAAGACGTACATAGAAGTTATTAATTAGTGTCAATTAGGGGTGAATGTGTGATGCCCATAATACAATATTTTGATTAGTGGGCATGAGTAGGCAGCAATTAAACCTTCCCTAGGAATGAGGAGAGGATAAGATGCTTCAGCTACCTACAGCTTACAAAGTTTGAATAAACAGGGTGGCGGAGAGGAAATTATTTATGTTTCTCAAAAAAAAATGAGGTATAAACTTAAAAGGTGGAAATGAATAAAGTAATCCCTCCGTCCCAAAATGAATGCCCAAAAATGTTTCAAAATCGCTCTTGATCAAGAGCAAAATTGAAATTTTTTTGGTCATTCATTTTGGGACAAATTGGAATTGACTAACATGACGTTTATACATCGACTCCGGGGAAGGGGGGGTGGAAATTGGACAGGCTGGATAGGCCTAGGCGTGGTCTGGGTTTGTGTGACGGTTATGATGGACTGTTGAATGAGTGTCCATTTAAACAACGGGTAGGGCTGCTCGTAATGGCTGATTGGCTGAGTAGCATTTTACTGTGTTTCTTGATGTAGGATGTGTCCCGCAGTTCTGACCCACGTGCGCGGTAGCACGTGGGATTCTTATCTCCGCACTAAAATAAACATACACGTGGAATAACTCATAGGCTTCTACTACATAAATATTATACACGAATGTAACATCCTCTTCTGCTATAAATAAGCGGTGGAACCCATCTCTTAGTTCCTGCGATTGAACAAGGTCAAAGGGAACTCTATTACCGCATTTTAATGGGAATCATCAAGGAGCTATGGGTTGGAGGCTAGACTAGTGGAATTAGCCACGTAGCTCGATTGAGGGACTACACGTGGCCTAACTAGGACAAAAAGGAGAATTGCGGGAGTGGTCCCCGGGGACACGCGGCATCATTCCACAGATTCGTACAAGTCCAACGAATAGGAGTTTGACAGCTTGCGGTTCACATGCATGGTACGGAGCCGCCAAGATCTGACTCCTATAAATACCTGGCTCATTCGTCGAGGTCAGCTACAGTAACTCACGTGCTAAGCTGCTCCCGCAATACTTATTATCTCCTTCCTGGTTTGTCCCTATTCTCGCTCCTCCTTCCCATACCTCTTTAGTGATTTGTGTGTAACGCCAGCTATAGACCCTACCTACTAACCCTTTAGAGGATTGACTTCCTACACTTGAATATATCAATAACTCCTCGCGTGCGTAGTCCCCCCCCCTTTTTTTCATATTGTGTTTCTTTGATATATCAACAAGACTTTTTTTGTGCCTAGTTTGAAATCAAATGTTGCCTCATTGTTTGAATTCAAATGTTTTGAGGGGCAATTTTGAGAATTAATCTAGCACAACCACTTCGCTTGATTTGCATGTTTGGTCAAATCACACCTCTTCAAGGGCGACGAAGGGATTAATAAAGCTTTCTTTTTGGATATTTAGGAAATACGCATTCAAGTTTCTTTTCATTTTGCTTTGTTAAGGTGCAGGGGAAAGGGATATCATAAAAAAAAAAGCATAAGTTCACTTTAGACTCCCCATCATGTAATCTCAAAAGTCAAAACTCAAATGATGCCTCATACTATGAACCTAAAGTGAAAACTAAAGTACAACCGGAGCTCTAAAATTTCTACCATGGCATCTCACGCCCAATCTTTTGCTTGCAAACTAACTCTAAACATAGGTTACGAAAAGAATGAAAAATACCAGCGCAAAGACTTAATTCAGAAGACATGCCTTGGTGTCCCAATTAAAGCAAGGCCAAGTAGCATTCCCCCCCCCCCAAAGTATGCACCAAATCCCACTTTGCACCCCATTTGAAAAGTCGGTCTATGTTTGGTATCTCAATTTTAAAATCGTACCACTTTACCCCCGGCACTAATAGACGTAAGAAAAATTAACGATATTCGCCATGTACTGATGTACATGTCATGTGATGCTTATTTTAGCCATTCTCATTTTAACTTTTAATTTCCCTTTAATAGTTTAATTTTATTTTCACATTCTTGTCATGTACAATAAATACACTATGCATTATTTATTTCATCAAAAATATAAAAAATATTATATCAAATTATTTATATGGTAAATTTATTTATTTTAATAATAAAAAATAAGAAATTTTATGTACCATAAATATATTTTATATAGTTTTTATCTATTATTAATATATCAAAAAAGGGAATATTGCTTCAATATAATGAATGTTAACATAACACGCCAAAAAGAAATATTAAAAAAAATCAAACAAGAGAAAAATAAAATGTACAAATCGAAAAATACTACTATCACTAAATTAAAAGGAGAGAGAGAGAGAGAGAAGAAAGAGAAAAAAACAATAAAATTTGGAAAACACATTTCCCCTTCACCTCCAACTCCTTACCACCGCCCCTCCCCCTCCTCCACCTTTCCCACTCCAACTCCTCCCTCCTCCATCTCTCCCACTCCAACTTCATACTCCACTTCCTAATATCGTTGCTCATTCTACTGCCATAACCCCTAGCCTTTCCCCTGCTACTATGACTTCACCATACCCATTTCACTCAAATCCAATATTTTTTATTTTGATAAGTATTCACTCAAATCCAATATACAACCAGGAAACCACCATCATGTCCGTGCACCGTCCTTTCGCATTCTCCTTTACCGCATGTTCGCCTCCTGTCCCTTCTAACGATCCATTCAAATCTGCAATTGATTTCGTAAACCCAGATATTTATTTTTTTCACTCTACCCTGGGTTTCAATAAGAAAAACTTGATCTTTGTTAATGGCCGATTTTGTAAGAACAAAACCGCTACTAAATGCCTTGATTTCCCTTCGGAAATTCCGACTATCAATTCAGCTTCGGAAACCCACCTCGAATTCGGATTTTCCATTCAAATTGAAGAAGCGCAGATTTGGGTTTTTCTAAGGTTATTGGTGTTTGATATAGTAGGCTAAAATCAGTGTGATTATTTTAAAAATTTTGATCTATCAAAAAGCAAGATGAGAAGATAATTACAGTGGTCATGAAATTGGTGTTTGATTGGCGGCTCGGTAGTGGCTATGTTGGTGGAGTGATGGTGGCGAGCTGAAGAAGGCTTGGTTCATTTCTCATGTTGAAATGACATTTAACCCCTTCTTATTAATGTTTATAAAAGTAGTCCTCGCATGACATGCACATGATCCATTTTGGTAGTTTTTAACGTTCGTTAGTGTCAGTGGTAAAGTTGGACAATTTTATAATTTAAGTACCAAATAGACCGACTTTTCAAACTGGGGTCCAATGTGGGATTGGTGGTATAGTTTGGGGGGTGAACGAATTTTGGCCTTAAAGTAATACTCTCTCCGTCCCACAACAAGTGACACACTTTGCTATTTTGGGCATCCCACTGATAAGTCACACTTCCTAAAATGGCAAAGAATCTTTACTATTCCCTCCACTCATTCTCTCTCCTACATTATTTTAATACTCACAACACCATTATAATTTACTATTCTCTCCACTCATTCTCTCTCCTACTTAACTATCTACACTCACAACACATCAACCTTTTCACTTTTTCCTTGATTCCCGTGCGGAACAGTAACTGTGTCACTTGTTCTGGGACGAAGGGAGTATACTTTTTGACACTGAAAAGAGAACAAACACCGTTTGACAAGAATGCTAAACTTACACAGAACATAAGATCTATCAAGTCAGCCAAGAAACAAGGAATCTCAAAAAGTCATGGAAAGTTAACAAATTAGGTGGCTGTACATGCAGACATACCATCTTATCCGTGTTGTATCGTGCAGCATAACCAAGACCAGACTTTCGGTGCTGACCAGCCCAGAATACTTCCCCGCCCAAAGAGAGGTTAGGCGTCACACTCTGCACATAGAAGCAAATTCAGTACACGAACATGCTGATACTAAATTAACATCATTGACATTTTATGATATTGATGAAGGTGAACAATGAGAAAGGAGGTCATCACCCATACGATTAAGACCCCAGGGTAAATATCTTCACAATATAGCTAAGATAAAGAGTATGTAGTACTACATGGAGTTGGGACCCCAACTATCAGCATTAACCGATGCATCTAGTAAGTACAAATAGCACAAAGCATCCACAGAAAGGCAATGTGTTCATAGAAAGAACCATCAAACAAATTATCAAGAATCACGACACTCACTTTATGCAGTGCAAACTTAAACATTCTTCTTTCCAAATTACACGAGCAGAAAAAAAAAACAAGGTGATAATCAGGAAAAACCCATTCGAGTTTTACAATTGTTGATATTCTTCAATTGAGCTACTCAAACCCTGACATTGTTCTCATGTTGCGGAAAGTTTTGATTATAGATATTAACAGCTGTATAATGGTCTATTTCCCAGTTTTTAAATCCGTCTTATACAGAACCAAACGTTCAGTCTTGTAGGCTCTGTGAAACTATACAATATCCAGAAAGAGATAGTTAGATATTTTTACCTGGACATAACTTGCTCCAAGTAAGGCACCGTTTCCAAGTTGAAATTGAGTCCTATAGTCTGTTCCCTGTATGGAATTGAAATTAAAATATTTTAAGAAAAGAAAGAAGGGATAATAATATCATATAGAAGCAACATCTTATTCAAAAACAGCGTTCTTATAGAAAGGATGCAGACAGGTTTCCATAGACGTAGTAATTTGTATGCGACAGCATGATATATGCATACCAAAGAGTAAAAAGAGCACAAAGTTTACCTTATAGTCAAAATTAAACATCCCATGGGACATGTGCGGCTCATGTGTAAGCTGAAGAAGGAACGCAGGAGTTAGGTTTAGTTTACTTACATTTTATGTCCTGCCAGCCTACGTAAGAAAAGTTGTACATAACATGTACTTGTATTTACCTGACCATTGGCCTTAAGAGAAAGATTCTCAGTCAAGTCACACTTGAGTCTGGCATTCAGCCTTCCATCCGTCAAAATCCTCCCAAAAAGCATGAGCTATGGAACATTAGATAAAGCTATCACCGTTAGCTTGATAGTTATAGGCCTTAATAAGTGGCAATGATATGTTATGTACCTTTGGGTCTATAAAGTTGGCACCAAACTCATAATGAGCAGTAGGAATTTTTATTGTTTCAGTAGACTGAGAAGGAACTTCGGTAGGTCCCATAAAAACACTTGCAAATGACAAAAAGCGTTTTTAGAATAAAACAATATGCAGAAAAAACAAGCCAGGAACCGAAAACAAAAACAAAAACCAAATATTTGAAACTACCTATGACTGAGCGCAAACTTTTGATTAAGTCCTTTGGTGAAGTCAAAGCGCATCCCCTCAAAAAGCTCAGGCTTTAACGACACTGATAACAAGAAAATATGAAATTCAAAATAATAATGAGTTAACCTTTAGGGATTTTACAAATATACAATTCTTTATTTACAAGTTCCAAGTAGTTCAATCTAACACTTTCACCTCAAAAGAACCATATACAAATGACTAAGAGCTGCATAACGTTAGAGAATGAGGATTTTGCTCGATGTTGGTCAAGCATTAACTAAAAACAGAAACTACAAGATCACGAAGAACTGTTCTCCAAAAGCCAAATAGTGGCATTCCCTACACATGATATATAGCAGACTAACCGCTAGTTGAGATTGGCATTTCTATTTTAGCCATCATTGGACCTCCTTTATGTTAGATCATCACAAATCCACCCAATTAATTTCATGTAATAACATACAGTATATAAAAACAGCACTTATGTGCACACATACTGGGTCGTATTTCAACAAAGTCCCCATTTATCCAATGCAGAATATTTTCCCATAAATATCAATGCCGAATAAATAAATAGGACATTTTTCCTTTTGTGCCAAAAACATTAATGCTTGTTCTACTTTATAGTTGACAACAGTGGCGAAGCTACCCTAGGGGTTAGTTGACTCCCTTTAGATTTGAAATCAACACATAATCACATTGACATTTAGAAGAAAAAGCATATGAGTTATCCATATTAGGCCCAGTACTGAATTTGACCCCTTTTGTAGGAAAAAATACACTGTATATAATCTAACACTTTAGACTAAATTCAAACACAAACACATGATTCTACACCTAGAGTAATCTTGATTGATTTCAGAAAAAAAAAATTTGACTTTGACAGTGGAGGCCAATTAATGCACAGAATTCCAGTCCTAGAATAATCTTCACTCTTTTTTTAAAGAAAAGGACTTGCCAGTGGTTGCCATTTACTACACATAATTCTACTAGTACAATAATCCTGACCCCTTTCAAGAAAATCTCAACTTTGCCACTGGTTGCAACTAATGATCCCAGTACTTCACTCTCAAATCCCTTTTGTTAAGATAAATAATAACAATTTTGTTAAGATAAATAATAACAATTCCAGGACACATAAATAAATGGAGCTTAAATAAAACATCAACATTGACAATAAGAGATACTAACAATTACCTACAATAAACAAAACTGTAAGAATTGTTGATTGAGGCTTAAAATTTGTATGTCTTCGATTTTCTCCCAATTCAATTAAACAGTAAAGTACGCCGTACAAATTTGAGGCAATGCGAAGAGAAAAAAAAAACGGATCGAAAGATACTAACTGAGAGCTTCGCGGTGGATTTCTTCGTAAGGGATAGGACAAGGAAGGTCCATGTAATCAACTTTTTCTACCGCCGGCTTGGAAGTCGCCGGCGGAACTGATGTTGCTGAACCAGCCGGAGGAATGAGCGTCGCCATTACAGGTTTTGGATTGTTTGAAATCGAAAGTTAATATAAATTAGCTGCGTCAAGCTGCTCCTTCAACTTCTTCTCCAAGAAAAAGGAGAGACGGAAAGAAAGGGGAGAGTGATGATTACCTAAACCCTAGGGTTCAGGGCGCCCGTAAATTATACCACTATTCGCAAAAATCCTGATTTATTTAGGAAAGGGCCTTTAGGAAAACTAATTTATACTTAGACTACCCACAATGGTTTCATTCCCTTCCCCCCTTTCATTCAACACTTTTTACACTTTTTCTCATCCACCTAATATTTCATTTACCCATTTCATTTAACCCCCTACAATAACTAACTTAAATTAAATTTCAACTCCTTCCAACCCATCATTCTATACCCCACCACTTTTATTTTATTTATATTTTCTGTTTTTGAAAAGTGAGTGTTATTTTTTTTGTGTCCAAATCAAATAAAACTTATATCAATTTGTAGGGAAAAAAATGATGAATTTTGGTGAAAAAAAAAAATTTTAAAAAAATTAATTTACTAGGTAATAATTCAGCCCAAATTGAAAACTAAGTGTTTTTTTTGTGTCCAAATCAAATGAAACTTATATCAATTTGTAGGAAAAAAAAATGATGAATTTTGGTGAAAAAAAAATTAAAAAAAAAATAATTTACTAGGTAATAATTCAGCCCAAATTGAAAAATAAGTGTTTTTTTGTGTCCAAATCAAATGAAACTTATATCAATTTGTAGGGAAAAAAAATGATGAATTTTGGTGGAAAAAAAATTTAAAAAAATTAATTTACTAGGTAATAATTCAGCCCAAATTGAAAACTAAGTGTTTTTTCTTTGTGTCCAAATCAAATGAAACTTATATCAATTTGTAGGGAAAAAAATGATGAATTTTGGTGAAAAAAAAAATTAAAAAAAAAATAATTTACTAGGTAATAATTCAGTTCAAATTGAAAACTAAGTGTTTTTATTTTTTTTTTTTGTTCAAATCAAATGAAACTTATATTAATTTGTAGGGAAAAAAATGATGAATTTTGGTGAATTTTTCTTTTTATTTTTAAATCATTTATTATAAGATAATTGAGTTTAAATAATTGGGTGAAAAAGTAATAAAGTCAAGACCAATAAGGTCTTGACATGTGGCAACTAAAAAAAAAAGCAAAAGTAGTGTTTCATCCAGGATGAAACATTTCATCCCGTGAATTAATTCATCCCAGTTTCATTTAGCCATTGCAAGGGTTCAGTGGGATGAAATGGGATTTCATCCCCCATTTCATCCCCCATTGTAGATTGTAGGTAGTCTTATGCTCCCACTATATTATTCTACTTTTATGTGTTGTATTTTGACCAATCTTATGTACTCTCTCTGTCACACTTAGATTTTTCGATTTTAGATTTTTTGATTTTAGAGTACTATTTCACACTTCTTAATAATTTTTTAAAAAATGAATAAAGAATTGCAAATGGATAGTAGAAGATTAGAGGAGAGAATGTAAAAGTTAAAACATTTAATCTTTTTCCCTCTTTTTGTTGGGTTTTTTTGTAAATATGTTAATATTATAAGGACATAATGAATGATTTTTTTGTAAATATATTACATTATAAGGGTATAAATGTTCTCAACACTGTTCAAAATTTATCATTTATGGAATGAGACTCTTAGTCTGAAACGGATTAAAAGAAAAGTATGACTCTTGAAATAGAACGGAGGGAGCATTTTATAATTTTATAAAAAATATTTTTTAATTCAACATATGAGATACTCCCTCCGTCCCTGTCGAAGTGTCCGAAAAGGACAATTGCACGAGAATTAAGGAAAGTGATGTAAGAAAGAGAAAAGTTTAAATGTTGTAAGTATGAAAAATTAAATAGGAGAGAGAATGAGTGGGAGGAATAGTTAGGAGAGAGAATGTTGTGAGTGTAAAAGTGAAGTAGGAAAGAGAATGAGTGGATGGAATAGTGAAAAAACTTTCTTTTTTTGGGTATGAGACATTTTAAATAAGACTCCCAAAATAGAAAGTTGGGACACATCGATCGGAACGAAGGGAGTATGAGATAGAAAGAATTTACTTATCTTGTGAAAAAATTATTTTTGCTTAATCACTTTTTCTAAATATACTATAAATTGACTTTATAACTACTAATTACTAAACAATCAATTTGACTAGTCGATTGATTTAATTCAAAAACTGAAGACGGATTTTTTTTCAAGCAAATAACAATCATCTATAATACAATACAGGTTGGTCTAACCGCCTCTTAGCCTACCCATAAGTGGTGGCTGAGATTTAATCTTGGCAATCTAATTCAAAGGCTGAGATTTAATGACGGTTAATTTCTTTTCCCCCTCTCACGGCAGTTATTCCCACTCTCACGGCAGTTTATCTCCCTTAACCCACACAGTTCACTCACAGATGCACACAGTTCCCACACATCTCTTTCTCTACCCATTCTTTCATTTCAATTGTTTGTTCGCATTTTTGCTGAAGGTAAGAAAAATCCCCTTAATAATAAAATTAGTGTTATTTTTTCTAATATATTAATATGGTTCGGAAGTAGAAAGCTGTGAATGGTTATGAATTCTTTTCTAATCTCGGTGCTGGCTTTTTTTTCTGATACCAGGTGAACTTCCTCCCTCTCACGAAAATAACGATGACAATTCAAAGCTTCATACGTCAAAATTGAGGGTTTAAAGGCGATTGTGGAGAGAGATATGAGAACATCCGGGTATGAGGTTAGATTTCTAGGTGGGTTTGTGAGAGTTGAATTTCATGGCGGAGAAGTGATGAATGAGGGGGAGTATGGTGGTCCGCCTATAAGACGAGGAAGTGTGGCGGCATGTACCAGGGGAAAAGATGTGGCGGTGAAAATGGTGGCGCAGTGGTGGCGGAGAAGGGGTGATGATTGAGGGAGAAGCGAACCGCTGGAGAAGGAAGAAGAAGAAGAAGAGTAGCCGCCGGAGAGAGACATCGCCGCTGCCCGCTGGAGAGAGAGCGCCGCTGAGAGAGACATCGCGCTGGAGATAGCCGCTTAGAGAGAGAGAGAGAGAGCGACTGGAGAGAAAGAAGGTTAGGGTTTATTGAATTTAAATTAGGGTGGACTTTGGGTTTCGGTTTGGGCTTTGGGTTTAGGTGTTGGCTCTACTCATTTCAAACTTATTTCAAATTTTGTTTAAATTTAAATGTTAGGATCGTAAAATTGAATTAGATTTTTTATTTTGTATAAAAAATATTATTTAATTTTGACAAATAATAAAAATAATTGACACTATTTTTTGGATATATATATCAATTTATGAAATATATTTAAAATTTGTCTAATTTCTCGGCCTCGCCTGGGTCCCAAGACGCTAGGCCCAAGTGCGCTGCCTAGCATCTGCGTAGCGCTTTTTAGAACATAGATTATAAGTACAGAAGTTAAAACTGCTAAAAATAACACACGTGGTTAAAAGCGAAGCTAAACCAAAGTAAAAAAATTTCATTTGGCCTAACTAAAATGGTGTTTAAACTCGATTTGAGTGGATTTGATATTTACCACTTAATATTAATATTGTGACACGATATTCAACACCTTAATATTATGGGGTCCTTTTATTTTAATAAAAGTTGTGACATAGCAATTGTGACTTCACCTAAATTTTCCAAGATTCACATTAGGATAGTTACATGAAAGAGGGTGAGGTAAGAAGGGCTAAGGGAAAAGAGGAAAGTGGGTGGGGTTGGGATATATAATTTGGGTAGTTAAATTGAAATCCTATTTTCTTATAATTTTCTTTTTGGTTATAATAATAAAGTTGTATTTTGTCACTCTCATTTTGGCTATATTGTGAAAGGCAATTTTACTTTCTATTTTTGTCTTTCTCTGTAACAAATACCTAAGAGACAAATTTATTATGAAAATGTTCAAACAGGAACTATTATTTATATAAGGGATCATCAATATTGTTATTCTTACAATCAAATGAAAACTTTTGGAAGATTTCCCCTTCTTTTATTGTCTGATAATTTACAGTGTGACGATAGATACTAGACTTACTGCATTTTGAGGGTCCTGATCTCAAATTATATGTTGCTTTATCAAGATGTACTACATTCAATAGGATAACGATTCTCATTCCATCACCATCGAGAGATGACACATCCACAACAAATATTGTTTATCCTGAAGTACTTCTGTGAGACTTATATAATAGGTATGATTCCTAAAATTTCTTTTCTGAATGTAACATCTTTCATCCTTTTATAGCCTACAAGTATAAATTATTATTATGTAACTGTTATTATATGTGTATACCTCGAGTTACAATGTTTGTTCTTGATTACATATTTCTTATTTGATTAAAATTTATATATTATTGATCTCATGTTTTATATAGCCTATTACAAGTATAAAGTATTATTATTTAACTGTTACTATATGTGTATAACTCAAGTTATAATGTCCGTTCATGATTACATATGGCTTATTTGATTTAATTTATATATTCTTGATCTCATGTATCTAATAGGCACCCACCCCCGTGGTTGATAATTTGCAAGTGCCTCCTCCGGCTAATAATATTGTACAAGAGACTGAACCTCTCTATTCCGATGATGATATTTGGGATGACCCAACTTTTATTGATGAAATGGTATATTTTTCTTATATATATGTAATCTAATTTAATTCATCTATTATAGTTAAATTATTGTGTTTAATATCTTTTTATTTTTTTCAATGCTCAGGATGAGGCCGAGAAAAATGCTATCGCATTTTTTGCCGCTAGAAATGCTGCCGCGCGTTTTTCTACTACAGTCAATGATGTGAAATCGGAACCTGAAGACTAATAAATGCTTACTTTACATTTTTTTTTTTATAATTAAACATTGATTTTTCTTTGGAATAAGTGAGGCGTAGAATTCTTCCATTTTATTTTTAAATTATAAAGTTTAGATATTGTTTTATTATTTTCCGTTTTTATATATTCCAGCTCTATTTTGACATATTTGAAAGTCTTTACTGGTATTTTTGACAAAAGGCGGCTTTGAATTAGAATAATGAGAAAAAGAGTCTTTGATGGGGGGTGGGGATATAAGTGGGGGTACTGACCCGTGCGATCCGCACGGGCTCGGAGTACTAATACTTGTACACGCCACAGTGGCATTCATGCAATCCCCGCGTGAAGAAGAAAAAATGCGTTGAAAACACGAAAATGTAATGCATCTCCGGCATTACAACAAGATGAAATACTGCACAAAAGCTCTCAACATAAAGAGAAAACAAAGGTTCTTGAATATGAAAAGATAACATGTAATATAACAAGAAGTATTGCGGAACTATGATTTTGGTATAGAAATTCACAAAATGACAAATCAAATTGTAAACGGAAAAATTACCAACTGATTGATTCAGTTTATTGATCTTAAATCATCAATTAATGAAACGTAGTTACTATTTCTAACATTGTTAAACATACTTTCACAATTATTTTCAATTAATGGAATGTACAAGCAATTTGACGGACGACATTAAATTTGTTTGACAAAATGCTAACTTGGTTAAGTCAAATCAAAATATAACTAAAACCCGATAAATAATTAACGAGTCAAACTATAGTTAACTATTAACTTAAAAAAAAAAAGTCTTGACCGTCTCCCCCTTCCTCAGGAACATCAATTTTTATTTTATTTTTAATATTCATTTTGGGACGGAGAGAGTATTTAATAAGATAATATTATTTTTATTCATAAAAGTATATTGCTTCAAAAAAAAAAAAATTGCTTCGAAAAATTATTTAGTTCAGTTTTAATATATCAATGCTTCAAAAACAACATATTAATGTTTCCAAATTTTGTTTTAATTATATTATCTTTTTTAGTTTTTTTTTTAAATTTAGATGATAATTATTTATTTTATTTAAAAGCCCTATATAAAAGACCTACTCGAGTTTAAAACCTAAATTGTCATTTGCCCTACATTTTATATTGAGCAAATACGAGTTTATATAAGATAGATATAAGGGAAAATGTTGTACCTGACATTAAATGTCAAAAAATGTAACGTAGATGATTGAAAAGAGATTGATAAATTAATTTTAGCCAAATTTGTTTTATATTTTTTATTTTATAACAAAAAATGAATTATAATTACTAAATATCCCGACATTAAATGTCAAAAAATGTGCATTTATATTTTAAGAGAGTGTCAAATACAATTGCATTTCTTATATATATTTTTTGAATGCATTTCTTATAATTTAATTTAAAACTATAAAATAGTTATATAGCATGCAAAACACTTATCATATACTCCCTCCGTCCCACCTTAGTGTAGACTAAGGTGGTGGGCACAATAACTAAGGAATATTATTAAGATAATGAAAATGTGTGGTAGAAAATGAAGAGAGAGAATGAGTGGAGTGAATAGTAGGTTGGTTGAATAAATTGTATGGTGAAAAATGAAGAGAGAGAATGAGTGGGTGGGGTAGGAAAAATAAAAAATAATGAAAAACTTTCTAATTTTGACAGTCTACACTAAGGTGGGACGGACGAAAAAGGAAAGAACTCTACATTAAGGTGGGACGGAGGGAGTACTCTATTTGTTCCATTCGACTTAAAAAAATTTCTCCCGATATTAAAATTAAAAAATACTAGTAATATATTAAGTGGAGAGATAATGATGAAGAAGGTACGGTGAGTGGAAAGTAGAATAGGAGAGACAACGAATGAGGGAGATGAATAGTAATTGTTGTTGCGAGTATAATAATTGATCACATTAAATATAAAAATTATACAAATTTATCATTTTGGAATGTCTAAGTAAAATAAAACGCTCAAAATGACAAATTGTAATAAGTCGGTGAGATGATGAGAGTAAATCGTATCATTTCATAATAACTAGAATAAAACGAGTACACGAAAGTAATTCATATCATTTGATAAAAAAAGTATACCAAAGTAACTGATACTCGCATGTACAAAGCCCTATCCGCCATTGTTACTTGTCCACTACAACAACCTCTAATCTTCTTCTTACAGCTTACCCTTCTACCGAATTCTCATCTCTCCGGTTCGTCTCTCTCAACTTACTCTATATTTATAAGTATTGTAAGTGTTTATGTTTGATTTTGATCCCATTTTCCTACTTTCAGTATCTTAAAATTAAATTTATACCTCTCAGATATGAAATAATCATGAATTATACAACAAATCATCACGAATTTATTCTATGCATAGGGTTTTTGTATTACACAGATTCTTCTATCAACACCACAGTGCAACATCGTTCATTATAAACCCTAGTACCTAAATCCCCCGTGCTACAATCCTCTATCTATCTATCTCCTCTCCAGATTACTTTCCAATTTTTGCTCGTGCAAGTTAACTGAGAATTGGGGTATTGAATTTAGTGGGATTTCCAATCTGAATCTGAAACTTGAAAGTTTTGTTCTTAAGCATGCCTAGGAGTTATGTCTGCTAGTTTACTTCCGAAATGAGTGTCCACTTTCAGCTTCTCAAAGGTTAAGGAAGTTCACTTCCATGTAGATTTACAGGCACATATGCGATGCATAGGTATCATTAGCGATCATGTTCTATCATATCAAGTAGAATTTAGCAAAATTGAATTCAGTAACTTCACAAATCACAAGAGAATGGACACTCATTTTGGAGCAATTTTTCTGTTTCAAATTGAATACTTATGTTGGGACAGAGGGAGTATTATACTCATTGACATGTGCAATCCGAAGGTTTTAGAAATGAGGAGATGAAAAACAATGTTTTGAAGGGGACATTTTTGGAGCAAAGATAGTCAAACAGATCTAACGTGAGTAGCCTCAGTTGCTTCTAGAGATTCATCCCTTATACTTTTGAGCGTTCTTAGATGATTGAAAAGAGATTATCAAGTCCACCACTTACAAACTGGATGTTCTTTGATCCGTATTGCATTCTTAACATTGTTAGAGTGTTACTGAGATTGTCCAGACTAACAATCGATCGGTGTTTAAAGCTAGAGTTGTCATTTCAGTAGGCATCAAATGTTTAGTAGTGTAAACCATGATTGATTACATCATAGATTGTCGTGACATAAGCATAGTCTAAAGATTCTTCATTGGGGGTAGTAGGTCACTTTAACCTTTAGTGTTAGAACGTACTAACTGTAGCATTAATTTTCTGCATACACATTCGTTGGGTCTTTAACTTGTAACCGTACACATGAAACAGTGCATTAGATGTAATCAGTAAAAATGTAGCTCACTTGAAGCATTATTAACTATGTTGTCACTTCCTTTTTGCTGCCACTATATAAACAAGTACTTTGCTCAATTTTTGTAACAGGATCTTGATGGTTGAAGGATTACAAAGGCTTCTACCTAGACATGAGTGAACTTTCAAATGCCTTTGCCTTGCTTGAATTGGATGTTGAGGATGAGAGACAACAGACAACCCCTCGTGACAAAGAGAAAACAAACGGTAGAGTTGATTTTTATTTTTCATTTTTTCTTGAGTTGGATAGTGGTTTTACACTCTCTTGTGAATTGTGATCTTTGTGTAACAAACTGTAGATTTCTATTTGGGGTAAAACGATGTGTAAATTCAAAATATTGCCTGCAGTGGCGGACTCAAGATGTTTCCAAGTTGGTGCATGAATTACACTACAAAGCTTAAGAAAAGCCTCACACTTCAAGCTTCAAAAAAGAGCAAAAAATAATGCCTACAATGGAGCTTGAACGTAGGACCACAAGGTTTAAAACCTTGCACTCTACCAACTGAGCTAGAGAAGAAATTTGAATATGGGGTGCATTTTCTGGACGTAATCTTAAAACAAAAAATCTCCTTATTAAATATGAGAAAGTATTGGAGTATCCCTAACATGGATCTCCATCCTCTTAGAACTGTTGATCAAATTTTCTTTAAGACTTGCACCATAGCTTCTTTTTAAGTATTATATTTCTTATTTTTGCTATGCAGGTAAGGATAAGAAAGAAGGTGACTTATTAGGGGAAGTGACCCAGATGAAGCATGACAATGGCAATAATCAAAGCCTAGATATTCTTACAGGAGAATACAGAAAGCCGCTTGTGTGGATTGACTTGGAAATGACAGGTGAGCATGGGTTGTTGAAGGTTAGGAATGTGATGGGTGGTTTGGCATTATTCATATTATCTACTAGCTTCAAATTGAAAAAAAAAAAGATTTTTTAAATTGCATCTGCATAGTATGGCTTAGGTTCCAATTGAACAAGGGGACTGGTCTCCCTTTGAGGAGTTGATAGTCTCATATAACCCTTTTTACTTATAGACGCTGTAATGTACACTATTGAAAAACTTCCAGTAGCACTAGAATTTGATCTGCTGCTATCAAAGTACTCCCTGATCATATATGTGAAAACTTACTTTCTACTGTCCATGCAGGTCTAAATATTGAAACCGATAGAATTTTGGAGATTGCTTGTGTGATTACAGATGGAAACTTGACCAAATCTGTTGAAGTTAGTTTACTTCCTTCTCTTAGGATATTCTAATTCTGATAATCTTATCTTATCTGGATGTCTGTTTCTCTTTTATTCTAACTACCAGTACCCCCGTGCGATGCACGACAATAACATGATTTCTTTTTAATTTAAATTCATAAAGAGAAAAATAAAAAATAAAAAATTAACAAAAAAGAAAATGACCGTCTCCCGATAAAATTCACTTTCTCTCCCCCCCCCCCTACAAAAACGGGTCATATCAACCCGAAAATAATATATTCATAAATTCTTAACTAACAAATGAAAAAATAAAACACACACAATTATAAAAATATCCATTATCACAGAAAAAACTATTACATATTACTTTAAAATTAATGAGTAAAATTTTCACTTTCTCCCCCACCCACCCACCCATCACAACACAACTAATTACTTTAAAATTAATGATAAGTAAATTTTTATCTTTCTCCCCACCCACCATACAACAAACACGGGTCATACCACCCCAAAACAACTCCATTTCTTTCTCCTCTTACTTGTGCATACAAATTTATCTTCTTCAATCAAGCCATAATTTTTTTTTATTTTTTTTTTGTTGTACTTATCAAGCTTTAAATAAATAATCATAAGAATATGACTTAATTCAAAGTTTACTTATTCTCAATTTGCTTTCCATATATTACATTTATTTTGGTTCAAAAACTAATATTGTAACTAATATAATTTAGTAATTAATAGTTTTTAAAAAAACAGTGTTCATAAATAAGATCTCCTTTTACTTTATTCCGAGTTTATCTTTGATAAAAAATATCCTTTCCATAAATTGTAATTAATAACTTCATGACAAAACTTTCCATAAATTATATTATTAATTTCATAGGTTAAATTTTCAAATATTTTATTTAATAAATTTTGTAAAGGGGTGAAAAATTAATTGAAATAATATATTGTAAATAAATGATATAAATAAATTAACAAATTAAGTGTAAACTTTATAAAAGGTCGGGGCTAAAATTAAATGATGGCAGCTTTGTGTACTTAAATTTATTATTTGGCTATTTTTTTTAAAATGAGAATTGTATTTGTAAATTTAAGTAAACCTAGTTTTATAATATATGATCGCAATTTTTATCTAAATAAACACACTATCCCAATCAAATTACATGTAAAGTTGACTACTCCTACCAAAGAGAATGACATATTTGCCCTTGTTAGATGGAGATTACACATTTTCCCTTGAAAGTGACATTTTTGGGAGGGAAACTCAACTTTTTTGTTATTATATATATATATATATATATATATATAGAGAGAGAGAGAGAGAGAGATGTTACCCCCTTTTTAAATTTTATGTCAAACTTCTTTCTCACGTTTGACTATATTTGGATACAATAGCGGACTCTTAGTTCACCCGGATAACCGAATACTATTTTGGATACCCTCTTGCAAACTTTCGTTTTACTTTTTACAAGACTTTTACTTCATTTATGTTTATGAAGTAGGAGGCACAATCCTTAGAAACAAACCATGGTTGTTTTCCTTATTATTTATAATATTCCTTATGAAGTAATTGTAAATGAAAAGTTTGTGCCGTGTTTAAAGTTAATGCAAAACATGCTCATGAGTATTACTCCCCCCAGTCCTAAATAAAAGTCCATCCTTGCAAAATAAAATTGTCCTTGACTAGTGCCCCCTTTTTTTTTTTGGTGAAGTTACTCAATCCTCCTTGTCAATCATTGTTTTTTAGTTTGCACTTACACTCATGATGTTATATGATGAGATCATTTTGGTGTATATGTATATATGCTACGGAAAATGCTTAGATGTCAACTTTCTTAAATTTCCCTTAAAATTCGAAAATGGAAGTTCATTTAAGGACGGAGGGAGCTGTCTGAATGGCATGTTCATTCTCTCTGTTACCTAAAGCAAGAGAACTAAGTGTTGACTTGTCAAGCAATATGGGTTTATATTGTAAGTGATGCATGATGACCTATCACCTATGACATCCACACTAATGTTTATTTGGTGAGTTTTAGTGAAATCCACACAGGGCTCTAGGCAAATTGTTTTGTTGGGGCCCTAAAATTTCCCCACAAGTAACAGTGTGCTGTTATTTTCCGAGATTTGGAGATCTTTATTAATAAAAACACTGAGTTTCAGACTTGGACAGTTGTGGTTTGGTACTTGGATTGATTGAGATAATTGCAAAAAAAAAAAAAAAAAAAAAGAAGAAATAATGTAATAAATTTTAGTAATAATTGCAAAGGATTTTAAAAAATATTTAGTGATAAATGTAATTAATTCAAAGAAATATTGCAACAACGTTGAAGTAATTATTGTAAAAAGAAAAATAGACTTGCTAATTAAGTTTGGCATGATGTGGAGGGGGGGGAGTCCATCTAATTTAGATCGGAAGAATGATAGTAAGCCAAAAGTAGGAGAAAAGTGGGAGGAAAGCCTGTTAAGGAGAGTAGGAGGAAAAAGTATACAGCCCTTGGAGTCGAACCTGGGTGATATGCACATGAAGGAGTATTAGCTCAGCAGCTTAACCACTGGAGCACTATAAATTATTAGGATTATATAGAGTTTCTTATATATATAGAAAGTAAAAATTTGGTCCCCCAAAAATTGGACATTTTTTGGTTGCCCTAGTCGATTGACTTACTGGCCTAATGGTGTGGGCTGGCCCTGAATCCACGCCCCATAGATGCTACCACACACAAGGCGCAACCGAATGATTCCAACCACTGAGATTCAATTCCAAACCCTAATGCAACGACACTTAAACCTAGGATGGTAACCCAAGATGAACATATGTTTCAATGTGCCCTTACCAAATTGACCCAAAATATGAAACGCCCATGTAAACAAATAAACTTATCCTAGTAACTCTTAAGCATCCTCCCATACCTGGAGTAAAGCTCCTATACAAACAGTCATGTTGGTGTTCTATGATGCACAAAATCTTCAATGATGCAGTAGCAAACATGATTGTTGTGCAGGGTTTCTTAATGGTACTTAGTAAAATCGTATAACAAGATTTAAGCATCTTAGGATTAAAATTTGATGCAATCTTATGACTTATCAGTGGAATAAGGTTCCAGAACAAGCTAGTTTTGCTTCCAGTGGTTGGAATCCTTGGGTTGCTCGTGAAGTGAACTCATCCTTTGACGAGAATCGATCTTAGTGACTTCTTAGCGAACTAGCTTTATTGGTTATAGTGTAAGCTTACTGAAATCCACTCACCCCATCTTTTAGCTCGATTCTTGAGCTATAGCAGGGCTAAGGGTATTATCTATTGATGGTTTCTTATTTCGTAATCCATATTTATGTTTGCTTGATAATTGTCAGACATTTCTGCTTTAAATCTTCTTCTCTCTTGGACTTTATTACGAAATGTATTTGGTATTGACTTTGTGGTGAAGTGGTATATTTAGCATCTAGGAGATAAAATAACTTTTCTTTGTACTCAGGGTCCTGATTTGGTTATCCATCAAACAAAAGAATGTATGGACAGGATGGGAGAGTGGTGTCAAAGTCATCATGGAGAAAGCGGTAAGTAGCCTTCAGGTGTTTGAATATGTAATCTTATTTTGCAGCCAAGTGTTGCACTGTTGCCTAATTTGGAGTAGTACGTGAATAGAAGATATACAGTATATTCTTCTTATCAACATACTTATTTCGATGCTACCCTGCTACTTTTAATATACACATTTAAGAATACTGAGGCCGTGCCTGCTCAATTTAATTTAGGTTTGACGGAGAGAGTGCTCCAAAGTACAATCACCGAAAAAGAAGCTGAAAAACAGGTAACTCCAACATTCTTCTTATTTAAGAAACCCTCTTTCATGTGCTCCATACTATTATCGATCGATATGTATCAGTGAGACGTGAAACCTACATCTATATGATAAGGTCATTTCTCATATTATCATCAAATAAGACAACTTATTATGGAAACAATGATACCGCACAATTTGTACTTTTCTGTATGTGTATATTGCAATCTTCACTATGAGGTAGGTGCTAATAAGTTGCAGAAATTGGTTACCTTCTATGAAATAGATTACACTGTCCACCTTAATCCATGATGATTGCGGTCAATAGGTAGAACAAATTTCTGGGTTTCTATAAATCCTTGTTTCTGGCCTTATGTGTCTGTTGCACTCTAAGAGAAGCTATCACATTTATGCATAGTGTAAGAAAGGATAAGTGAGGCAAAAAGTGGCTTCGTTCAATCATAAAATAGTCAGGGTCCTAGTTTATTTTAAATCAGGCTGTTGTAGAGAAATATTCTGCCAGAGTTTCTCTGGGAACACTTTCTATTGGATTTTGTTTTCTTGCCTTAATATCCCTATGCGTTCTGCATTGATGCAGGTTGCAGACTTCGTGAAGAAACATGCACACACGCATACTCCTATGCTTGCTGGAAATTCAGTTTATGTTGATTTTATGTTTCTCAAGGCATGTGATTGGTAATATCTTAAATTTGTTTATTTTATTTTTGCAATGTATGAAGCAACAGTTTATAATGAACTAGATTAGTCCAGATCGAAAGGGGGGGGGGGTTATAATTTGGTTATGTATTTGAAGCAGTGAGAATGGAGCGGAAACAGCAAACCGTTTTTTCTTTGGTCCAAATTGGTTTAGAAAACAACATGGAACAGACATTCTTTTCCAAGTAAACATTCTACACATACATCATTTCAATGAATAGAAAGGGCCATGTTATCCTTGTTACCACCTTTATCCAAAAGTGGGAAACATGTTGGGATGCATTTCTTTGTTCATTCAGTGTCCCAATTTCATACAGAAAGAAAATGTATTTGCTTTTGGATTCTTGAAAAGGAAATAGAGCCACTTAATTTCAAATGGCCAGGATGGCAGAAGTGGATCTATAAACTTATGATATAGTCTCATTCTATGTTTTGGAGGCCACTTTTGGATGTTGGAGCCTCTGATTCTTCTGCAAGTCCAAGACAGAAGCTTGAACATGTTTATTCGGAAAATATCTTTCACCTTGCTCTGTATTCGAACCTTTCCCAGTCATCCAATGGCAAAAAATTTCAATCCTGCATCTGTCTTGGAAATAACGGAAACTACGCGAAACTGGCCTCTGACCATCACATATTTGCATTTGCATATCCCCTTAAGAGAGCTGCCAATATGGCATGCATGGAAACATGCCTTGTTGAGCTGTTTGGACCACCTGTAGTGTGTCAAACAAGCTTATGTTCGTGAACATCATTTTATCGATTTGATAATGTATGGAATGCCATGTCTAGCATGTCTAGATTTTCTTGTAATTTTCAGTGTCAATAAAAAATCATGCCTGCATTGATATTGTTACTGTAATTTTGCTCAATCTCACTTGTCGCATCTACAATTATGGTTTTCTTTTCCTTCGGTTGCAGAAATATATGCCTGATCTGGCTAGTCTTTTCACTCATGTACTTGTTGACGTCAGCAGCATTAAAGCTTTATGCTCGCGGTGGTTCCCAAGAGGTGATAATTTATTCTTCAGTGTTTGTGAACTATACTCAATTGATTTGCTTGGAATGTTCACTACATTTGTTGGTATCGTTTTTTGTTTTTGATAAAGTAATTTTGGTTATTCTTTCTTTTTAACATTCGTCACAGAAACATATGCAGACATTTCCAACTCCATGCAGATCCTGGCTAAATTTGTTGCAACCCTCAACAATTATCTTCCGTCCCCTCTCCCTAAAATTCATCTCTTGCTTCCTCGTTCTTTAAGTCATCTAAATGCTGCAGAATCCATGTCCTAATCTCTCACTTCGTTTGGTTACTTTTGCCTAATTTACCAGTGAAACAAGAAGCTACCTTACATTTCTCATTTAAATTGGATCTTGTGTTATTTCCAACATTTACAGTTTGTTGCTACTTCCTCCGTCCCAAAATGAAATGTCCAATTATTTTTTCAAATTTGCTCTTGATCAAGAGCAAATTTGAAATTTACTTGGACATTCATTTTGGGGCAGAGGGAGCATTCATTAATTTTATTTTTTTCCTACAGATGACAAGAAGGCTCCTAAAAAGCAAAATAACCATAGAGCCATGGATGATATTAAGGAGAGCATCAGAGAACTGAAATACTACAAGGAAACCATCTTTAAGGCATCAAAGTCTAGGAGGTGATCTCAGAAGTTGGCGCAAGTTCGTTGTTGCAGACAGCTCTAACGATCATTGCACGTTGAATTCAATGATTATCAGAAAGATTACCATTGAAAAAACCGCTTTTTAGTATACTTTTATTAAATCTACTGTACTATATCATTTTTGTGTTGAACTATTAATCTGTCTTTTGATTCAACACGAAAAGCACCCTGCCAATGTTATAATTTATACACATTCATTATCGTGAAACTTTTACATAAAGAAAATGAATTCAGAATCCGGGAACAATTTTCAATGCTGTTCTTAATTTCGATCAATCGTTTATGCTTAATATAGCGTGCTTGATCGCAAAGTGTTACAAATTGTAAGTTGATATGCATCAAAGCTCAAATACGTTGTGTAATTGTATCAGGATGAGGGGCCTGCAGCCTTGAAGATCTCATAAACGGCTGAAAAATCGAGGTCCCCTAGCCCCTGACTTCTGGCCTTCTTAAACCCCTGCATCAATAATTTTTTGTGCAAAACAAAGCATTACAACTTCAAATTATGTAGAAGACTAAAGTAACATTACATAACAAAAAATATTCTAAAATTTTTAAAATGTGTTCACAGAAAAAAAAAAAGATGCATGTATAAATGCACAAACAAGATGAATAATCAGAATGATATTTATCATCTATCAACATGCTAATTATATATATACTCCCTCCTTCCCACAATAACAAGTGAGACTTATTTCTTTTTCGGTCCGTCCCATAACAAGTAAGACTACCAAAAATAGCCAAACTTTTATTAATTCTTTATTCAATGGATCACAACAACAATCCACTTACTGTTCCCTACCTCACTTCCTCTATCCTACTTTACTTTTCATACTCAAAACACCTCTTCCACTATCAATATTATACTACTTTTTCTTAATCCTTTCTCATTCAATTTTGGTCTCACTTGTTATGAGATGGAAGGAGTATGTGTGTGGTGAAAAAAAAAAGAGGTAATCTACACAATATTGCGAGAAGGATACAGTTGGGGTATCATTTTTCCTCGCGTAATTTAAGGATTAGAAAAATAAACCAACCAAAGAACGATTTAGAGAACGCTGAGAATTTGTTGTACTGCAAAAGGTTAAAGACAAAGCATACCTCATTGGCAGCAGCAGCCACTGGCATTGCTACAGCATTCTCATCTCCAAGTGCAAGAGCTAACCTCATATCCTTCTGCTGATGTTTCAAAGGAAATGCAGGTGTGTAGCTGTTCTTGATCATTGTTGGCCCTTTCATCTTGAACATAGGATTAGCAATCGCACCAAGATCCTTGAAAAAAATTAGAAATTTGGTCAGTAGAGTCCACACTAAGTTTTTAAAAATAAATAAATAATAAGAATTGATTTTGGTATCTCACCAATACATCAAGAAGAGTTTGAGGGTTAAGTCCACTTTTATCTGCAAGAACTAGTCCCTCTGAAAAGGCATTTATCATGCTGCAGCAGAGCAGATAATGTTAGAGTGCAAGGAAGGAGGAAAAAAAAAAAAAACACTCTGTTATAAGCATATCAACTTATCAAGAAATCAAAATTTTCAAGAAAGATTACTTTCGTTGAAAAGTAATCTTTACCTGCCCATTATCATGTTGACAACAAGTTTCATCTTTGCTCCATTTCCAACTTGCCCAAGGAAAAAGGACTTCTTCCCCAGGACATCAAACGCCGGAAGTATGTCATCGTATAAAGACTGCACACAGAGGCAAAGAGAAAGTCAAAAGTAAGTTATAAGCGTAAAAGCAGCCATATGTGAGGAATCAAAGTTATTTATGCAGCTTGATTAGATTGATTGTAAAATGGAATTGAATATATTTACCTTCTCCCCAGCTGCAAGAATTACTAATTGCCCATCTTCAGCAGGCTTTTTGCTACCTGATACGGGACCTTCAAGGAAATGGCCACCCTTCGATATGATTGCCTGCACATATAAGGTGAGTATAATTAATGAAGGGGAGGAAAAACAACACACACACACACACAAAAAAAAAAAAAAAACTCAATACCTCGCTGATCCTTGAAGAGGTATCAGCATCAACAGTTGACATGTCAATGTAACCTTTACCGGTGCCAATTTGCTCAAGAATGCCATCTTTGTCAAATACCACCTAAGCCAGAAGACATTATTACAGACCCTTTTGAGTTAGTCATTCATATTTCATACTCACTTAACTTTAGTTTACCTACCGAAAGAGCTGCAGTGGGATCGGATAACATTCCAATAGTATACTTGCACTTCTTGACTACTGCTGCAGGAGTTTCTCCAACGGAAGCCCCATGCTCCACCAGCTCATCACACTGCAAATAAAAGAGGTTGGAAAATAAAAAACTTGAAATTAATGTAAAAATTACGAAAACACTTGTAAGGTCTCTAATTATCCAGAATCCCACTTATCACTTGACATAATAAGCGCTGAAATATATTGTATAAGTTTATCATGCACATTATACGTGCATTAATCGGTTAAAGTGGAAAATATGACTCATGATGAGTTTAATGGGGTTTAGTTGTTCTTGCCATGGATATTAGACCATAGGCAATTGGTTAATCAGAGAATACAGGGTGTTTGTGAATCAACTTATTTACCTACAGCACATACACGTTACATCCAAAGCTGAAAGCATACTATGATCTGGTAAATGCAATTAAGTTCACGATACGCAACTTGGAAATATATTTCACCAATCATGTTGCAATATCATATCCACTTTGGTTTTCGATTTTGATAAGAGATAACCACTTGTTCAGATCGGAGCTCGACACAACGAGAATTCTCCGTACAAATTATAACATCTAGAAGCTCTATTATGCAAAGAACCTATATGCACAGATTGTCATGGAACAAGTTGAAGTTTATTTCACATACTCCTCCGCCCCGAAATGATCTTCCCACTTTTTTTTGTTGTTGAGTTGCAGAAATTATGAACAAAAAAAAACTGATGTTTAGGGCGGCAATCTGAGCCTCAACACCTAACAATCAAACCAACAAACAATTTATTCCTAAGAGCAGCCTTACTACCCCAAAACAAAATTAATTCCAATATACTCCTAAAGCTGATCTGCAATCCAAAGAAGAAAAACACAAGAACTTGAAATCGCATAGATCAAAGTGTGTGTGTGTGTGTAGAGAGAGAGAGAGAGAGAGATGAAGGAGGTACCCGGGAGAGAGTGCGGTTCCAAACAGTGACCTTAAATCCATGGCGAAGCAAGTTCATGGCCATTGCCTTTCCCATTATTCCCATCCCCAAGAACCCTATGTCCTCCATGTTTGTTTCTTCTTTCCAGTCGCAATCCAATATAAACGTCACTTTGATTTTTACACATTTATTTATATAAATACCGAAAGTAAATTGCGGGATATGCATAATAGTCAGGGCGGCAATGTCACTGTCATTATTACATTATTATTACTTGTATGTGGGTAATGGGTGAATCATGAATCCATTATCTTCTCTCTCTTTTCGTTATTGGTTCATATTTTTCTGGCTGGTTTTGGTTTTCCTAGGAAATGGTGGGGTCATACTTAACTGGCCCAATTCATTCAAAATGTACACAGATTTTTTGGGCTTTAACACATTCAACTTTCAACAAAAAAATCTTAAGGCCCGGCCCGGTCCGGTCCAGCTCAGAAATTTTGGGCTTTAACACATTCAATTCAAATGTCTTGTATATCTAAAACCATTTCAGCTTTACAAACATAAACAGAAGGTTTGTTGACCCAGCATGCACAAAGTTTGTATTTATTTACAAAAATGTTATCGCACATTTAAAATCATGTATTTCCTAACCACTAAAAAAGACACATTTTTTCTTAAATTTTGTGATTTTGATATAAACAGAGTATTAATTTGCTTGTTTATTTCAAAATGTCAATCATAATAAAAAATTAAAAAAAAAAAAAAACATAAATCGCGATAGTCAAAAATTCTTTATGGCAAACCATCAATGCTAGGAATACAACAAAATTCACAAAATTTTAGTCACAGACAGACAGAGGTAACATAATTTAATTGATTGTTGAATTAATAAGTTGTGGGATCTACAAACACAAAATCCAATCAATTATTAACAACAACAACAATGTTTATAGTTTATAATTAGTATTATTGATGACAAAATTATATGGAGGATGTCTTTTTCTTAGCCAATCAGGCTGAGGTATGCCAATAAAATCCAACTCACCTTATCTTTGTATTATAGTAATATAAATTATACAGGTAATTAAATCTACTTTTAAAAATATGCAAATATTTGGGCTGGAAAATATATATAACATTGCTTTGGGTACTTCGTTGAACTGTAAAACCTCTTTAATTAATCAACCGTCTCTAAACATGGAATCGACAAATGTGCGAAAAATGGGTTGGAATTTTTACTCATTAAAAAAGGAATTCTTAACTTGATGTATTCTTGAAGGCTTTCCATCAACAATGATAACAAGATCGCGTTCCGCACTAAAATATATTTAAATTTTGTTTTTAGATTTAATAATAAATTTGATTTTTTTAAAAAAATATTTATTTTGAAAAAGAATATTTTATTTTCATGATATACACATTTATTTTTAAAAGACGCTTCAGAATAAACGTTATTAAAAATTATTTCACATAACGTGCCAACCATTTAGTAGTGATAAAAATCAAAATCTTTAAGTAGTGGCTAACCACTAAAATTAATTGATTAAAGAGTAAAATTAAAAGTAGCATACGGATACGGATACGTATTTTAATAAAAGATTGATAGGGTTACAACGGGTCAAATTTCAATCATATCGGTACTGATCTGAATTCGATTCGAATCTCAAATTCACTGATCCGAGCACGATCTGACTTGACCCAAAAATGCAAAAATTTACCCGATTCGAATTATATTAAAATTCTATTTTTTTAGCTAAAATTTGTTTGAGTAAATTTATTTTTAATCATAATTTTAAATATTCTATAGAGAATAGTGCAAAATCATCAAAATCTCATTTATAAATACAAATAAAGAATAAAATTAGGAAAATTAAATACACCCTCCGTCCTGATAGAAATTGCACACTTATTTTTTACGCGTGGATTAAGAAAAAAAATAATGACATAAATGTTGTGAGTATGAAAAATGAGGTTGGAGAAAGAAAGTGGGGGAGGAAATAGTGATTTGATTGGTGTTGTGAGTATAAAAGTAAAGTAGGAGAGAAAATTAGTGGGTGGAATAGTAAAGATTCTTTGTCATTTTAGGAAGTGTTGCAATTTGTAATGGAACGCCCAATGAGAAAAGTGTGCAATTTGTATCGGGACGGAGTGAGTATATTTTATTTATATTTTATATTACCCTTTTATTTATGTTTCGGATCTGGTCGAATTCTGAGCAAATCGATAGAGCTCGAGTTAGATCGGGTCTGGTTTCAAGGAAGATCGACATAGTGATCTGAACCTGATCAAATTTTTAAAATTCCAAACCAAACCTAATTTTTCGAATCAAATTTCATTGGATTCAAATCGAACTCAGTCAAATTTCATCTTATGAGATTGACCCCTTCCCGGCTTCCCCTATATTCTCGTAACTTAATGGCACCGGCAATCAATTTTCCACAAAGAATGTGGACTTTCAATTTGTTACCACAATAATTTAATTTTATTTGAATTGGACAATTTTTGTGCAAAAGCGACAATCTCGCCTTCAATTAATTATTCCCTTCCACACATGTTTCCTGCTCTTCCTTTTCCAATCAATTACAGTTTTTACTTTCTTTTTTTTTTTTTAGCAAAAGGATAGATTTATTTCTATTAAGAATATAAAAAAAAAAAAAGATAATACTGCACAAAGGTCGTAGACTACCTCAAATGACAATAATAGATCTATCTCTTAACCTACAACAAAATATTTTCTATTTATATATTAAGACGTTCAAATTTCACTTTAAGTAAAACTTGAAAACTGTCTTAATCTGACATTTAAAAAATTTCCCATCTGATAATATTTTGCTAATGTTACTTTGACATTAGCAACCTCTTACTCTCTGTGTTTTATTCAAAAAAATATTTTTCTTTTATTTTGAATCTTACATTTAAAAATATACACTTCCAAAATAAAAATATTTTGATATTTTTTTATTTATGAGACTCACTTATTATACTAACAATAACTATTCACTTAATATTTTGCACAACACATTGTCTTTCATACATCACTTTTCAAATTCACAACACTTACTTCATTGTATTCTCTCCTTAATTCTCATACAACACTAATTTTGTACCTTTTGGATGAAACGCAGGACGATGTAATTTTTTTAGTAATTAGTATTTAGCTGTCATACAATTTTTAGTATGTAATATCGAAATATATTAAGATGTGATAAATTTATTTTGAAATAAACATTTTTATTTAATTATTTTTAATATTACTTTCAGAGAATCAATAGTAATGCCAAATCCATCAAATATGTGTCCTGTGATAAAATGTCATTTATCATAATTTTGAAGCCCTTTTCGATTAAAAAAAACATGTACAAAAAAAAATATCATTATTTTAAAAAAATGATAATTTAATTATTTATACATTGATTATACCATTATCAAATTATACTAAAACATTTTTCTAATTTAAAATTGTGATATGTATGTGTGTATATATAATTATTTATATGTAATCATTTAGCTATTTAATATTCTTTTGTGATGTTGGAGTAGTTGACTTAAAATGTAAACTTAAATAAAGAAAGAAAATAATGGTTCCAAAAGAAACAAATAAAATCAAAAAAATCAAAAAAATCAGAAGAATAAATTTATAATCAGACAACAAAAGAAGATTTTAATATTTTTTGGTTTTTGCAATCAATTTGATGACTTTGAAAGTAAAAGCTGTTTACTTTTTCTAGTCGATATGAGGAGTGAGGACTCAGTCAAGTCTCAAATTCCTAAAAGCCACACTGCCATGCGTCAAAATAATCATTATTTACTTTATTTTTTCTTAGAGTTTGAGTAATTTTAGTTATCTATTTTTTCTACTCCGTTAATTTCAAAGAAACATTTTCATTTTAACAAAAACATTTTATAATTAGTATCCTTTATTTTTTATTATTTTTTAATCGATTATTATATACTCCCTCAACCCCAATATAAAAAAGACTAATTTCACCATTTCATTTTTAGCGTTACGATATAAAAGAGACCTACACAAAATAGACAGTGGGGTCCACTTGTCTTTTACAACAAAAACTCTCTACCCTACTTTCTTTTATCTACTTTACTTTTTATTAGGGGTGTAAATGGTTTGGATTGGGCCAATTTACGAACCGAACAATTAGTCATCAGTTTAGAAAAATCTCAAACCGAATCGAATCATGAAAAAATTCAAATTGAATCGAACCAACCCATGGTTTGGTTCGGTTTGGTTCAAATCGAGGTTTAAATCACAATTCAAACCATGAAATAGAACATCGCTTAAACCATTAATTAGAACATGATTTCAAACTACACAATTCATTGTCATGTTTGTTTGAATTTTCCAAACATGTTATATATAAGAGGAGTTAAGTACCTATTTAGTCCCTGACGTTTAGCTTTTTTTAAGGTTTCGTCACTATCATATTTTTGTGAACGTTTCCGTCCTTGACCTACCTATATAATTTTTCAGTTAGTCCTTCCGTTCACTTTTCGTCAATTTCTCCGTTAACTTTGCTGAGGTGACAGTAATGGGGGGTTGAAACCGTAAAATGTTAAACTCTAGACCCTAAAAAATAAATTTTAAAGTTACAAAACACCCCCTCTCTTCCTTTAAAACATAAATCAGTTTACATAATAACAATAAAATAATAATAATAAAATAATAATAATAATAATAAAATATTAATAATAATAATAAAATAATAATAATAATAAAAATAATAATAATAATAATAAAATAATAATAATAATAATAATAATAATAATAATAATAATAATAAATATTAATAATAATAATAATATTAACAAAACTAACTTACGTTCTCTCCGTCATCCCTCTCAAACCGGCAACCGCCACCACCCCATTACTACGACCATAAACCACCACACCCACCATCCTCTCCAACCTGCAACCACAACCTCCATCAATACTGCCACAAATCTTCACCAATTCAAAACCCACATTTCCCTTTCTCTGTATATCGACGGAGAGATGGAACGATGAGTCACCGAAAAAAATGGAGGTTCGCCGACGGTGGTGTTTAAGGAAGTGAGAAAAGGTTTCGGCTATCTTGAATCTGGGGGAGCATCAGCGAGGTATTGAGGGGATATTTCATGTGTGGGCAACAGTGTGGGAGGGAGATAAGGTGGGGTAAAGAGAGGAAAGGTGGGAAGGAAATGACGGCGTTGGGTGGGTTCTTGGGGGTGAGAGGGGAAAATGAAGGGGGCAAAAATTGAAGTGATTTTAATTAAACCTAGATCTAGATCTGGGTGGTGTTTGATTTGATTTATGGTGATGATGGTAGAGGTTGAAGTTTGTTGGTAGTGGTGATTGTGGCGGTGATGGGTGGTGAGGAAGGACGGTGGGGAGAGTAGAGAAGAAAGGTTGGGGGTGTGGCCCGTGTGTGTTTTAATTGAAAAAATATATTTTAATCCTTTTATTATTATTATTATTATTATTATTATTATTATTATTATTATTATTATTATTATTATGTTTTTATTATTATTAATATTTTATTATTATTATTTTATTATTATTATTATTAATATTTTATTATTATTATTAATTTATTATTATTATTATTATTTTATTATTATAATTATTTTATTATTATTATTATTATTATTTTTATTTTATTATTATTTTATTATTATTATTATTTTATTATTATTATTTTATTATTATTTTATTATTATTATTTTGTTATTATTTTGTTATTATTTTGTTATTATTATTATTTTATTATTTTATAATTATTATTATTATTATTTTATTATTATTATTTTTATTTTTTTTTTTATTTTTATTATTATTATTATTTTTTTATTATTTATTATTATTATTATTATTATTATTTTGTTATTATTATTATTATTGTTATTTTTATTTTTATTATTATTTTATTGTTATTTTTTATTTATTTTTTATTATGTAAACTGATTTAGGTTTTAAAGGAAGAGATGGGGTGTTTTGTAACTTTAAAATTTATTTTTTAGGGTCTAGAGTTTAACATTTTACGATTTCAACCCCCGTTACTGCCACCTCAGCAAAGTTAACGGAGAAATTGACGGAAAGTGGACGAAAGGATTAACTGAAAAATTATTTAGGCATGTCAAGGACGGAAACGTTCACAAAAATACGATAGGGACGAAACCGTAAAAAACGCTAAACGTCAGGAACTAAATAGGTACTTAACTCTACATAAGAGATTCAATATTTAAACACAACTTGAAATTGTGATTCAATGCTTATGATAACAACATGCCATTTGAGTACTTGTAATGGTATGTGGTAAAGAGTGAATTAACATTATTACAAGAAGATTAATCAAAAGAAAAAAAGGGTTATGGGCTAAAACTCATGAATAGAATTAGGAGTTTTTCAAATCTAAATGTAAGGTGAAAATGAAAGATATACATATATATCTACGGTTAATATTGAACGGTTTGGTAGTTTGGTTTATTGGTTCAGTTAGGTGGTTGGATCTCGCGGTCTCGAACCGTGCCTTGGGGGTCTAAACCGCAGACCAAACCGAACCACCCGGTTTGACAATTTTTGAAACCGAACCAAACCACTATTGCTTGAAAATCGAACTAAACCGCATGATTTGATTTGGTTCGATTTCAAACCACGGTTTGAATCAAACCACTTACACCCTACAGTTTATACTCATAACACTTATTTTTTCCTTAATCTATTCACATTCACATTTAGTCCCATTTATATTGAGATGGATTTAATCTATGCACATTCACATTTAGTCTCGTTTATATTGAGACGGAGGGAGTACGCACATAATGGTCAATTGCCTAAGACTATCGAGTTGTTTTCACTAAAAAAACACTAAATCTTTTTTATTTAATGAAAATCCAATCTAAAATAATTTTTTAATACTTATTTATTAGTGTGACCCAATTTTTATAATCACAGTAACACTCACTATTCATTACCCCTCATTCTCTCTCTCTTAAATCATTTTTCATATTCATAATATTTACTTCGCTATACTATTTTCTTAATTCTTGGACATTAATTGATTGCCTTTTCACAGGTGAGACGGAACGGAAGAAATACAGTACTCCCTCAGTCCCAGACCAAGGGTATATGGGGGAGATTTCACGCTTCTTAAGAAATTTTTTAAAAAATGAATAAAAGTTAAATGTGAGATAGGGAATAGTAATTAAATGTGTGGTAGGAAATATGAGAGATAATGTAAAAGTTAAATGTGTGGTAGGGAATAGGAGAGAGAATGTAAAAGTTAAAAATATTTAATAGGAGAGAGAATGAGTGGGAGGAATAGTAGTTAAATGTGTGGTAGGAAATAGGAGAGAGAATGTATAAGGATATAATGAATGGTTTTTTTGTAAATATATGAAGATGATAAGGGTATTAATATATTCAAAAACTTGCCTTTTTTTGAAATGAACTCTTGATCTGGGACGTCCCAAAAGGAAAAGATGAACCCTTGGTCTGGGAAGGAGGGAGTATATTATAAAAATAAAGATTGATTATTTAGAAGTCAATTAAGTATGTAAGCAATTGACATGACAATCCCATAAAGATAAGCTGAAAGGCCAAGTGTGCCAAATTGGCAATTTATTCAATTTAGGGGCCCTTTATTGAAGGTAAAATTGTCCACATGTAATAAATACAATCCATTCCTATTCCCTTTAGAGAAAGTCACCCGACCCCCTCTCATTTAGTGATCTCTGGCCAAATTAGTGTGAACAACGCGTATTCAATTTTGTACTTTTTTAAATCATGCAAGTTTCAAAAATAAATAATGGGTGAATGATATTTTGGACCCGAAAATTTTGGGGGTGCTTCTAAAATAGTCCTCATTCTATCACTAATTATAATATAGGGTCCAAAGTTCATATTCTGTTAATATTTCAGGATTTTTAATCAATTTCATTAGAAAAATTCGTTAAATAATCACGTGCAAATCATGTGTCACTTAACGAAGGATATTTTTGAACACAAATTATTTCGTTGTTGTTTTAATGCAAATTAAATAAAAATAAATTAACCATATGTTCTCTCAACTAATTTATTGAGGGATTTAATGTAATTGATTTGATTAAAAGGGTAAGGGTAAAAATAAAAAATAAAAAAAAAATAAATGGGCCTGATTGTTTTGAATCCCATCATTTTCAACCTTCTCCCCAACTATCCACCACCACTTATCTCAACCACCCAAACAAACCCATATCCACCACCTCCTCCAGCATCACCCTCCACTCCCCTCTCGCCACCCCAACCCTACCCACCGCCGCCTACCATGTCTCTTTAACGGATTTTTTGTGGGAGTTAACAACTCTCCATCTCCCATTCTTCATTTTCTACCGGCAAGCCTAGCACCATTGTCCAACACCACACGAGCCACCAGTTATGAAATTCCAGTCGACGTCCCACCGTTATTTACAATTCTATCATCATCTCCCGCTATATCATTACTAGATCTCGGCGTCCTTCCCTTTCGTCTTCACGGAGCCAGAAAGATCTATCCAGAGGCTTATTCTTTCCGATAAAAAAAAATACTAGATCTGCCCCTTAGCTGTCCTACGTGTCGTCTCTGCTTCGAATTCCAACAACGTCGGGGTCCTTCATCTCCTCCCTTCTCCGACTGCAACTGCATACTAAGGATGAGTAGTAGCAAAACAACACTAATTGTGACGACCCCGATATTAGGCACTATTTAATTACTCGTTGAGCATGTGGGATTCGGGTAGTAGTATTTTATTTTGTGCATTTTATGATATTATTTGGCTTTATGTGATTATTCATATGTTTGTTGGATTTAGTAGGTTAGATTGAGCATTAACTAACTTATGTGAAATGGGATGAAAATGAATTAAAAAGAATGTTTAAGGGTCTAAAGGGGATAAAAAGAAAATGTTATTATGAATTAATAATAAAGATAAAATTTTTAATATATTTATTTGTGTTAAGATGATTAGTGATAAATGTGGAGGATTAGAGTTTAGTTATAAATTTTAAGTAAAGGAGGAGCTTAATTGTAAAATGAATTTTTTCATGGAATTTTAATTAAGTGGAAGCCTTTCTTTTTCCATTTCTCTTGCTCAGTATTATCCTCTTCCCCAAAATCAATTTCCATGGAGAAAACCCTCAAACCCTAAACCTTCTCTTTAAAAAAATTCTCTAGCCTTCAATACTTCTCCGTTTTCAAAATCAAGGGCGGATTCGGGTTCCTGGCGACAAGGGGATCATGTAGAGCTACTCAAAGAATTATTTTAATTTTCATCATTCAAGTAAGTTATTATGGATTCTTTGTAAAACCTAGTTAATTTATGGATTTGTTGTTAATGGGGTTGGTGAACAAGTTTTTATAAAAGGGAAATACTTTTGAAGGGAAAAGAATGAGTTTTGGAAATTGGAAATTGAAATGGTTATGAAATGGGTGTGGTGATAGTAAGTAAATGGGTTGGTTTTCATTTTAGTGTTAGTGCTTTTGAAATAAACCATTGCATGGCCATTTGGTATAAAATTTGGTAGTAAAATGAGGGTTAATGATGTGTAAGTAGTGTAGAGAGTGTATGAAATGGTTTGGAGTTTATAGGGGTCATATTGGTATTGAATTTTGGTACTTGGAAACAGAGGAATCTGAGTTGGGGCCAATTTGGCGTTGTTACTGTTGTTGTAAAGTTTCTGTTCTGATTTCTGCACAGGGGCACGAGTCGTGCTCAGGGGCACGACTTGGGCACGATTCGTCCCCTGAGATTGAGCGAATTCGTGCCTTGAAGGGACACCAGAATCTGTGAGGGGTGCAAGGGGCACGAGTCGTGCCCTGGGGCACGAGTCGTGCCCTGTTCAGTTTAGAGCATTTAATTTTTAAACCTTGTAACTTCAAATTTTCTACTTGTATTATAAACCATGGAACATTACAATCAAAGAATGAGGTATGTATGATCAAATGAAGTATTTACAATTCTGTTTTGATCAATTGAAGATGTATTGGATGAGGTTCTTAGGGTTCCCTACTTTGGAATCCTAAGTCCATCGAATTGATTTAGCCTTCGTGCCATTCTTAAGTGATACTTGTTATTCATTGATAGCATTGTGATATGCTTTGTTTGTTTGATTCCCTACTTTGGAATCCCTGTTTATCATAAGCAAGTATGTTGTACTATGCTTTTAATTTAAAGTCCAGCTGGTACTTATTTGTTGGTTGGGCAGTGTATTGGATTATAATGGCACCGAGCCGAGTTCGTTATAATCTATACACTGGGTTCCCAAGTTGCCCATCCATTGGCCATGGTTTGGGTAGTGGGCTAGCTTCCCTTTTTAGGGTAATGTCTAGTTGCACATTTGGGTTGACTTTGTGTCATACCCCCTGTTTATGGTTACTATGATTGGTTCCGGAACCGCTTCTTCAACAACTGTTGCTGTTTGGATCGAGATATCCTTGGGTGGATGAAACCTTGGCTCAGTATCCTTCTAAGTGTTATTTTATTGCACTTATTTGCATTTGTATGGAGATATCTTTTCTTGAATTATAAGAAGAAGATATATTGATGTGTTACTATATGTTTTTGAATGTGATGTGGTTTAGTTCATATAGTATACATATTATGACTTATTGAGATTTTCTCACTTCATCCTTCCATTGTTCTTAGATCAAGCTGGGCCAGGGGCTAGGACGCGTTGAGTATCGAGAGGGCGCCAAGTTGGATTTTGCGAAAGTTTGGTAAGGATACATTAAGTAAATGTATGACCTTGGGGTAGTATTCATAGTATTATGTATCCTTCTTTTGCAACTTTCAAATGATTTGTAAATATTTCTAATTGGAACTTTGGTTCCTTGGTTTGTAAACTAAGTATGGGATTGTAAATTAAGTAGTTGTAATATTTCAGATTTTTAATCAATTTTATTAAAAAATTCGTTAAATAATCACGCGCAAGTCATTATTACATTTAACGAAAGATATTTTTAAACACAAATTATTTCGTTGTTTTTTAATGCAAATTAAATAAAATAAATTAACCATATGTCTCTCTCAACTAATTTATCGAGGATTTAATGTAATTGATTGACCGGTAAGTAAAAATAAAAATAAAAAATAAATGGGCCTAATTGTTTTAATCCCATCATCTTCCAACCTTCTCCCCAACTACCCACCACCACTTATCTCAACCACCCAAACAAACCCATATCCACCACCTCCTCCAAAGATCACCTCACCTCTACTCTCCTCTCGCCACCCCAACCCTACCCACCGCCGACTACTATGCCTCTTTAAGATTTTCACGGGAGTTAACAACTCTCCATCTCCATTCTTCATTTTCTAGCAAGAAGAAAAGAGAAAAGAGAGCCACCGAGAGAGATTCCAAACGTGTGTAATTTACAATTCGATCATCATCTCCCGCCATATCATTACTAGATCTCTAGTTCCCTTTCGTCACTGAGCGTAAAGATCTATCCAGAGGCTTATTCTTTCTCGGTAAAAAATACTAGATTCTTTCTTCCTACGTGTCTCTCTCCTTCGAATTCCAACAACGTCTTCCTTCATCTCCTCCTTCTCCGATCCGCAAAAAACTAAATTAATATAGAAACAACACTAATCTTGTTTAATTTGATCGAAAGTTAACGCGTTCAAACTTGACCACATAAAGAATACCTTTTCCAAATTTGACTCCCGCAACTGGTGTCTAACTCTATGTTTGAATGCACAATTAAAGAGACATAAGAGCAATTTAAAATTTTTCAAAGTGGCAATTTAAAAATTTTCATGCTTCAATTTGATTTAAATTTTTTTCAAACCAAACAATTTACATCCCCACTAACGCAGGCTTGACTACATCCCTCAACGCTAGGCCACACTCTCCTCATCGCCACTCTCAGAGAGTCACCGCAAAAAAAAAAAAAAGAAGAATAAAAAAAGAAAAAGAAAATTCAAAGTTAGGTCACTAAACATACAACCTCAGCTGCCACCGTCACCCGGTGACCCCGTAGGGTCACAATTTCTGCATCTTTTTCTTTTTTTTTTTTTTTTTTTTTATCAAATTATTTTGATTTTTCGTTATATAAATATATATTTTTAAATATTAATATATTTTATATATTAATTTTATTTTTAAAAGTTTGGGTTGGGTTAAATTACATCGGCCAATTTAAGATAAAGGAGATAAATTATAGCAACTGAGCAATTGTATTTGATTAAGAAATTTTATTCGGCTATTTGACGTGGGCAAACCGACCGATTTACATCGCCTTATGAGCCGAAGTATTAGGAAAAGGATATTTGTCGGATCGCGTCTTCACCTGCTAAGATTCTAGCATTTTCTTCTCAAGTTGTCCATAAAGGCAATTTTGCTCTCTAATTATCGCACAAAAATCAATTAAGTCTCAATCGCCTCCCTATCTTCACTGAACTTCCCTCTGCTTTGCTCCGGCCTATTAAAGTTCTTGTTCCACCAAATCTATCGATTGATTTGCCTTTCTGTTTAACAACCCAATTAAGAATCACTTTCATTGATTTTGGAAAAAACCCAGCTTGAATACCAATGGGTTTTGATTTCTAGAGAGCGAAAGAGAAAAACTTTAATTAAAGTGTGGATTTGGGTGAGGTTTAACAATGACGGGTGGTGGGGAAGAAGAAGGTGTGACGTTGGAGTATACACCCACATGGGTTGTCGCCGCCGTTTGTACGGTCATCGTCGGCATCTCCCTCTTTGTTGAACGGCTACTTCATTACTCCGGCAAGGTACCCATTTCTTCTCTCTGTTTGTATGTTGGAAATTTTCTTTATAATTTTTTTTTTTAAATTCCATTTCGATAATTTTATTTTTTTTATTATGTGTGCAGTATTTGAAGAGGAAAAATCAGAAGCCTCTCTTTGAAGCCCTACAAAAAGTTAAAGAAGGTGCCTTATTTTGGGATTTAATTACTGGGTCTTTTTTTTCATTATTTCCAACTATTGATTTTTGTATAGGAACCATCGAAACCCTTATTTCTCTTCATATTTTTGGTTTAACTGATTTTAGAGGTTGCTTAGATTTGTGTAAATTAGTTTACTACTCCCTCCGTCCCAATACGAATGTCCAATTTTTATTTTATTTTTTCAAATATGCTCTTTATTATGAGCAAATTTGATTTTTTTGGACATTCATTTTAGAATCAAGACCAAATTTGATTTTTATTGGACATTCATTTTGGAATGGAGGAAGTACTTAATTTAATTGGAGTTATGTTGAGCTGTTTTTCCATCTCACTGCTGTTGGAGGTTGCCCATAAGTGTGTGTAAAAGAGTTTGGACACTTATGTGGATAACTAGAAATGAACTCTACTCTGCTTTAAGGCGATGATAATCTCTTTTTCCTTGCAAATTTGCCATGTCCCTTTTTATGATCTTGTTTGTCAACCAATATTGATCTGTTAAAATGTTTTATTGATGAAAATGCTGGTTGGGTGCTGCAGAGCTGATGTTGTTGGGGTTTATTTCACTGCTGTTGACTGTCTTTCAAGCCAGACTTGTAAAGATTTGTGTGAATGAGGACGTTATGGTCCACCTCCTTCCTTGTGTGCTCCCTTCACGTTCTGATGAAGGAAATTCCTCTCATTCTAAGCCTGAACCTACTACCCATCTTCGGCACTTGCTTGCTGAAGGATCAGAAGGTGGGGGTTACTGTGGAAGGAAGGTAATCTACTGAGTTCTTCATCAACTTGTGCCTATTCATGAGTTCCTCCGTCCCAATAGAGGATGTGTGTACTGCCCTTTGGACTGTCTCATTGAAGAGTAACATTTCCATTTACGGAAAGCTTTAAATAATAAATTGTCAGAACCAGCCTTCATTTTTGGCCACATGTGAATTAAATGTCGCCTCCTAGTTTGAATTCAAATGTTTTGAGGGAAATTTAGAGAACTATTCCATCTTCAACCCATTTTCTTAATTTCCATGTTTGGCCAAATATTACTCTTCTATTGGGACGGAGTAGTTCATTTTTGTTCAGAAAAATGTGAAGTCCTAATTAGAAGTTTTTCAGTTTTACGAGCTTGTCTCACATTGCCTAAAAAGTTAAAACATTTGTTAGACATGCTGCTTTTGTAATATACTAGTGGTTACAAAATTTCTAGGTGCGAGGTTAGATAACTATACAAGTAGTTGAATTAAAAACCAATCAATTTGTGTGTTGGCATGCTAAACTCTTGTGTTTTTTTTTAACTGATATTTTTTTTTTATTATTAAAATGACTGGTTGTATAAATTATAATGATGAGTATCACAAAGTAGTTCCAAGCATTGTGCCAAAGAGCTCTAGTTCAAGATCAAGCGGCATCCGGTATCCCTTTCTATATGAAAGGTCAGGGGTAAACCCACCAAAGACACTTTCAAGTGTCAATCTTGTAATAGCTTAAGGCATTTATTAATAAAAAAACCAAATTTAAAGAAAATAGTAGTAATAATTTTAAGCATTGTAGGATCATGGTTCATGAGCCCTGCTAATTGAAGCCATCTAATAAAATGTTGATTAATTTGCCAGTTCAAGAGGGAGAAGTAAGTTAAGGTTTTAATATGGAGAAACTTCCTAAGGCTAGTACCTCATAATCAAACCAAGTAATTCACAAACTGCATCTTCATTGAGTTTCTCCTTGGTGAATAAGTAAAGACTAGTGGGTGGTGTTGCTGTATTTACAAATACCAAATTACATTGTGCAAGTAGTTTGAGTTCAGTAGGTTGGTATTTTGGTCTCATTTAAGTGCAATATTTAGTCTGTTTGTTTTCATATTTTGCTTTGCAGAACAAGGTCCCACTTATATCTCTTGAAGCTCTGCATCATCTGCACATGTTTATATTTGTCCTCGCTGTTGTTCACGTGACATTCTCCGTTCTCACTGTTGTGTTTGGAGGGGCAAAGGTCAGTAGAAGATTAATTTTTTGCCCTTGTGTACACACGGCACATACCGTGTACTTTGAGCTCCTTGTAGCCTTTTTTTTTTTTTTAATTTAAAGTTTTTAACTGTGACTTAGATACGTCAATGGAAACAGTGGGAAGACTCCATTGCAAAAGCTAATTACGATGCAGAACAAGGTAAGGATTTGATTCCTAATAAAAGGACCAAACTAAAGATCTATTTTGTGCATGCTATCTAATTACTGACATTTTGTGCAGTTTTAAAACCAAAGGTCACTCATGTTCATCAACATGATTTCATCAGGAATCATTTTCAGGGTCTTGGCAAGCGTTCAGCCATTATGGGTTGGCTGGTTAGTTCATAATTTTTTATTTATTTTTACTGAAATCTTCAGCACTGAAACATATTTTTTGTATTTTCTAAGTTGGATCTTATCTGTGCTACTTATTCTCCTTATGCTGATATTAATTGATAGCTATAAGAAATGGTACCTGCAATTATGCGGGGACCTCACTTGGTCGGGCCTTTTTTTTAGAGCATTCTGTCACCTTTTGACTCTTATCTTATTAATCTCTCCTTTGGTATTGTTTCAGCAATCCTTTTTTAAGCAATTCTATGGGTCAGTTACAAAAACGGATTATGTAGCACTTCGACTTGGATTCGTTACGGTATAATATTTTGCTCTTGCCCTTTTTTTACCTGTGCCTTAATTGGCATGTGTGTATTGAACATTTTTTTTTCTTAGAGGCATTGCAGAGGAAATCCGAAGTTTAATTTCCATAGGTACATGATACGTGCCCTAGAAGATGATTTTAAGAAGGTTGTCGGTATAAGGCAAGTGTTTTCGATATTACTTAAGTTTTCAATGCTGTTTTCTCTTTGTTGACGTCACAGCTATATTTTTCGATGCAGAATTAAATAGCTCCATATTTATTTACATTTTGCGTCTTTTTGATTGACGAATATATTCTGTGATCATTGGTTGCAGTTGGTACTTGTGGGTATTTGTGGTCATTTTCTTACTGCTAAACGTCAGTGGTACGCCATTCCAGTTCATTTTCTCTAATCATTAATATCTGAGGAGTTCTTTTTGCTTATTTCTAACCACGTTTGTTAACAGTTTGACTCAATAAGTGGCATGTTTCTCTTGTGCAGGTTGGCATACATACTTCTGGATAGCTTTTTTTCCATTCATTGTGAGTCGGTCCTAGATTTATCTTATGTAAATTATCACATAATAGTACTCCTCCGTCCCTAAATGAATCTCGTTTTTATTTTTTTTTCAAATTTGCTTTTGATCAAGAGCAAATTTGAGATTTTTTCCGACATTCATTTAGGGACAGAGGGAGTACTAGAATATGATACAGTGATATGTTTATATCATATAATAGTCTCCTCTTTATTTATAAGTGAGCTCATTTGCAGCTGCTACTTGCTGTGGGGACTAAACTAGAGCACGTAATGTCCCAATTAGCCCATGAGGTTGCTGAGAAACATATAGCGATAGAAGGCGACCTTGTAGTACAACCTTCAGATGATCACTTTTGGTTCCATAGGCCCCGCGTTGTCCTCTTCTTGATCCATTTTATCCTCTTTCAAAACGCTTTTGAGATTGCTTTCTTTTTCTGGATATGGGTAAGTTTTTCAAGAATCGCACCCTGTTTATTTATTCATTATATAACCATAAAAATATTAAAGATATCACCTTTTATCATCTGTAGGTTCAATTTGGCTTTGACTCCTGTATCATGGGCCAAGTTCGTTACATAGTCCCAAGGCTAATTATAGGGTAACATCCTTGTACACCCTATCTGTATGGTCATTACACCTCCCTCCGTCCCATATTAAATGTTGCATCTTGACTTTTTTTTGGTCAATTTGAATATGATGATAATTTAATTATCATCATGATAATCTAAAAGTCGTTATTGATGCCCCATTGAAAATACTATCAATAATAATTTTTAGAATTTCATGAAAATAATTAGATTTTAGTAACTTTTCGGTCAAAAAGTTCAAACAAGTTGATCAAAAAAGTCAATGATTTGGTAACACATTCTAATAATCTAAATACTTTTCCCCTCAGGGTGTTCATTCAGTTAACCTGCAGTTACAGCACTCTACCCCTTTATGCTCTTGTCACACAGGTAATCAACTTAGTCCTTTTTATTGTTAATCTTTTAACTGGATTCCGTTATGAATCTAACGAAGTCTCGTTTCCTGTGAAATAAAGATGGGTACTCATTTCAAGAAGTCAATATTCGACGAGCACATACAAGTTGGGCTGGTGGGTTGGGCTCAAAAGGCGAAAATGAGAAAGGGGTTGAAAGCAGCAACCAATGGCGGCTCAGTCCAAAGTGGTTCATCTGGTGGTGGTTCTACTACACATGGAATTCAACTAGGTAAAATTGCTCATAAAGAATCTAGTCCTGAAGAAGCTCAGACATCGGCTAGTCCCGGTCCTCGTTGACGGTGCTTATATTGGGATTTGTCCAAGTATAGATAGGTTATAAGGGTATGCCCTAATGGAAATTCTAAACATATTAAGCAGGTCTATTCTATAGCCTTTGCAAGGCATGAAAACATAATGTTACTGCATACTGATACCGTTTGGCCAATTTTGTATTGTGATTGATTATATTTGCGCAAAAAGGCCTGTGAAGTAATTTGGCTGGTATTGTTAGATTTTGGTTGTGAAATTTCTTGATTTTCTTTTTGATTTGATTATTGTTTTGATTTTCGTTTTTCTTTCTATGGGCCCCACATTTTCTACATTTACTTTTCTCATAAATCAACAAATCCAAAGTGATCAATCATCAATAGAATAATATTAAGTTTTATAAGTTTTTTATTATTATATTCCAAGTCCGGAAGCAACGAAAGAATGGGTAGTTTTATAAGACATACTCCCTTTGTCTCACGTAAGTAAGTGACTTATTTTCTATTCGTCTATACCATTTGAGCAGAGACTGTCCAAAAATCAACTTACTATTTTTCCACTAATTTTATATTCTATTTTATTTTTCAAACTTGCAAACATCTCCTATTAATTTTCTCTCCTGTTTTTCATTAATTCTTATGCCCAATGTCCAATTTAATTTTTGATCTCCACTCACGTGAGATAGAGGGAGTATATAAAAGCAAGATTTACTAATTAGATGACTGACTTACAATAATTGTACAACTGACGGTTTTAACATAAATCAATTTATGAGTTACAAATACCAGTTAGTTTTATTATTAAGGCTCCGTTTGTTTCGTGTAAAACATTTTCCGAAAAATGTTTTCCTTGTTTTCGGGTGTTTGGTAACCACTTGTAAAACATTTTCAAATGTAAAACATTTTCCGTCAATGTAAAAAAGGGGGTTTTCTTTGTAAAATGATTTACCGATTTCAAATCCGTAAATCGTTTTACAACTCTTCCGTTCGCCCTAATAAAATAATAATAATAATAAATAAAAATAATAATAATAATAAATAAATAAATAATAATAATAATAAAATAATAATAATAATAATAATAATAATAATAATAATAAAATAATAATAATAAAAAATAAAATAATAATAATAATAATAAAATAAAATAATAATAATAATAATAAAAAAAATAATAATAAAATAAAAAATAATAAAATAATAATAATAAAATAATAATAATATAATAATAATAATAATAATAATATAATAATAATAATAATAATAATAATAATAATAATAATAATAATAATAATAATAATAATAAAATAATAATAATAATAAAATAATAATAATAATAATAATAATAAAATAAACAATAAAAAATAATAATTAAAAAATAATAATAATAATAAAATAATAAAATAATAATAATAATAATAAAAAATAATAAAATGCTAATAATAAAATAATAATAATAATAAAATAATAATAATAATAATAATAAAATAATAATAATAAAAGTTAAGTTGTTCAGTTTACCAAACTCCGAAAAAATATTTTCCGAAAAACATTTTCGTCAAATTACCAAACAACTGAAAACAAGACCAAGACCATGATATTTTACAAGAAAATATTTTACATGAAAAGCCTAAGTGTTCGTTCTTTATAAAATTGATATAATTAATAAGTGTTAACTTGTCATGACGCCAATGCACCTCCTTTCGAAGGGGAAGTTATGTCAAAGTTCGAACAATATTCTTGGACTTTAAGGTAGGGGCCGCGCGAACGCAGGCCCCAGCTAACACAAATTATGACGTAGGCTCGGCCACTTGGGCCGACCTTAAACAGGCACCCCTCCAAAGTGCAATGGAGGTCACCAGCCTAGGCCATGAGCCTTCTTGATCACCCATTGACCCCGTCCAGGTAAGTACGTTATCCGCTAGCCCAGACCACCTTTCATATACTCGTTTCTTCATAGTCATCATATTAAGCCTACCGATGTGGGATGGCCAACACAGTCAAAAACATCATTTGTCCCTATTTGTTCTCCCCATGAGGACAACCTGTCAATGGAGTTTGCTTTCTAACTCCAAGCTAATCACAGAAAAACTTACAATCTAGAAGCAAAAATAACTCATTTTGCGGTAATATAGTTTCCCTGTACAATCAACTATAAATTTTCTAGCTATTGCCTTTTCTTAATCTAATCGAACTTTTTTTTACACATAGTAGATTAGGGTGTAGCCACCCAATGTTGTTGACCTCACCAATGCCGGAAGCTACATTATAGGTGGATATATATATATATATAAAGCAATACAGAAAAAGATGCTAAATTATTTACATACATCCAAAATACTTTATAGATGCTGTCGAATTTCTTTCCAGCTGTCCCTTGTGTCGTTTTCTTGTGATTCGTCACTGCTTACGTTTTTAGAAGTCTCTGTAGTTGCTGTCAATAGTTGGAATGGTGTCTTCGTCTGATTGGCCGTCTTGCATTATGTCATCATCGTCTGGGTCTGGCCATGCTGTTTCTTCATCCTTGTTGATGATAGAAGATGACTTTTTTGCCCTTGCATAAGAGTGTCCCAGATTCCCTAGCTCTCAGTATCTGCATATATTCCTCTTCAAGACAAAAGCTTTTAAAGTGTTCAAACTCTGAAACTGTCTCTTCGATATCGTGTATTCGTTGATGATAGAAGATGACTTCTTTGTACCCGTATCGAACAATGCATCTGAACATACCGTACTCTTTGGGGCCCACTCAACCAATCAGGAACCGTTCATCAGGGTTGACAAATGGGACTTGAACAGATTTTATGCAAATTAAAACCAGTACCTGATGGAAAGCAGGCAAGTTGGTGACAAAGTGACCAAAAATGGCGGGAATACCCGTAGCAAGATTGGTATATACAAGTCCTATTCCTGGGACCCGTACCATTCCCAGGCTGGGTCCTAAAGATAGTATTCTGCTCATGGAAACCTTATTCTCTAAGTCAAACTGGTGTTTCTTTAACTTCCCGTAATTCCATATGAATGTGATGGCCATAAAGGTAAATGCTAGTAGAAGGGGATCCAACCGCCTTCGGAACCTTAAACAAGGCAGTGAGAGGTAAAGAAGTTCGAGCGATCCAAAAACTAGAAATGAGATAACGGGTATTAGATTTTGCTTCCGATAATTATCATGACCATTGTCATCAAGCGGTCGTCACAAACATGACACACGTGATTATGGCGTAAATATATAACTTTATATTATATTAGAAAAAATTGTTTTTATTAAGATCACTATACCAAAATACCAATTTTTTTTTTATTATTTTAAATTTGCTCGTGAGATTAGGAATTAATTTGATTATTTATTTATTTATTTCGGGAAAGAGTAAATTTAATTTATTTTTTTTCGATTACTGTATTCATTTTGAAATGAAGGCACCCGAAGAAAAAGAACAAGAAAAAGAAAAAGAAAAAGAGAAAGGAGGGTGAAGTGAAATTGGTGCTATGTTGTCTCAATGACAGTGGGAGTAGCCACCTCTCACATTTTCAAAATCCATTCTTTAGCGGGAAACACTCTGCACTCCACCTCGCTTCAACCCTCCCTCCACCCCAGACATCGCCGCCGACCGCCATACTTCACCTTTACAATTATTACCGACATCACAATGAAGAACACTACGACCACCACCACCAAGAAAAGGCCACGAAAGGTCAAAGAACCAAACCCTAAACCCCCAAAACAAGAGTTTGAAATTGGGGATATTGAAGATTTCAACTTTGGAAAAAATGAAACCCTAGAAATTAGAGAATCACTGTTGAAGTGGTACGATCTTAACCAGAGGGACCTTCCGTGGCGAAGAATTAGCAGTAATGGTGGCGGTGACAGTGAAATAAGGGCATATGCTGTGTGGGTTTCTGAAGTAATGCTTCAACAAACTAGGGTTCAGACGGTCATTGATTATTTCAATCGGTGGATGGCTAAGTGGCCAACTGTACATCACCTAGCTCTGGCTTCTCTTGAGGTGTCTGCTTACCTTTTTTCTTCCCTTCTTAAAACAAGGATTTTTTTTTCTATGAAAACCTGCTTTTGATGAAATTAAAAATTTAGGAGAACTATATTTTACATGCAATTTATGAAACGAAACTTTTGTTCCTTGAAGAAAAGTATGACTCTTTCTAATGGAACTGATAGCATATATTGAGTTATGTCGCGTGTGTTAATCATTATGTGCAGGAGGTTAATGAGATGTGGGCGGGGTTGGGCTACTATAGACGAGGACGGTTTCTTTTGGAGGTCAGTTCTCTTTTTGTAAAAGTCATTTCATGATTTCTTTGCCTAATTCATCTTGTTCAAACTGACAGCTGCATAGTGAACCTACATATGAAGATTATTTTGGTGATGATAGGAAAAACCAGTTATGCTTTTTCATTGGCTGTAAAATTGAAGCTACCTGCTAGGAGAGTAGATCCGCTTTTCAGTAATTTATAAGACTTCTTATTCGATATTGATAGCTAGTATTCCATGTTTAGATGTTCCTCTGTAGTAGCAGTATTCTCGTCTTTCACTGTTCACAGATTAGAGGTTTGGAGTCCCCACCTTTTGATCATCTTGCCGATGAACAGCTAACTATATTGGATTCTCGGCCTAATCACATCTCTATCTACTGTCTTGGGAGATTTCGCACTGGGCCAAGTCATACGATGGTTGTGAAGGAGTCAAACATTTCAAGCTGGGTGGAACAACCCATTATTTGCTTTCATCTAATTGTACTTCCCTTAAATGCTTCAAGTTCAATAATGACACAAGCTTGGGTAACATCCTACTCAATGAGGCTGAACTTTGATTATTCAAGACAATACCACTTGTAGCAGATTTTAAATAGATATCCTTGAAGACAGTTCGCTTGATATCTCTGTTCATACTCACTTTTTATTTAAAAAATTGCAAGCGAGTTGTAGTCTTTTCCAATGAAGTTAGCTTCATATTTTTGCATTAAGTTTAATCCCAACTGTTTTGGTAGAAAGTTCCCTTCTGTTTAATGTTCGGCACATAAGCTTGTATTTTCTGAATCTGGAGCATTTTGTATTCTCCCTCTGCAGAATATGCCTTGACCTTTGAGCTTCTATTTGCTTGTATTGTTAGGGAGCAAAAATGATTGTTGAAGAAGGCCTTGGATTTCCTAAAACAGTTGTTGCTCTCCGAAAAATTAAAGGAATTGGAGAGTATACAGCTGGTGCAATTGCCTCTATAGCATTTAAAGAAGTGAGCAGCTTCTGCAAATTCTCACGATGACGAATTAGTATTACCCGTTGCAATAAAAGTTTAACTTTGTCATGTAGGCAGTGCCAGTGGTTGATGGCAATGTTGTTAGGGTGATTGCCAGGCTGAAGGCCATATCTGCGAATCCAAAGGACTCAGCAACAGTCAAGAGCTTTTGGTGAGCCTTGTCTATTATCAAATTCATTTCATTATGCTTCATTCTTATGACGATTTTGACATAGTCGCAAATTATCATGAAAGTCATTATCAGCATCATTTCTTTTCGACATTTTCTCAGTTTGACAATGGCATGTTTACCATTAGCATGACGTCTTGTTTTATGTTTTCTCAATAAGGAAACTAGCAGGACAAATAGTTGATCCTTGCAGACCTGGAGACTTCAACCAGGCTCTCATGGAACTCGGTGCAACAATCTGTAGTCCAACGAGCCCCCAATGTTCTTCATGTCCTATCTCTACTCAATGTCATGCGTTTTCCGTCTCCCTACATAGCATATCAATACTTGTTACAGATTACCCAACAAAGGTGGTCAAGGCCAAACAAAGGCATGATTTTTCAGCTGTCAGTGTTGTAGAGATAGTTGAAAGCCAAGATATGATTGATAAACCGCAGTCTGGGAGTAAATATATTCTTGTAAAAAGACCAGATGAAGGTTTACTTGCTGGCCTATGGGAGTTTCCATCTGTTCCTGTGGACGGAGTAGCTGACTTGGACACAAGGCGAAAAGTGATCAATGAGCATCTGAAGAACACATTCAATCTAGACCTTAAAACTGGATGCACTATAGTTACAAGAGAAGTCGTTGGAGAATATGTTCATATCTTCACTCACATTCGTCTCAAGATGTATATCGAGTTACTGGTTTTATGTTTAAAAGGTATCTATCCATTTATAGCACTTACTACCCCTATCCCAAAATGAATGTCCAAAAATTTCTACATTTACTCTTGATCAAGAGCTTTGAGATTTTTTGGACATTCACTTTGGGACGGAGGGAGTAATACTTTGTGGAGCTTACTGCATGCAATCTTTTTCTGAATTACCCTTCTGACTTGTATATACTTTCATCTATGGAGATCAAGGTGGAACGAAGATCTTGGACAGAAAGAAGGACAAAGCAACCATGGACTGGAAATATGTTGATAGCAAGGCGCTTGCAAGCATGGGATTGACATCTGGGGTTAGAAAGGTAAATGACAATATACTAGAACCTTATGACACCTTAATGATTTGTCAGATAGATTTGGCTTGCACCACATTGTTAAATACTATTTCAACCCCTCTGATTAATCTATTTCCAGATTAAAAAAAATGACTTTCTGCTTTAAATACTATTTCTCTCGAACATCTACTTTGGCGTAGGAGTATCTCATTTATCTATTGAGTGCCTTGGTTAATATGTTATACGAATAATGCAAAATATACTTCCTCCGTCCCAAAATGTTTGTCCCATTTGACTTTTTTGTTGAACTTTGACCACAAATTTATGAGAGATTAATCATGTTCATGAAATTCTAAAAGTTGTTGTTGATAATATTATTAATGGTGAATCAATAGGAATTTTTAGAATTTCATGAACATAATTAAATTGTCATATATTTGTGGTCAAAGTTCAACAAAAAAGTCAAATGGGACAAACATTTTGAGACGGAGGGAGTATAAGTTTTGCCCTGCTCCTATACTTTTAACGAGCTTTATTCGTGATTCAGGTTTACACAATGGTCCAAAAATTGAAGCAGAGTAGGATCACTCCAGTCCCAGCCAAAGCAAGAGAGAGGTTATTGCCAGTTAAAAATGAAGAAAAAGAATTACCCTTGGCACGTAGAGCTAGACGAAGAACTTTACCATGTCAATGAGCTCGGCCAACAAAATTTTGCTGACAGAATTGCCCTTGGTGCCTCCAGATTTTGATAGGAATTTTTGCAAAGTTAATTATCGAGGTCTCATGTAGTACACATGCAGTATATTGGCGATTATGTATCATTTTATCTAGAAGGCTTCTTTCTTATGTACGTCTCAAGCTAATTTTGCAGTTAAATACGGATTACAATTTTCCAAATTTTGTTTCGCTTCAAATTTGGCCAAAATCCAATCCAAGCCAACCCATGCACATCTTGCCATATAGTAGTGTGTTATTAACACTATTCAGTTAATAGCAACATTCTGAAAGTTGTTACAAAGGGACACTGCAAGGCACATTAAAACCCTTTAGTTAAAATAATTTCGGAAAAGATAATACTCCATCACTAAATTTTTTGTATAGTACGTCAAATGGGAACAACATGCAGGGACAGAGGGAGTACTCCGTAAGGAAATGTTTGTCTTCTTAAGCGAATTACGTTCTGTAACTTCTAAAAACTGAGAAGTAGAGCTTAATTTCTTAGGAAGTTCACTAGTTGTTTTGACAATTCATAGCGTTTTTGTGGCTTCCCCAACCAACCCAGGGTAATGCTCATGACTGAACTGTGGTAGCTAAGAACAGCAACTTAAGTGGTTCTATCAGTGTTAAACAATCTTTGGCAACCCCATAATCGAGCTTGGGAACAATTAAAAAATGATGCAAAGTACATTGCAGAAGGAAACAATGGCAGAATAGCAGCAAGAAAAGAAGAAAGAAAATCGTCAACGGGATCTTAGAGATTTCTGAGATCTACATCTTCCCAGATACACAAGCTCAAAGCTGGCTTTAAGGCTTAGAAATACGAGACCCAGATACAGTGCAGGCAGGCAAAAAAAAAAGGCAGAATGCCAGCAAAAAAAAAGTTTTGTTATAGTCTGTCAGACAGCTGAGTGACCATGCCAAACACCCGAAGGAGCCAGCAACGATCATCTACTATGGTGCAACCCAAGGGCTGCAGCCATTGTTAATCACGCTCTGATCACACAGCCACGGTTCATCCACCAAACATGGGTTCACTGTCTCCTTAGAAATCAAGGATACAGAGGTACGATCCTATAGAACAGATCCTGTTCAAGTAAGGTCGTGGCAGAATGTCCTGACAACTTGATATATATACCAAGCTTCCTTTTGTTTATTAGCTGATGTGGGCTAAAAGTCTTGTTTTTGATTCCTTTTTTAATCGTACTTGTGTGAATTCAAGAAATCTATAACTGATAACTCTAATGATTTTGAATAACTTCATACTGTGAGTTATCTTTGCAACCCCTTCCCCAAAGTCGCAGATATGATTCCCCACCTGCACGGGATCTTGCAGCTATCAACACGCTCATCTATCTCCATGCTTAAAGTTCTTTGGCTTGTGCTAAGTATGACAAAAAGATTTCACTACATATTCAATGAACAATTCCTCGACTTTAATTCACAAAGGAGGAAGATTTTTCTTGACCAATGTCCGCTTTGGTGTTGTTGGGATTAAAAGAGCAACTTCATCTTTTCTTCGTCCGCTTTGGTGTTGTTGGGATTAAAAGAGCAACTTCATCTTTTCTTCTTTTTTTCCCCTCACCATCTAGATAGATGACATAATCCGTAGCCTCTTGTCCAGGTCTAGCAATTTTACTCTTGAACAAGGTTTTTAATGGGTTCACCGCCACCCAGGTCTAGCTACAAACTTCTGTTTCTAATGCATTGGACGCTTCTAGCAATTTCGCTCTCGAACATTATCATTTTTTTATTTTTTTTTCTCGAGGTATGAATCTCAAAAGTTTCACACAAACAAGGATGACCCCTTATGTTTCTTCTCAGATTCAGCAGGCTATAAACTGATGAAATGAATTAATCAATCTTTAATATTCAAAAGAGAAAAACAACAGATTCTGAAGTTCCAATTTGGCTTTGACTACTACATTCTGAAGTGAATAAAGCGTATTCGTAAACACATGAGCTCTCCTTAGCATTACTTGATTATCATGAAAAGAAAAGATACCGCCGCCAATCATCAGATTCACTTTTTCCAAGGAATGGAGGTCGAAAGTAGACAAGACCAGTGGTAGAAACATATCATCATAATGGAAATATGAGAGGTTGGGTGCCATAATCTCATACTTAAATTTGCTACAACCTGAGATGGTCAGACACACAAGTCGAGGACAGAATATTGCTACACCCTCCAAACTAAATCCCCAGCATCTACTTAGCGTGAGATTAATCAAACTCACGCACTTGAAAAACAGATGAAGGCTCACGACATTCTTAGCACCTAACCAGAGATCTTTCAGCTCAATACTTGTCAAGGCTGCACAATCCCAAGGCGACTGGTAAAGGGAAGAAATTGGGAGTATGCATATTAGGTTTTATGCTCAGGTGCTTGAGTATAGATGGTTGTCATATGCCTTGTGTCTGCATGCAAAGATATTTACCGTTTGTACAATGTGCGTAGTTTGCAATCATTTGCATAAACTTCTGGTTGGCTGGTCCTCTAAAAATAAAATCAACGCTAGAAACGTCGATAGAATTATTACGACATGCAAGAAGCTGGTTCACAAATTTGAGCAGAGTACGGAATTCATTAGTAGAAAAACTTAAGATATGGAAGAGTAGTCCAGACAAGCCTCCATCTAGAAGACAAAACACTAGTTTGAACAGCATATTTGGTATCATCTAAAGAGAGAAAATGATGGATAATCTCATTAGGCAAGCTACTGAATTTGCTGCCCTCCATTCTAACCCTAACATGATCATTTCCAAATTCCATTTCCTCTTTTGATACGCCCCTATTTATCCCTCTCTTATGTCTTAACTGTTGCGAGTATAACAATTGAGTCTCATATCTATTTTGAGACTTTGTTGATTACTTTGAAATGACCAGAATGTGTCTTTTTCCATATTACGCACTTTGTATTGAATACGTAACACAAAAGTGCTATTCCCTCTATCCTAAAATGAATGCATAGTGGAGCATGTGTTGTAAGTATTATAAGTAAGGCATCAGAAAACGAGGGTAAGAAGTAGTAAGTGATTAGTTGTTATAACTTGTGAATCTCATGGTATAAATTAGTACTTCCTCTGTCTATGTCGTATTTTTTTTTTTTTCAAATTTACTGTTGATCAAAAGCAAATTTTTTTTTTTTATACTTAATTAAAGACAGAGGGAATATTATAAATTTTCTATTTTTAGAATAGTAACATTTATTTATTATGAGACGCCAGAAATACTGTATTATGGATTACTGGACAGTGGGAGTATTCAACACCAATTACCTAGAAAAAAATTCAAATAACTCCAAAAATGTTTGTAATAGTTTGTGTGAGTATGCGAGTGAGTCCCGTTAAATAAAGAAATATTAAAAACATTTCATTTTAGGAAAGTATAATTTTTAGGGGGAATCTCAAAGAAATAAAAAGTGTAATTTTTAGTGGGAATGAGGGATTATACTCCTCAGTCCGGTTGAAAAGTACACACTTCGGATTGGACACCCGTTGAAAAGTACACACTTCGGATTGGACACCCGTTGAAAATTACACGCTTTGGATTGGACACGCAAGTTAACTAAAAGTGTTATTCTCTCCTTTCCAAAATCAATGTATAAAATAATCTATATTTATATATGATTACGAGCAAATTTGAATTTTATTTGGACATTTATTTGAATGGAGGAAGTATAATATTGGTAGTGATTTATAAAGAACCACCACCACCAATCCACCATTACAAACCACCGGTTTTACTGGTAGTTAATCTAAGCAATATGACCTTAACTTACACAATTGTATACATCTAACAACAATTAAGGGAGAGAGTAAATCACACACAATCACACAGTATTTCGATTATTTTTTGCCATTTTCTTGGCATCCTTGTTTTTGACAAAATACATCACGTAAACAAGTAGCTGACAATAGCATAAATAAACACATACAACAGATTCCTGATTTGGCATGCCGCCGATCAAAAATATTCTGAAAGACAGTAGGAGACAAACAGGAACTTTAGCTAAATGTAAAGGTTTGTATAGTTAAATATCAGAAGAAGTAGCATTTGAGTTATGCATTGCTCGCCTAAGTTCGCTCATGAAATCCATCTGCGAATTGGAAGGTCCAACGACACCAACTGTAGGTTGTTGTATCATCTGAAAGTGAAAGGAAGTTATGCTGATTAAAAATAGTTACAGAGACCTCATTAAAACCTTGGGAGGACGAGAGGAACCAAGTAACCAAACATAAATTTAAATTTACCTGATGAGGAAGTATAAATTGCCCCCAGGCTGACGAGCCACTTCCTGAATACAAGGTCGGTCGCTCTATAAAACAGTTAATTCGTGATATTATTAAATTGGGATGTCAATTTTGAAGAAACTATTTGTTCTTGATATTTAAAGTATAGACTTTTAGGCTCTAAGTTTGTATCTATGGAACTTCTACTATTCAGTGTTGATACTTTTCATGGTAATTTCCCATGCTGATACTAAACCCTTCAACATATGAAATAGCAAAGTTTAATAAAAGGTGAAACAAGATTTTCCTGTTATCTTTCAAGTACGCTTAAGCTCAGTAGGTATTTGTGATTTTACTGAAAAGAGTGATAATCCCTCCGTCCTAGGAAGATAGTTCCACTTTGACTTTGGTTTGAATGAACTTTGACAAAAAAATATTAGGTCAATTTGATTATCCTAATGAAATTGTAAATTGGTGTATCAATAACAATTTTTAAAATTTAATTGGGATAATTAAATTTCCATAAATCATTGGTCAAATTGCAATCAAGTTGACCATCAAAGTCAAAGTAAGACTATCTTTTTTAGGACGGAGGAGGTATTGGTATGACAACAAAGTATAAACCACCAACCATGATTTTGATCGATAAACCACATAAAAGTCTTTCACTCACCAGCTAAATCAGTTGAGGGATTTTCATATGCATTCATAGCAGCTTGCCAGCCTGCATTGATAGAAAATTGGGGTAGTCAACTTTGAAGTCAGCCGTAAATCATAAAGAGGCTATTCAACACCAGAAACTTCTAAAGCAGATGATTAGGACAAATCAAGATTAAGTAGCCTTCAGGAAGAAAGAAATACCCATAGAAATGTATGCATGTCTATTGTGTGTCCTTGACTTAACAAGAACGTGAGATAACATGAACCCTTCCCACACTTCCTTAGGGTTAACACGAATCAATACCTTTGCACATTCAAAAAATAAATAAACAAATAAAGACAATGGAAGAACTTTCTTTAGAATCATTACATGATGGTGGTGCATGACAGCAGCGTGTATATGCTTCTATTGCCAGCATGTATATACTTCTATTGTATCTCATGTAAATCAGCAAGGTCTTGTAACAAAAAGCATCAATCATAAAAAGTAAGAACCTCACATAGTTCATAGGAGCATCACCCCAGGAAAGATGAATAAGAGAAGAAGCTGGGATAGGCAAAACCTATGACGTTCTATGGAAGTCACACAATTGTACATGTATACATGGGGCGAGCTTCTTCAAATACCATCACTACTTTCATATACCTATTTTTAATTTCACATGAAATTACATTTTCTTTAAGCAAATAACTTCATCTGAGGCAGAAGGATAGATACCATCAAAATGGTCTACATAGTATTGTTCTTCCTTATAATTACTCCCTATAATTCTTAGACAACATAAATTGTGTTTGTCATAACCAACTTCATATTATTTTTTCTACTCATGCCAAATTCTATTATTAGAATGAACCACAAAAATAAACCAAATAATCACAATATACTAATAAATAACAAGGTAGAAATGTACGGTTATTCAGGAGATGAAATGCGTCACTGTTACAGCATCCTTGCAAAGCAATTAAGCGGGCAGCAGGATACTCATTCGAAAAACTGCTGCTTCTTGGATCCCCATGATCTATGATGGGAAGATTTCTGAAGGCAGCAACTTGATTCTTCTCTCCATCATTTGCATAACTACTTGCCCGTTCCAATCTGTCTGCAAGGTTAGGTCAGGTAGAGTGCTCAATTTTTACACATCGCATCAGTTGTGCAAGCAAATAATGACATGTAACAAAACAGAAAAATAAATAAATAAATAACAGACTAACAGTTACATTTTGAATGAGTCCATACTTCCTCTAGAATACGACTGAGCTCCTTTTGTACTTTGAGTCTCTTTTAATACAATCACTTTTTCTTATAAAAAAATAAATAATACGACTGAGCAGTTCTCTAAAATGACCAAGTATGCACCAACACTCTGATGGGGATGTAATCAACCATATAACCAGTAAAATATTCCATGGTTTTGAAAGTGCCATCTCACGATGAATAAGGTTCATAACACAAGTACTTACATGGTACGACTTTAGACTTCTGGCTTAAATTATTGTTCTTTCACTTGCCTCGAAATTTTAATTAGGTAGTCAGCTTCAACAAAATGGTGGTTTTACTGTAAGAAGTTCATACTTATTGTCACATATGACAAGTCATACTTTTTAAAATCGTAAGTTTGCGCTCCTCTTTATCACTTCTAAATTGTATGCAAGTTATATATTCTTTATATGGCAGTTAGTTAATAATCATATCATTGGAAAAGAAGAAAAAACTATAACAAATCTGGAGATTTGAAGCTCCATTTTAGGAACTCGTGTCCTTTTTTTTGGAAACAAAAAATGAAAGTGTGACTCTCTTTTAATAAAGAGAGTACATTTTCTACAATTGCTGGGTGCAGTTGAATATTTTCTGGATTCCATAATTCAGACTCCAGACTGGATTTGCGATTTCGTTACTTCCCATGTTGGATGCAGAACATACAGTTTAGCTCCAATATGATATATTCCGTGTGAGTAAATTAAGGACAACTAAGCTAGAGTTTGACATCAATTTTGCTGACGAAGTTGTGACTTCAAAATCACATTTAATAAAATATATTCGCACGCAAAAGTAATAATACATGATATTCTACAGGTGGCTGCTGCTATAGTTTAATTAAGAAGACTCCAGTCTTGATTGAAAATGAGAACATTCAACATTCATTGCTGGGGACATGTATATAAGGGCCTGGCATGTTGAAGATGTATCTGCACATTGGACAGGCCCGGCCCTAAGGCAAGGCAAGTGAGGCCATTGCCTAGGGCCATCAAAAATAGCAGTGTTCTAAAAGACCCCGCCTAAGGGCGCCTAGGCCCCGCCTAGGCGCTAGGCCCCTCTCCAACGCCTAGTTCTAAGCCCCGCCTAGGTCTCGACTGATCCCGACTAATCCCGACTAGTCCCCGCCTAGGCGCTAGGCCCGACTCTGCCGCCTAGCATCCGCCTAGCGCTTTTTAGAACCTTGAAAAATAGTACTAGTAATATTAGGGCCCCAAAATATGATGAAAGTGCATGACTTCCCTGAGCTAACCATAAGATACATTTGGCTACTACCCACCGACCCAAGTTCGAATCCTGGTGCCACCATTTCACTTTTTTTTCTCCCTATTTTCATTTGGATTTTGCTCCCAGCTTAGGCTTTTTTTGCAAATTTCTTTTTTAATATTTGCAATTATCTTTATGATTATTGGAATATTTTAAAATTAACATTAAAATACAAGGCAATATTTCTTTAAATGACTTACAATTATGTCAAATCAATTATTTATAATTATCATTTTAATATCATAATAATTATTTGAATACTTTGCAATATCAATATAATTTTTTTGTAATATTTTTAAAATTACTCGCAATTATTTCAAATAAAAAAATGTCAACCTTACCTAAGTAAGGTCACCACTATCCAAATCGAATCTCAATCGTTTTATTAACGAAATGCTAAAACCTAAAAAAGATGAAAAGCGAGATCTCGGATAAAAGAGCAAACCACTAAAACTTAAGAAGAGACCGAAAGAAAAACCTCATATTTGAAGAAGGGCAGAGCGAAAATAGGGTGAAAGAAATAGAGATTTGAGAACACCACTGACCATCTACCATTGAGGATTGAAAAAAAAAGAGGGCCCAAGTTGATTACTTGGCCTAGGGCCCTGTTCACCACAGGACCAGCCCTGCCATTGGAGATATGATGGGTTTTAAAAACATAAAAAATTCCACTGTGATAACCATTCTATCTTCATAATCCTATATTATAAACTTCAAGCCAAAGTGGAAGATTAGAGTACCCTCTCAGCCAGCGGCAGTTGACTGGTAAGTAGTGGTTATGAAGTTACGAATTCTGTTGAATAGACAGTTGCGACATAGGCTGAATATATGAGCCCTTTTGGCAGAAATAACCTAAGAGGCGAAGCAGAAAGTAGATACAGTAGAGTTCAAGATGAACCCCATGTCAAATAAAGGTGAAAAAGTGTTCCATTAACAAGTCAAAGATAAAAGAGTAGTCAACAAAAAGTTGGGAGCCTAGTTAGTCTTAGGTGTATAATCTTCTCTCATTTAAGATCAGTAGATCCTACACAAGTTTCTTTGCCTATCTAGTTTGAGTATAGAACAATACAAGCAACAGACAACAGATAAGAACACTCCACCCCATAAGAGGAACTGCATTACACTATGGCTATCTGATATGCTTCAAACGCAACAAATCAGATGTTTTGATGACATAATTATATTTCTGAACTAATAAATCACAAAGCGAAATGTCAGATTGTGTGGCACATTAGTTGGAAGTCAAAGTTGAGTCTGTTCAGGACCTAAACATTGCTTAACAAATATCATTTGCATAGAGTGCATGCTACAAACAATACCTTCACCATAAACATGAATTAGCTGAAACATTCATCAACCAAGCAATCAAAAACCTCAAATTTAACTGCACAGCAACTGAATTTTACATACCAAAACACATACTCCATCCGTTCCAAAACGATTGTCCCATGTGACAATGTCAAACTTTTTATGATTGATGCATTACATGCTAGTAAATTATTGGCTTGCAATATATTCATTGCTGTTTTCTTACGAAAGTATAACTACATGTTTGGGGAAAGCGAGAGAATATAAGATCTTGGTAGGTCAAACGCACAAAATTAGGGAAAGTTCAAATGAACAGAGCCAGGAACAAAGTTAAAGACTTTTACCTCCTCCGGATTTCCGCCTTCCATGAGAACGATTTCTACACACAAATGAGCACACAAATAAAATCAAACCCCCACTCAATCAATGAATTGATCCCAAATCAATATTAAGAGTGTGTTTGAGGGAGAGAAAACATAAAAAAAGTGAATATCTTTCAATACCTTTGGTTAGGAGGAGCATAGCGCTTGATAGTGGCAATGTTGGCCGTCGAATCCATAGGGTTTTCCAGCATCTCTTTTTTTAATTTTAAAATACAATCAGCTCCGCCACCACCGCCCCACCACCGCCGGAGGGAAACAGAAGGGTAACAAGGAAGTGGAAAATTGCGAAGGGATGTTAGGGTATGGGAAGGGGGATTATTTTGTGAATATTTTCATAGATCGCTCCCTCCCCGTCCGTCGATGTCAACAACTCGAAGAGAGAGAGAGAGAGAGGGCTTCGATTCAACACCGATCTTGACTGATCTTTCGACGACTAATCCCTTTATTTATTTTTTATAGAAAGAAATATTCACTCCATCCAAATTCCGAATTTAAGGTTTTTACTTTTTTTTTTTTTTTTGTCAATTTACTGTTTTAGTTTGATTTTATAAAACGAACAATGAGTCTCGCTTACTACATTCACAATAACAACCCAATTTCTAATATTTACTAACTTTTTCTCTCATATTTTACTTTTAAATTATCACTTTTAATAACCGTGTATAATCAAACTAAAAATTAAAGAGAGGAAACTCCACTATAATTGTCACTAGATTGACTCCCGTGCGATGCACGGGGCATTACTGTATATTCAAAAGACAAAAATTGAACTAAAAAAAATCAAAAATTCAATTCGTTTATATATTATGAAATAATTTCTTAAAGACATTGTTAATACATAAAAATTAGAAAACAATAAAATAGGAATAAAACAAAAATCATAAGAAATATGCATTTCTCCATATACAATACTGTAGTATTTTATCATTTAAAAAAGTAAATAAAACACATGAATGACATATGAAATAAGTTATTGAAATTAGTAAAAAAAATGTGAAGATTGGAAATCTAGTTAAAAAAATGTGATATTTTATTTCTTTTTGATAAAGAGAATTTTTTAAATAAAAACAAAAGATTTGTTCATACCAAAAGGATAGTACAGTTATCCAATAAAAATTAATATCATTCTTTTTCAAATGGAAACTTTCCATGAAGTCATGCTCGTACATCTAAAAAATAAGTTATTGAAATTTGTCCAAATCAAATTAAAAAGTCTCTATTTAAAGAGGTTTTTTTTTTTTTGAATTTTGGTGTAAAAAAATTATTTTAAAAAAGAGGAATTTGTTCCTATGTCCAAATCAAATGAAAGAAGTCTCTATTTAAAGAGAAATTTTTTTTATGAATTTTGGTGAAAAAAAAATTTAAAAAAAATTATTTTAATATATAATAATTGAGGTTAAAGAAATGGGATAATTTTTTTTTTTGAAATGAAGCCAGCCAATCAAAAAGTGACACGTGGCAAATTAAAAAAAAAGAAATTCGTCAGTCTTCACGCGACATTGTCGGCGAGTGAAGTGCATTCGCATGTAAAATGACCAAATTATCCTTCACCACACGGACGACACATGTCCAAATTTCCAAAAAAAAAAAAATAAACACACCCAATCACAGCTTGCCACATGCCATTTTAGCCCCTTGTTTTTCAAGATTGCCACCGTGTGAAAGGACTAAAATGCCCCTCAAAGTCCCTCTATTTGCCAAAACATTGTTATTATATATTTATAGATTATCATTATCATTTATAATTAAAACAAAAACCTGACACTTAATTACTTTTGACTAAAAAAATATTGAAAAAATAAGAAGAAAAATTAACAAAGGATAATTAAGAAAGTTATATTTAAAAAAACAATTTTTTTTTTATGTATCCAAATGAAATGAGAATAGATATCGAACTATAGATCAAAGATTTTTTTTTTTAAAATAATCAAAAAAAAAATGGTTGATATATGAAACTAAAATCAACCCAATAATCATATTACCCCATTTCGCTTATTAAATTGAAACCCAAACCCACATTCATCACATTCCCCCTGTATATATGTATATATATATATATATATATTAAAAATAAATATGATTCTTTTTCAAATGAAAAATTTCCCTTAACTCATGCTCGTAAATCTTAAAAAATATGTAATATTTATTTAGATTAACTCCTTATGAACATAATTATGAAATTTATTATCAATTTAGCTAATTTAAATTTGAGAAGAAAAATAAAATTACTAAAAATACTAACAATTGTCGGCGAGTGAAGTGCATTCGCCTGTAAAATGACCAAATTATCCTCCACCACACGGACGACACATGTCCAAATTTCCAAAAAAAAAAAAAACACACCCAATCACAGCTTGCCACATGCCATTTTAGCCCCTTATTTTTCAAGATTGCCACCGTGTGAAAGGACTAAAATGCCCCTCAAAGTCCCTCTATTTGCCAAAACATTGTTATTATATATTTATAGATTATCATTATCATTTATAATTAAAAAAAAAACCTGACACTTAATTAATTATGACTAAAAAATATTGAAAAATTAAGAAGGAAAATGAACAAATGATAATTAAGAAAGTTATATTTAAAAAAACGATTTTTTTTTTTATGTATCCAAATGAAATGAGAATAGATATCGAACTATAGATCAAAGATTTTTTTTTAAAATAATAAAAAAAAAATTGGTTGATATATGAAACTAAAATAAACCCAATAATCATATTACCCCATTTCGCTTATTAAATTGAAACCCAAACCCACATTCATCACATTCCCCTATATATATGTATATATATATATATATATATATATATATATATATATATATATATATATATATATATATATATATATATATATATATATATATATATATATTAAAAATAAATATGATTCTTTTTCAAATGAAAAATTTCCCTTAACTCATGCTCGTAAATCTTAAAAAATATGTAATATTTATTTAGATTAACTCCTTATGAACATAATTATGAAATTTATTATCAATTTAGCTAATTTAAATTTGAGAAGAAAAATAAAATTCCTAAAAATACTAACAATTGCGTTAAATGAAATAAGTTTTCCCAAACACAATACTCACTCGTGAACCACTACCCCATCCCACTTATTAAATAGAAACTCAAACCCACATTCATCACACTCATCCCTATATATATATATATATATATATATATATATATATATATATATATATATATATATATATATATATACATATATATATATATATATATACATATATATATATATATATATATATATATATATATATATATATGTATATATTATATTTAATAATCGTATATACTTTATAAATACGGAATGATTTTGTTTATACATATTAAAAACTATTCCAACTCATCATCCTATATCCCATCACTTTTAATTTATTTTATAATTTTTTAATGTAGTAAAATTATTATTATTATTATTATCATTATTATTATTATTATTATCATTATTATTATTATTATCATTTATAATTTAAAAATTTACTTCACACTTAATTAATTTACACTAAAAATAAATTAAGAAAGTAGTAAAGGATAATTAACAAATTTATATTTAGAAAAGAGGTTTTTTGTTTCTTTGTCCAAATCAAATGAAAGAAGTCTATATTTAAAGAGAAAGAGAAATTATGAACATTGGTGTTTAAAAATATTAAAAAAAATGAATTTTTTTTATGTGTCCAAATCAAATGAAAATAGTCTCTATTTAAAGAAAAATTTATTCAATGAATTTTGGTGAAATTTATTTTTTAGAAAAAATTAATTTATTATAATATAATTTTTAAAAAATGATGAGCATCTTTCACGATATTCGTCTTTATTAATACTTTATTTACTATGATTCAATTTTTTTTGAAATAAATTAAATAAAATGTTTGATGTATCGAATAAACTCAATAACCATATTAGCCCTTTCAACTCACTATCCTATACCCCCATCAATTTAATTTTCTTTTATATTCTTTATTTTTATAATTAGTAAAATTATTATTATTATCATTATCATTTATAATAAAAAAAAACCCGACTCTTAATTAATTTTGACTAATAAAATATTGAAAAATTAAGAAGGAAAATTAAGAAAGGATAATTAAGAAAGTTATATTTAAAAAAACGAATTATTTTTATGTGTCCAAATGAAATGAGAATAGATATCAAACTATACTTCAAAGATTTTTTTTTTAAAATAATAAAAAAAAAAATGGTTGATATATGAAACTAAAATAAACCTATTAACCATATTACCTCATTCCGCTTATTAAATTGAAAACCAAACCCACATTCATCACATTCCCCCTATGTATATGTATATATATCTATATATATATATATATATAGGAAGCTATTCAAATGAGAACCTTATTTAAATGAGAACCATAAGAACCATTTCCAGCCATTAGATTAAGATAATTGAGTGGTTTAGATTTTATTTGATTAAGAGGAGGACCGGTGGCAATTTTGTAATTATGTTGAACATCAAGGGCAAAACGGTTTAAATATAAAGAGTTCGTGAAAGACGGGAGAGATAGAGAGAGAGAGAGAGAAAGCTAGACGGCTATTGATCGCCAGGCTTGTTTTCTCGCCTTGTGATCTCGCCGGTTGTCGATTATTATCTCATTTGAAGTGAATTGGCCGGATTAATTACAAATTCTCGTCGGAAATTAATTTTTCTTTCTCAATCTCACATTTGAAGTGAATTGTTTGAATTTATGGAGCAAAATCAAGCTAATAATTCAGGTATTTTTGATCTAATTATTAATCCTGTTTAATAATTGATTGCGTTTGAAAATTGTTATTGTTTAAATTGAATAGTAGTTAAATTTGATGTTTGGAGTTGAATACAGTAGCTAATCTATTTTGTGTTTTGATTATAGCAGTTGTATACACTAGCTAGGTACAATATCTATTGTAACTTAGTGTACACTAGCTAGTTATCTAGTGTCTGTTGGCCAAAATGCTTAGGCAGGATAGGCCACTTGGCCAAGTCCTTGTGTGCACTTGCTAGTTATCTAGTGTACACTAGCTAGTTGATTTCCTGCAGGATGTTTACGTAGAATGCTTTGAAAATTTGTTTCTAGCTACGTTTCTTGGGAGATGCCTTCATATAAAAAACAATTAAGTGAATACTTTTTGAAGAGAGTACATTAGATAAAGTAGCTAGTGTACACTAAGTTACTATTTCATTAAACATTTCATTAAATAAAAGAGTACAATAGAAATAAACATCTAACAGTCATTAAATAATAACATTGTGCACTAGATAAAATAGTTGGTGCACACTAGCTAGTGTAACTTATTGTACATTAGCCAAATGGCTTAGGCAGCAGGACAAGGCCTTATGTTCACCATGCTGAGAACATTAGTCAAAGTAGCTAGTGTACCCAAGTTAATCTGTCCTATTTTATAAATTTGCTATTGTACATTAGATGAAGTAGCTAGTGTACACTAAGTTATTATTTCATTAAACATTTTATTAAATAAAAGGGTACACTAAATAATAACTGTGTGCACTAGATAAAATAGCTAGTGTACACTAGCTATTGTACACTAGCTAGTGCACACTAAATAAAAGGGTACACTAAATAATAACTGTGTGCACTAGATAAAATAGCTAGTGCACACTAGCTATTGTACACTAGCTAGTGCACACTAGCTAGTGTACACTAGCCAAATGGCTTAGGTAGCAGGACAAGGCCTTGTGTTCACCATGCGAGAACATTAGACAAAGTAGCTAGTGTACCCAAGTTTATATGTCCGATTTTATAAATTTGCTATTGTACATTAGATAAAGTAGCTAGTGTACACTAAGTTACAATTTCATTAAATAAAAGGGTACAATAGAAATAAACATCTAACAGTCATTTAATAATAGCGTGTGCACTAGATAAAATAGCTAGTGCATACTAGCCAAATTGCTTAGGCCTTGGCAATACCTTGTGTTCACCATCTTTGAGTACATTAGATAAAGTGGATACATTTTTATTTTTAACAAATGTTTCTATTTTGTCCCTTTTACATCCATATTGACCTACACGATAATATTTGTTTGACGGTGTATTTATATACGCTAGCTAGTTAGGTAGTGAGTGAAATGCAATTGGATACGCTAGCTAGTTTAGCTTACGTACCCAATAAATCATTTAAATAATAGCTGTGTACATTAGATAAACTAGCTAGTGCACACTAGGTATTTATCTAGTGTTCGCTAGCCAATTAAGATGCTACTTTACCTAAGTTTATTGAGTGTTTTAAAGTTGTATACACTAGGCGTGTTGCTCTTGTAACTTAGTGTACGTAATTGCATTGTTTGTTTGTATTACTGTATCTTATTATGTTTTTTTTGTTTTTTTGTTTTACTTTGTAGGTGTTGGAAGTAATCATTCTAACTTTCCAAGTGTGAATCGTGTGGGATCATACTCGGATGATAGTGATGATGCTTGTTCAAAGCTAATTATTACACCTAATTTCGGTAGGAAATGGTTACCTAATTGTGATGATGCTCACAAGCCACATCTTGGTCGGTGGTTTGCAAGTTATGAGAATGCCTATGATTTTTATGAAGCATATGCTCGGATGTGTGGGTTTGTTGTTCGTCGTGGTACTAGTAAGAGTGGAAAGGGAGGAGGAGAAAAAATATTGAAGTACTACTTATGTCACGAGACAAGGGTTTGTCAATAATCAAATAGAAAAAAGTGATTCTAATGAAGGTGATAGCGGTAGACGGACATCGGAAGAAAATGTTTTCAAGATGTGGGCACATGCGCTATGATTGCATTGAAGCGTGTGGGTAAGAATGAGAAGGAGGGAGTAGTTGTGTATAATTTTGTTGAGGCACACAATCACAAATTAGTTGGTGCGGGAGCGAGGCAATTCTTGAAATCCGGTAGGGAAATGTCAATTGTGCATAAGACTTTTGCCTTTGACGCATCAAAGGTGAAGATAGGTCCATCTCAAGCTTATGGCTTGATGAAAGAGATTGTTGGGGGTTATGAAAATGTTGGTGCCACCGTCATGAGATTTTAGGAAGCTGGAATAGGGATTTGAAAGAAGGCATTGGGAAGAAAGATGCCCGGATTATCTTTGGACAAGTTTAAGGCAAAGAAGGAAGAAATTGGGGCTTTTTATTACGAATATGACAACGATTCATCGAGTCACTTGACCAAAGCTGTTTTGGGGTGATCCAATAGGCCGCGAAATTATGAAGTATTTGGTGATGTTATATCATTTGATGCTACGTTTGGTACAAATAAGTAAGTGATATTCAATGTTTTAGATTATGCATCAATCATCATATATTTGTTGCTATTCTTGAGTGATTTTCTTTATATTTCTAATCATTAGGTACAATATGGTTTATGTACCATTACGTGGCGTTGATAACCACAGGAAATGTGTAACATTTGCAGCGGGACTTCTATCAAAGGAAGATATTCCTCATTACACATGGGTTTTCCGAGTCCTTTCTACGAGTATGGGTCGTGAACCATTCTGTTTAATCACGAGACCAATGTCACCTTGCCATGAAAGCTTGAGCAATACCTGCTTGTTTTCGATCTTGCAAGGCATCGTTGGTGCATGTGGCATATCATGAACAAACTACCAACAAAGGTGCATTTTCTTAAAAATCTTGAAAATTTTGTTTGACATTGTTCTCCTGGATCTGATAGCTACTTTATCTATTTGTAACTCGGTGTACACTAGTTATTGTAACTTAGTGTACACTAGCTAGTTATCTTAGTGAACACTAGGCTTTGTGTTACTAGTGTAACCTAGTGTACACTAGCTAGTTATCTTAGTGAACACTAATTTGTGTTGCTAGTATAACCTAGTGTACGCTAGCTAGCGTACACTAGCTATGTGTATCGGCATTGGCTAATGTAAACTAGCTAGTTTCACTTAGTGTACACTCGATTGTTATCTAGTTTACACTAGCGAAATGCCTTAGGCGGCGGGACAAGGTATTGGGCCAAGCACTTTGTGTCTGGCCCACTAGCCGTTGTAACTTAATGTACACTAGCTAGTGATCTAGTGTACAATAGCTAGTTTTCTTAGTGTACACTAAATTTGTGTACACTAAGAACACAATTCATTGTTATTAGGTACACTAGTTAGTTTATCTAATGCATTCAATATACTTATTACAATATTGACTTGCATTCTTATTGATTGTTATCATGTTTATCATTTGTGAAGGTTGGTCCACATTTGTGCAAGGAGTTGGATTTTATGTCCAAGATAAAAGAATATGTTTGGAATGAAAATATAGATGCATCGGAATTTGAAGAGAGTGGAAATACATTATGGAAGAATATGATTTAAACAATAATGAGTGGTTAAGAAGTATGTTTGAGAACGGGAGTTATTGGATTCCTGCATATTTCGGGGATGATCCTTTGTTAGGTATACTGCGTACAACTTCATGGTCGAGAGTGCAAATGCATTTTGGCAAGTATAGCATGGAGAAGGACACGTTGACGAGTTTTACGTCCGTTTGAGACGGCAATGGAGAAGCGGCGTAACACCAACAAAAGATTAAATTATGAGTGTTTGACACAATTGCAGCGAGACTCCTCTGTTGATTGAGAAAGATCTTTGCGGAGATTTACACGCGCGATATATTTTATTTGATTCAAGATGAAATTAAGGAAAGTTGTTATAATGTGGGGATGAAGTCTATGACCTCCGTTGGCGATTCTTATAAGATTTTGATTTTTGACAGATAGTAAATTGAAAGGAAAAGAATTTGAGGTATGTGATTTTTTACCAAGTGTTGTTTCAAATAGCATTTGCGGTTTGTTTATAGTACATGCGAGACTTATTAGTTCTTGAATATTTATGTAGGTGAAGCACATGATAGGAACTAACCACATAGATTGTTCATGCAAGCTTTTTGAGAGAGTTGGGATTTTGTGCGGGCATGCTTTTTTGCCTTAAAAGCTTGGATAATGTAAACAAGATTCCTAGAGATCATGTACTTAATCGCTGGATGAAGAATGCCGAGCGTCGAGCATCATTAGTGACAGGTGGTGGTGTATCGGAAGAATCGTGCAAAAATGGGTGCATTTGGTGACAAGTTGAATGATATTTGGTTAAATTTCAACGCAATCATGGGATTAGCGGTAAGGACATCAATGATATGGACCATGTTGAAAAGGTTTTGAGGGATTTGAAACATGAGTTACGTGATCGGAGAGGAACAAATGTTGTTCCAAAGAATAAGGTTGTTATTGAGAGTTTAATTGGTGCAGTGATTCCAGATGATATCACAGTCAAGCCTCCCAATGAAGCTCGTAACAAAGGGTGTGGGAGGAAGAGGATTATGAGTGCCCGGAGAAGTCAATCATCGAAAAACAAAGAACTAAGAGATTATGCGGGTATTGTAACAAAATGGGTACTCATGACAAGCGTAATTGTCCAGAAAAGGATAAGAATTTTGATAATAATGTTGATAATAATGATGATGATGATAGTGAATAATTTGGTTATAATTTTTGTTATTGGATAATGATTTTTATGTCTTTTTTTCATTTAATTATAGATATTATATTCATTATTGAATATAAGAAAAAGGTTTACTGTTAATATTTGGTTGACGGTGTATTTATATACACTAGCTAGTTAGGGAGTGTGTGAAATGCAATTGGATACACTAGCTAGTTTAGCTACGTACCCGATAAATCATTTAAATAATAGCTGTGTACATTAGATAAAATAGGTAGTGCACGCTAGCTAGTGTAACTTAGTATACACTATCCAAATGGCTTAGGCGACGGGACAAGGCCTTGGCCATTACCTCGTGTACACTTGCTTGTTATCTATTGTTAACTTGATGTGTTGTTAGTGTCAAGGCCAAGGCATTGGCCTTGGCTATGCCAAGGCATCAGCCATGGCCTTGGCTATGCCAAGGCATCAACCTTCGCTAAGTACACTAGCTATATATATAGTGTACACTAGATATGTACATAATGTACACTAGTTATTTAGTTGGATCATGTCATTGTTTAGTTTACAATAGCATTTCTAACTTAGTGTACACTAGCTATTTGCAACTTAGTGTAAACTAGCGTGTGTAGATATATAGAGCACACTAGATATTTATCTAGTGTAACTTAGTGTACACTAGTTATACTAATTCTTTATTTAATTTAGTTGTTGAAAACCTTTTATTGAAGTCTGTGTTTCTTTTTTTTGTTGAAAACATTTAATTTGGTTCTCATTTGAGCAGCATCGTATGTGGGGTCATACTCTAATAATAACAGTCAACGTTCCATAAAATTTGGCAAAGAAGGTGACGCTTAAACCAACACACCGCTCATAGCGTTGTCCTTCACACTCAAACACCAAAAACACACTAGGGCTTCAACAGAAAAATCCCTAGGGCTCCGACGAAATCAAAATCAACTGCGATGACAGAAACAAGACGCTCTAGTAGACTACCATTAGAAGCAATGCAAAAAAAAAGAAAACAAAGAGAAGTTTGTATTAGATTCTAGGAATCTACTTGTTTGCGAACACTATCTTGAATACGAATTTGGCAAAGAGGATGCATTTGGTCCATCTTCTTCAATATCAAAGAAACTCCAACTCAAGGTACTTCTAGGAATTTCTAGCTTCTATGTAAAACTTGAGTACACTATATAATTGTACAGTGTAGAAGGGTGCATTTTCTTAAAAATCTTGAAAATTTTCTTAAAAATCTTGAAAATTTTGTTTGACCTTTGTTCTCCTGGATACAATAGCTACTTTATCTATTTGTAACTCGGTGTACACTAGCTATTGTAACTTAGTGTACACTAGCTAGTTATCTTAGTGAACACTAGTGTGTTGCTAGTGTAACCTATTGTACACTAGTTAGTGTGCACTAGCTATGTGTATCGGCATTTGGTAATGTAAAGTAGCTAATTAGATAAAGTAGCTATTGTACACTATCTAACTAGAAAAGTATACACTTCAAGGCAAAGTCCAAAAACAAGGCCTTGGCATGTCTAAGGTCATGGACAAGGCAAATTATACGGTGTTCAAAAATTCACTTATTACTAGTATCTATAGCAAATGTAAACAAGTTTGAATTTCAAGTTGCTTTGTCAAACTTGTGTACACTATCTAATTATACAGTTTATTCTTTCTTGATCCATAAGCCTTGCAATAAGAAGGAATCTCGACAAGAAAGAGAGGAAATCAAGAAAAACCGTTTCAAAATATGACTACCAAAAATCAAGAATAAGAGGCAAATCACAAAGATTGGTTGAAGGCTGTCGACGCATTATCTCCTCCTCAAATTCGGTGGTTAGAGTCTAACGGGCTAAAAGCACTTCTTCACTTCAAAATCACAAGTCTAACTCACGAGAATAGGGTACTATGTCATCAAAAACTACAATCACAATGATGACGTAATAACCCTAAGCAACGGAGACAAGCTTTTACGTGACGAGAGGAGGAGGTAGAACGCATTTTGGGTCTACCAAGGGTGAGAGGAAAATAGAGTTTCCTTTTAAAGATAGAAAGCTTATAAATCATAAGGAGACGAGTGGAAGGCACGGTTGCCAATGATGAAGAAGTGACCCGGCCATGGTTAATCCCCCATTAGCATTGTGAAAAAAATTAAGAGGAGCGAGGTGCAAATGATTTGTTCAAGATGAATTTCATGATAATTATGTCAAATGTATTGATAGCACAACGGGCGGGTAGCTTTGTTAATCAAGAATTGCTTGATTCCAATGTTGACTTCAATGAATGCGCACAATATAAGCTGGTGTGCCTATGTCATTAATCAACTAAAGCTTGCAAGGCTTAGATGGAAAGAAAACAGCTATTTTCCTGGATCGCTGGCATTTTTAATTGTAAGTGATTGACTTAAATTATATTATTTTTTATAGGCTCTCTTATTGAATCTAACATATGTTGATTGTTTTCTTTGTAGTTGCTTTACCTTGATCGTGTGGAGCAACAAGGTGCTCCAATTGTTAGAAGGACTTGCCCTGCATATCAAGCATGGACTACCGAACTGATGGCACAGAGAGAAAATTTTGAAATGGAAAAAGATTTGATAGGAAAGGGTAAAGTACAGGGAGATTAACCTTAATCATAGCCAAGAAGACCAACAACAAGAACAGCCCAAACAACAAGAGGTAAAATATTTACACTTATATACATTAGCTACTTATCTACTGTGTATAAAGTCTATTGATCATTATTGACAAGTGAAATATTTTTCCGAGTAAATCTATTGAAATTTCATCCACAATTCTCTTAAATATTTCAGGACAATATCAAGAATCTTGAATTTTGTCCTGAAAACTTGAAGCATGGACTATCTGAATATATCAAAGCCCTTAATACTTGTCTTGCAACGGACCCGGAGGATAAGCGTATTGTCCATATTGACCTAGCGATACGGGAGTTTGTTAGGAAGCAAGGCAGTGACAAATTGTAATATTATTTTGTTATGTTGGATACATTTTTATTTATAACAAATGTTTCTATTTTGTCCGTTTTACATCCATATTGACCCACCTATTAATATTTGTTTGACAGTGTATTTATATACACTAGCTAGGTAGGTAGTGTGTGAAATGCAATTGGATACACTAGCTAGTTTAGCTTCTGTACCCAATAAATCATTTAAATAATAGTGTACATTAGATAAAATAGGCGGTGCACGGTAGCTAGTGTAACTTAGTGTACACTAGCCAAATGGCTTAAGCGACGGGACTAGGCCTTGGCAATACCTTGTGTACACTATCTTGTTATCTATTGTACAATTGATGTGTTGTTAGTGTCAAGGCCAAGGCATTGGCCTTGGCTACGCCAAGGCATCGGCCCGTGGCCTTGGCTATGCCAAGGCATTAACCTTCGCTAAGTACACTAGCTATATATATAGTGTACACTAGCTATTTACATAATGTACACTAGTTATTTAGTTTGATCATGTCATTGTTTAGTTTACAATAGCATTTCCAACTTAGTGTATAATAGCTATTGTAACTTAGTGTACCCAAGTTATTATGTCTTTTTTTATAATTTAGCTAGTGTACACTAGATAAAGTAGCTAGTGTACCCAAGTTACTCTGTCCTATTTTATAAATTTGCTAGTGTACATTAGATAAAGTAGCTAGTGTACCCAGGTTAATCTGTCCTATCTATTTTATAAATTTGCTATTGTACATTAGATAAAGTAGCTAGTGTACACTAAGTTACTACTTCATTAAACATTTCATTAAATAAAGGAGTACAATAGAAATCAACATCTAACAGTTTATGTTAAATAACCATCTGTATTCTCTATTAGATATTGACATACCTGTTAATATTTGTTTGACAGTGTATTTATATACACTAGCTAGTTAGGTAGTGTGTGAAATGCAATTGGATACACTAGCTAGTTTAGCTTCTGTACCTAATAAATCATTTAAATAATAGCTGTGTACATTAGATAAAATAGCTAGTGCACAGTAGCTATTGTAACTTAGTGTACACTAGCCAAATGGCTTAAGCGACGGGACAAGGCCTTGGCGATACCTTGTGTACACTATCTTGTTATCTATTGTACACTTGATGTGTTGTTAGTGTCAAGGCCAAGGCATTGGCCTTGGCTACGACAAGGCATCGGCCGTGGCCTTGGCTATGCCAAGGCATCAACCTTCGCTAAGTACACTAGCTATATATATAGTGTACACTATATACATTGAATACCCGAAACTTTAATTGGCCTTGAACTTGATTTTGGACAAGTGTTCCAAGTTAGGTGTTCCAAGTTGAGTAATAAAAAAACAAAAATAGTCACGGATTCAATAGTTATCCCAACTAGTCTTGCTTCATTTTGTCCATAAGCAATAGTGCCAAATTTCAAACAAAATCGATCACGGATTCAATAGTTAAATACATTTCAAAAAAAAGTCATGAATTCAATAGTGCCTAATTTCAAACAAAAACAGTCACGGATTCAGTATAAATAAGTTAGATCTTCACTTCTTTTTTATTTCTAAATTTCATCTAAAAAGCAATCAATTTCTCGGTATGAGTACGAGTAGGTCAGTCAAGTCTAAGAAAAATGTTGAAGATTATGAAGAAGAAAGAGCTGCTAAAAAAATTTCAGGTTTCTTAGAAGATATTAAGGAGGGATATTATAGTTTGTGGAACAGTTCGGATAAACTTCACGCCCATTACGTGACAATAAGAACGACAAGAAATCAACATGGATTTGGGATTCTCTTCTGTTACATGCCAAGGATCGTGGGGCAACTAAAGCTTATGGAGAGCATGATATGTTCCAGCACTCTGCACTCTATAAGTTTATGGAGAGCATGAATGAATAATTTGTTAAGTGTTGTGTGGTTTGTTTGTTTGTTTGTAGTTTTTTTTTTTTAATGAATAATATCTACTGTATAATATAATTTTCTTTAGATCTGAATTGCCAATTAGTTTGGTTTGAAGTGCCAGTTTTAATTATACATTCACATACTTCTGGATATAATTGGCCTTGGCCTTGGACTTGGCCAAGGCCAAGGCCAAGGCCAAATCCATGACAAGTTCAAGGTCAAGGCCAACTTGTCCATGGCAAGGCCAAGGCCAAGGCCAAGTGTTGTTATGTCTTTTTTTATAATTTATGCCTTGGCCAATACCTTGTGTACACTATCTTGTTATCTATTGTACACTTGATGTGTTGTTAGTGTCAAGGCCCAGGCATTGGCCTTGGCTACGCCAAGGCATCAGCCATGGCCTTGTCTATGCCAAGGCATTAACCTTCGCTAAGTACACTAGCTATATATATAGTGTACACTAGCTATGTACATAATGTACACTAGTTATTTAGTTTGATCATGTCATTGTTTAGTTTATAATAGCATTTCCAACTTAGTGTATAATAGCTATTGTAACTTAGTGTACCCAAGTTATTATGTCTTTTTTTTATAATTTAGCTAGTGTACACTAGATAAAGTAGCTAGTGTACCCAAGTTACTCTGTCCTATTTTATAAATTTGTTAGTGTACATTAGATAAAGTAGCTAGTGTACCCAGGTTAATCTGTCCTATCTATTTTATAAATTTGCTATTGTACATTAGATAAAGTAGCTAGTGTACACTAAGTTACTACTTCATTAAACATTTCATTAAATAAAGGAGTACAATAGAAATCAACATCTAACAGTTTATGTTAAATAACCATCTGTATTCTCTATTAACTAATGTACACAAGATATCACTTCAATAACAACTGGGTACATTAGATAAATAGCTAGTGTACCCTATTGATTTTGGACGTCAAATGATAGGTAATTAACTTATTCAAGATGTGTAGTAGCTAGGTAGCTAGTGCACACTAGCTAGATGTCTTTGAACTTGACTTGTATCCGATAAAATGTGTTGGCCTTGGCCTTGTCATAGAGATTTTAGATGTCAAAGGATAGATAACCAAAAGAATATCAACGTAACTACCAAAATTTTATTTACACCCTCTAGTATCCAACATAACAAGATTCTAAAAGTAACATAAAATACAACATTGGAGAAAACTCTGTGTGTGTGTGTGAATGTGTGCCCAAATTCTTTTGTTTATTGGAATTCACGCGAGTTTGAAGACATCCGAGTTATTTGAAAAACGGAGTCGCCACGCCATTTTGATTACCTCAAAACTTTGAAAAAAAGGTTTTATGGGTTCGGAGGTTAAGTTACCCCTTGGGAAGAACGTTTGGCGTTCACCCAAAGTGCCTTGCCGGAGCAAGTCTCCCTAGATTTCATTAATCGTGTTTGCTTGCGTGCTTTCTTTGTGTGCATGTGTTTGAAAATAAGGGGGGGGATGTGTAACGCCCCGAGCCCGAAGATCGGGTCGGAACGCTATCAGATTTGACGGACTATCCCCACAAACCACCACAAGTCTTTCCAGCACGTGTTGTCCTCACTTACGTGCTCACTGAGAAACTTCCCAGTGGGTCACCCATCCTAGAATTTCCCCAGGTCAAGCACGCTTAACCTTGGAGTCCTTATAGGATGAGCTTCCGAAAAGAAGATGCATCTTAGTGATATGAGTAGCACTAATCAAATCATATCAAACATATCAGCACACACATTTTGGGGCGCCACAATCTCCCCCACTTAGGATCTTTGCCGTCCCGGCAAGGCCTACTTGGAAACCCGGGCGTGTGGATCCAAGAGGGCTCGTACGGATTCAAGAGGTGACTCCCACCGACTCCGCGGTGTGCACTTTGTTCCGCACAAAGCACTTTGCTCCACACTTCCGGCGGTCCCGCTGATACCATTTGTAACGCCCGAGCCCGAAGATCGGGTCGGAACGCTATCGATTTGACGGACTATCCCCACAAACCACCACAAGTCTTTCCAAAGACGTGTTGTCCTCACTTACGTGCTCACCGAGAAACTTCCGGTGGGTCACCCATCCTAGAATTTCCCCAGGTCAAGCACGCTTAACCTTGGAGTCCTTATAGGATGAGCTTCCGAAAAGAAGATGCATCTTAGTGATATGAGTAGCACTAATCAAATCATATCAAACATATCAGGCACACACATTTTTGGGGGCGCCACAGGATGTCCCAAGTTGTCTTCCGGACGTACAAACCATTTGTTGGTTGTCGCTCGGGATTCCTTGGAATTTATGTATTTGGGATTATGATCCCGTCCTCATCTTATGACTTATGATCATCGCATTTTAAACCTCGGGACCCTCGGGACTTGCGTGATCGAGAGAATGACTCTCTTTTGGGTCAAAGATGAGGTTCTTTAGGAAGGAATGTCCTTAGCCCATCAATCCTACTCTTTAAGACGGTCGAGCTCGTATAGAGGCTTCATACTCATTCTTAAGCGATAATCGGAGATATAGGGTTCAAGGTTATCCTTTTCCTAAAGAAATCATGAACCTTTAATGGAAGGAACGATGCAAAGATGAGAACTTTTACACCGGTCCGTTCCAAGGTTGGGGAAAGGGAAATGCATGATAAAAAAATGACTCTTTAATGAAAAGATGACATTTTAGTTTTAGCAAATGATGCTTTTTGATTTAAAGAAATGATCTTTATGCAAATGATGCATAAAGATTTGATTTTTATGCAAATGATGCATTGAAAAAAGGGGGTTTTGATGCAAAGGATGCATTTTTATTGAAAAAAGATTTGATCTTTGTATGCAAATAATGCATAAAGATAACATTTTTATTGGAAAATAGGGATTTTAGGTGCAAAGGATGCACCTTTATGAAAAAGACTACAGTTTTATGACAAATGAGGTCTTAATGCATGCAAAGGGAAGGGGTGATAAAAATATGATCTTTATGAATAAATGCCAAGTCCCAAGCAAGATATATGAATGCAATGAGCAAGTATATCAATTAAAATGTAAGGTTAGGGCGTGCGAGGTTACCAATCGTTTCCTTCGCTTCTTCGGACGGAGCTAGGAGGAGAGGTTCTTCTTGGGTCTTGAGGAGGAGGAGATGGCTTCTTGAGCTTCTTCTTCGCCTTCTTGAGCCTTGAGGGTTTTCTTCACGTACGGAGTGCTATGGAGTGTGTGTGTGTGATTGTTTGTGTTGTTGTTGTTTTTGAAATGGGTAGAGGAAGGCTCTATTTATAGGCGATGCGGATAAGGCTAATGAAGCCGTGCGGCTGCGAGCCCTTTGCAAATGAGGCCGTGCGGTCTTATCCATGATGACTCGGCATTCTAGAACCATGCAAGGTGGCATTATTCTAGAAGCTTCTCCTAATTAAGAAAAACGTGTTTTCTTAATTAGGAAGGCTCCTACAGCCCTAATTTAAATTTGGACTTGTTCCAGGGACATTTCCGGAACACTAGGAAAGTCAGGGAATTACCGGAAAACTTACCGAAATGTCGGGAAAATTAGCTTAGGAAGGCATGAGCCGGATTTGGGTACTTACGAAGCCCTCGGCAACGTCACTTGCAAGGCGAGTGGGGTTGTCGATAGAAAAGGATCCGATCGGCGAATGCCGAGACGGATTGGGTGACCGAGGTGGTCGAGTGGTGAACCTTTTGGAAGGCTACCTACGTATCCCGGAGGAGGAATCAAGCCGGGCCGTAGTTCGGAATTAGGATCATTTGGGGAAGGAAGAAGAGAAAGCGGTCTCTTCTTGGGGAAAAATAAGAGAAAATGACCTAGGAGGTCAAGCAATTGATCCTACGGGGACATGCTAGGAGTGACCCGGTGGTCGAATATTTGAATTTTTATGAGGGCGCTTTATCAACGAGGAGTGACAAAGAAACGGGGTGACCAAAGTGGTCGAATGGCTGAACCTTTTATAAAGGCTACCTACGTATCCCGGAGGAATCAAGCCTTGATCGTAGTTCAAGCATCACTAGATAGTTAGGAACGATGTCTAGGATCCTTGAGATTTTGACAATTCGGAGGCTGTCACCTGAGGAAGCTAGAGCTTATGGTGCTATCTCTTTATGACGGAGATAGAGGTAACTTAAGTTGGGAAACTTGAGCGTACGTCACTATTCGCGGATAGTGGTAGCACAAGTTGGGCATACGTCACTATTCGCGGATAGTGGTAGCACAATTTGAAATGACTTGGGCATTCGTCACTATTCGCGGATAGTGGTAGCACAAGTTGAAATGACTTGGGCATACTTCACTATTCGCGGATAGAGGTAGCACAAGTTGGAATGACTTGGGCATACTTCACTATTCGCGGATAGAGGTAGCACAAGTTGGAATGACTTGGGCATACTTCACTATTCGCGGATAGAGGTAGCACAAGTTGGAATGACTTGGGCATACTTCACTATTCGCGGATAGAGGTAGCACAAGTTGGAATGACTTGGGCATACTTCACTATTCGCGGATAGAGGTAGCACAAGTTGGAATGACTTGGGCATACTTCACTATTCGCGGATAGAGGTAGCACAAGTTGGAATGACTTGGGCATACTTCACTATTCGCGGATAGAGGTAGCACAAGTTGGAATGACTTGGGCATACTTCACTATTCGCGGATAGAGGTAGCACAAGTTGGAATGACTTGGGCATACTTCACTATTCGCGGATAGAGGTAGCACAAGTTGGAATGACTTAGGCATGCCATTTATTCGCGGATAGAGGTAGCACAAGTTGGAATGACTTGGGCATACTTCGCTATTCGCGGATAGAGGTAGCACAAGTTGGAATGACTTGGGCATACTTCACTATTCGCGGATAGAGGTAGCACAAGTTTAGAGTTACGACAATTCGGAGGTTGTCACCTAGTGTTATCCCGTTATAACGGAATTAACGGAGCGGCGGGAATAAAGCTTGATTGCTAAAGAGATAAGGGATATTTTACGAAAAAGATGTTATCTTGGTTAAAAGATAACGGAAATTGCATGCCCAAGTGGAAGGTCCGGGGGCGGGATTGTAATTTATGCTCGGAGCGAATGAAGCCGCCGGCATGAGATGGAGAAAAAGAAGCCGTACGGCTAGAAGCTGTTTTTCAGATTATTTAAAATCGGGTTTTGAACGGGCATTGGGCACTTGTTGCCGCCCAGAGAGAGAGAGAGAGAGAGAGAGAATTTGAAATTCTTCAACCCTTTTGCTTCCCTTTGATTTGAAATGGATCGGAGGGCAATCCCATACAGGCAAGCGAAGGAGAAACATCTCGGCGGCGCGAGAAGGAGGAGGAAGGAGCTCGTGAGGACGGAGAGGAAGTATGACTTCCTTACGCCTCCATCGGAGCTTTATCAGGGAGAAGGGAGCACAAATCAACGAACCCGCGATCGGTTGGGGTAAGCATTCTCATTTTGCTCAAATCAGATGATTTTGCTTGATTTTTGAATGATTTAGGGCTTGACCCGAATTATAGGATTTTGAATGATTTTTTTTTTTTTTGAATGATTTTGAGATGCATGAACAACCTATGAGGCTAAGAATATGCATGTGCAATTTTATTTGTGAAATTATGAGAATGACTCACTTTTTCTCGCAAAATGAAGTAAGAATTTTTCAAAATATGAGACGGAGTTCTTGCCTTGTGCTTTGGAACTAGGTCAAAGTTCGATTTTCAATGAGAAAACATGATTTTGGAAGATGAAAATGATTCATGCATGCCATTTTTGAAAAATAATGCTTGTGTGCGAAAAATTGTGATTTTGTGCTTTAGGAAAGCAATGACGCGTTTAGTGATGAAAGACACGTTTTTATGCAAAAGTTATGCTAGAAAAACTTTTATGAATGCTTTTCTTTTGAAAATATGTGCACTTTTGAATATATGCATGCTTTTGAAATGATATGAAGGAGCGACGCTTCTTTTGATGTGCTTGTCTACGAGGAGAACAAGTCTAGAGGACCGTCGGAGATAGCGGTCAAGCTTTGGCGAGAGGATGCCGGATTTTGAGAAGGATGGGATGAATCCCAAGCGGTGGTGAGGGCTGCGGCTGGATGCATTTGTAGAGGCTATCGGCGGGGTGTCCACATCACCTCGAAGAGCGAAGGCTTGGTCCGGGCCCTTTCGAGTTACGGTGGGACGGTACTCATAGCTTTCACACAGTGGGGAGAGGCGACGGTGACTCACTGCCGATTTTACCGCTATTACGGGCTTACAGTTCACCGGGAGGCCCGTGACTTGGAGGACCACATTACTGGCGGAGGAGTTCGGGCTTTGGTAGGGTTTGAGCTGATTCCCAAGGGGTGGGGATGGAGACACGGAATGTCGAGGTGGCGATTCGAGACTAGCATGCGAGAATTTTCTTTGCTAATGATGTGGCTTGCCAGTGGCTAGAGCATTCATATGGTTGATGCTATCGGTCACCATCTTTGCCAGTGCAGGACGATAGCTATGACTTGCCTCCTCGACTCTACGGAGGATGTTGATGGGATAGGGACGGTCTCTTGGGGAGAGGCCGGATTAGGCGGAGTTGTACTTCTCGTTGGACATGTACGGTCGGAACAAAGTGCTTCGATGGGTGCTTTTCTTTTGCCCTTGAGGTAGTCTCCTTTTTTTCTTTTCTCTTTTCTGTCTTGAGACTTTTATAAGAGAGAAAATGACCTTTTGATTTTTGAACATGCGGGCTGGTTTTGCGAGGTGATCGGGTTCTTCCACTTGGAACCCAGAGTGATGTCACCATCTTCCACTGCTATGGTTATTTGGAGGAGATGCGAGAGATAAATTCACGGGGAAGACCCGGATTACCTTCGATTACAAAATGGTGAGGCCGGTCATCAACAGGGAAGGGCACGATGGAGTGGACTTCTACCCACAGGGCGAGGTATCGAGAGATTTTCTTTGGGAGATGCTATAGAGGTGACGAGGCGAGAGGAGGTGGCTCGCGGGGCGACATGTGATGTCATCTACTTGGGGGACCGCTTCTCGAGACGGCATGGTCATGTTCCCAGCTAGATGCCATTACTCCTTCGACCCTCCGGCCACGGATGTTGCGGCCCGAGGGGCAGCGGAGGATGAGATTGAGAGGTACCGGGCGGGCGTGGGCTGCGAGAGGAGTACTTTGATATGGACACCCTACTGTTTGTGTTTGTGGAGCGGCGCACGAGGACGCCACGAAGCTAGTGAAGGCGGCGGTCACTCGGGGATATGGGGAGGATGAGCCCTGCTTGACCCGCCGATCCCTCCTGCGCATTTGTCCTACGTGGTCCGTGGAGTCGAGGAGGATGAGGATACTGTCCCCGATGCTAGGGAGCCCCGGTACACCTTGCGCGATAGCTTGTAAGTGTACTCTTAGGGTCTTATTCCCTTTTTAGCTTTGATTTTACGCTTTTGCTATTTTACGAGATTTTACGAGATTTTTCTCTTCTTTTTCTCGGGTTCCGGCTCGCACTTACGATAGAGTGGTTAGGCGAGAATAGGGGTTTGGAAGGACATGTGCCGGTCTCTTACGAGGAAGGCGCTGCGCTTGAAGGCGGCGGCGGATGCGCGAGGAGCACAGGCGCAGAGACGGCACGTCGGGGCACGGCGTCTACCTCATCGGCCTCGGAGTACTCTTCCCGGTGCTATGCCTCGGGGCGGGGACCCAGCGGCCCGACGTGCAGGCGGTTGGTGAGTACGGGCACGATAATGTCCATCTATCGATGTGAGCGACCGGGAGGACTGATGAGGAGGCTAGCATTTATGAGCTGAGCAGCGATGAAGACGAAGAAGAATCGGAGGCCTAGGAGGTCTCTAGAATAGACTTGGAACAAAAACAAACAATTTACAATTTGATGCACACTTTGCTTATTTTTTGTTTTATTTGGGCGCCGATGGGGCGAAAACATTGTATTTATGTTTTATTTGCTTTTCTAATTCATGCTTTTTCAATTTGCATATTATCGAGCCTTGGGGCGACTTTTGCTGGAATTGGGGGTGAAAATGGGCCAAAATGATTTATAATGGTGTATGAATGCTTGAATGGCTTACGGATATGTTTTTGTACGAGGTTTTGGTTGAAAATGTGGGGTGAAAACTCCCTTGGGCAGCAACTTTGGTTCTTTGCAGAATTTCTGCGAGAGAGCTAATGTGGCCGTGCGGCATGGCCTTGAGGGCAAATGTAGCCGTGCGGCTAACGATTCTGTACGAGCGGTTATTTTACGAATAAAAGCAAGGCTTGGCCATTTCATTTCATTTTCACTCTAGACTTGTCCCAATTGTTTCGAGCATATTTTGGACCTAAAAGCACCATCTTTGATCACTTTGCGATGGAGAATCCCGTTAGATTGCAAAGGGAAAGCGAGACCATTTTCTATCCGGTCTTCAATCTTGGGCGAGATATAACTTCCAAAATCACAAGGGGCTGCTTGATTCTTCCTTCAAGATCAAGTCTTTATGGCATTTGAGGGATCTCCCGCCCGATTGGGATACATTGAGAGCCGCGGCAAAGTTACAGGACGTCAGGAGACATGTTCTTGCTTTTCTTACAACGAAATCGTCCCAACGCACGAAGACTTGAGCCTTGATTGGGAGTCCGGGCTGAGGCTATATCTATTCCGCTGATCGGAGACGTGCCGGTGACGGTAAAGCTTGCATCTTTTGCGAGATTCCTTTGGGAGAGAATTTGAGAGGATGATGGTAGCCGGATAGGATTGATCTTTACGATATCCGGGCAAGTTTGGGTCTCCGAGATATGGCTGCGACCACGGTGGCTATGGATGCTTTCATTCTCTGCGTATTCTCTATTTTGTTCACTTCTTGAGTCAGTGGGGATCTGTCATAGTGGTCTCTTGGACATGGTCGAGAAGCTGCGAGTGAGGCGAAGGATATTGTCATTGGTTTTGGGAGAGACATTTCATGGGATTGATAGGATGGCTCGGGAGACCGTTTCATGAGGTCAGGAGTCAGGCTATGTTGACTACGTGGGCTGCGGGGAGAGGCTCGGGGCTTTGCACGGGGCTTTGCCGACTCGGTGCCCTTGGGTGATTTCTCGGAGAGGTGCGCTGGCGGCGGGAACGGGGTAGGCTGGGAGGCGATGATGGCTAGGCTATCCACTTCGGACATCCGTTGGTGGATACCACATTGGAGGTTGCGGACCGGGAGGATATTTCGGGAGTCTTATCTTTGTGAGGGTTCCGAGGATTCTGGCTGGTCGTCCTTCTACATACCACACTTGGTATCCGGGCGGTTTGGGGCTTTACGGGAGCCATTGAGTGATTGGGAGGACATCAGGACCATGGAGGTGGTGTCATTGGATATGAGAGATCCGGCCCGGCTTCTCTTTCTTCTCGAGGCTTGGACACATCTTGCTTTCCCACGGGGCTATCTTCGGGAAGCGGGAAGAGCACCATCTTGACCCTTTGTCTACTTGGGTAGTACGAGAGGGAGATGGGAGCGACTCGGGCTATCTTGGAGGATAGACGTCGAGCTTTATTGGGAGGCGGCTGCGACTCGAGTAGGACTACGAGGAGGCGAGGCTAAGGCGAGTTGCCATAACCAATCGGGTGACTTGGTCGGGGATATGGAGGCTCGGTACAAGAGATTGTCAGGAGTTGCTCCTTTGGCCCGAGGCTCGGAGAGGGAGGAGGTGCGGACTCGTGCTCGGATAGAGAGAGCGCTCATTGACACGGGGTTGGTAGAGGCTCCGGTGAGGATACCGGAGGTCGGGATGAGGGATACCGACATTATTGAGAAGAAAAGGAAGAAGACTCGGCGAGGCCGAGGAAAAGGGAAGAAGGCGAAGAAGACTCGGCGAATGACGGTAGCCAAGTCTTTTCTCAAGATCCTCTTATTGCCATTTTGCAAACACATTAGTTTATTTAGGCATTTTATTGTATTTTAGATCTTTTTAGCGGGTTAGCGAGTTAAGAGGTAGGCAGGTGCTTGAACTCATCAAGAAGTTTTTAACTTGTAATGAACAAGAAATATTATTTTAGAAATTAATCAAGACACATTTCATGGAAATTCAAATGTCTTTATTGATTGGGACCCGCTTTATGAAAATGAAATGCCCTTTACTATTTAGGACACACTTCATGGAAGCTTAATCGTCCTTTTTATTGCTTAGGACACATTTCATGGAAACTTAATCGTCCTTTTTATTGCTTAGACCGAACCATATATGGCTGCACTACGTTCCCCTTTTACAAGAAAGGCTAAGGGGCTCGAGGTCTACGTAGTTCATTACAGTGAACTAATAATTTTTTTTTTCATGTGCGGCCATTTGTCTTTTGCCTAGGCTTGCCCTTTTTGGGGTCTTCGGCCTAGTTTGGGCATTACTCTTTTTGCACTTTTTTTCTTTTTTTTTTTTTTTTTTTTTTTTTTTTTTTTTTATGTGCGGCCACTGTCTTTTGCCTAGGCGCCCTTTTTGGGGTCTTGACCTAGTTTGGGCATTACTCTTTTTGCACTTTTTTTCTTCTTTTTTTTTTTTATTTTTTTTTTTTTATTTTTTATCGGACATAGTATCTTCGGAGTTTATCACCATTATTTGGGTGGACAAAGGGATTGCCATCCAAGTGCAAGCTTCATTGCTCCTCACGACGGTATTTTACGCACCAGCATAAGGGCCGATCCAGACGGGTTCCCATTTTCCCGGGGTTGTCTGCGGTAGGGGCTTTACTTTCGGCACTAAGTCGCCCTCTTTGATGTCTACTGGCCTTGACCTTTTTATCAAACGCTACGGCCATTCGCCTTTGGTAGGCTCGGGTGTGTTCCATGGCTTTTAGCCTTCTCTCGTCAGCAGGGCTAACTCATCATGCCAGAGTGCGCAACCATTCCACTTCATTGACAACTTTGTTTTCCGGGAGGACCCTTAATGACGGGATTTCCAACTCAGCTGGTAACACTTTGCTTCCATCCGTAAGTTAGGGCAAAAGGAGTTTCTCCTGTGGCATTCGACAGACGTTACGTAGCCCCGAGTGCTAGGTGCGGCTTTTCGGGCCAATCACGACCACGGGTGGCCATCTTAGGATGATCCGCTCGAGTGTCTTATTAGCGGCTTCCACGGCTCCATTGGTTTGAGGTGCATGCGGGGACGACTTGTGGCGAGTAACTACGGGTCGACGGCGATCTATCGCAGTCTCCTTTGAAGTGTGACCCATTATCGAAATGATCTCGTTGGGCACCCCATATCTGCACATTATGTTTTCTTTGATGAGCTTGGGCCACTTTTACGGAAGTGAGGACCTTGTAGGACTTGGCCTCTACCCGCTTGGTGAAGTAGTCGATGGCTACCAAAACGAACTCGTGCCCATTGCTTCTGTGGGGATATTTTCCCTATCACGTCAATGCCCCAAGTTGCAAAGCGGCCGAGGAGTCGTCATGCGGTGCAGGTCATGAGGTGGGAGATGGTTGAGGTTGGCAAACCGGCGGCATTTGTCGCGAGGTTCGGACGTCTTGAACGCGATCTGTTTCCATGGAGATCCGGTAGTAACCCATTCGAGGATCACTTGCATCGGGGCTACTGGCATTCATGTGAGGACCGCGGGGACCATTGTGGACTTCGGTCATCAACTCTACGGCTCTTTCTTGAGTGACACATAAGAGGAGTGGTCCTTGATACCGCTTCTTGTATAGGTTGCCTCCTAGAATGACATGCGAGAAGCCAACCTTTTCGGGGCTTGCAAGCTTTTGGCTCGACTCCTTCTTTTGGTCTACCTTCTTCGTCTCACGAAAGGCGACTCTCCGTCTTTGAGAAATTGGTAAATACGATTATACCAAGGTTCCTTTATAGGCTCGGGTCCAGGTCCTTCCTGACGAAAGGCGGGGCTTCTCTTCTACCCACTCTGAAGGGCTTTATGGCTTTTCCCTCGGGGATCTCTACCAATGAGGCTAGAGTAGCTAGAGCATCTGCGAATCATTCTTTTCCCTCGGCAAGTAGTGGAAAGTCACTTCTCGGAAGCTGTCCGATCCAACTCCTCCGTATGGGCATGATACCGTTGCGAGATTAGGGTCTGGAGTCTTCCACTTGTTGGAGACTTGGTTGATGATCGAGTGAGTCTCAGTAAACTTCGAGCTCCTTGACATTTCTTTCTAAGGCGGCCTCCAGGCCGGCAATGCGGGCTTCATACTCGGCGGCATTGTTCGTGGCGGGAAAGTTCAACTTGAGGGCTATGGGGGTATGCTCATCTTTCGGATCGACCCGATAGCATTCCTACACCATTTCCTCTTTTGTTAGCGGCTCAGTCAAAGAACAAGCTGCCATCTATTTTCGGGCTCAGCTGCAAAGATCCCTTCATGCAGGAAATTGGGGTTCGGGCCCTCTGTCTTCATTGCGGGAAGTTCGCCGGGTGATCGACAATGCTTGACCCTTGATGGCCTTTACGGTCACATAGTTGATGTCGTATTACGCCAAGAAGAAGGACCACTTCGCTAGGCGCATCGAGAGGAAGGCTTGTCAAAGATGTACTTGATGGGGTCCATTTTCGAGACCAAATTCACGGGGTGGGCTTGCATATAATGCTTGAACTTGCCGACTACCCGAGACCGATCTGCTTGAAGTCTTTTCACACGGCGAGTAATTGAGCTCGCTCCCTTGTAGCTTCCGGTGACAAAGTAAATGGCATTTTCTACGAGAGTCTTTCTTCTCTTGAGCAAGCATAGCCCCAAGCTGCCGTGTACGTGACGGTGAGATAGAGCGAAGAGGCTTACGTCTATGTGGGGGGCATAGTGAGGGATGTACTAAGTATGCCTTGATGCAGTCAAAGGCGTCTGGCATTCTTCGGTCCATTACGTGTCCACATTCTTCTTCGCTGAGCTTGAAGATGGGCTCGCACATAGTAGTCGGCGATTGACAAAGCGGGTGATGTCTTGCAATTTACCCATGAAGCTTTTGACTTACATGCGGGTTTGAGGTGGCCTCATATCCATGATAGCTTTGATCTTTCGGGGGTCAACTTCTATACCTCGCTCAGTGACCATGTACCCAGAGCACTTTTCCCCTTGTCACTCCGAAGGTGCATTTGGCGGGGTTTAGTCTCATGGAATCTTTGTCTCGGCCTCTCGAAAGAATTTTCGTAGGTCAACAAAGTCTTGCCCACCTTCTCCTTTGGAGTGGATTATCATGTCGTCTACGTAGACCTCAATCTCCTTGTGGATCATGTCATGAAAAAGTGCGGTCTTGCCCTTTGGTAAGTAGCCCCGGCATTCTTGAGCCCGAATGGCATTGCTTGTATAACGATGGGTTCCCCACGGTGTGGTGAAGAGCATCTTTTCTTGGTCTTCCTCGGCCATCTTGATCTGGTTGTAGCACAAAACCATCAACGAAGGATTTGACTTCGTAGTTGGCGGTGGAGTCCACCGGGATGTCTATGTTTGGCGAGAGGGTAGTCGTCTTTGGGGTGGCCTTGTTCGGATCTCGGAAATCCACACGGCGGCGCACCTTCCCATTGGCCTTGGTTACGGTCACGATGTTGGACAACCATATCGGGTATTCAATAACTACGATGAATCCTACCCGCGGTAGCTTCTCAATTTCTTCTTTGACACTGTAGAGACCATTCGGCTTGATCTTTCTCGGTTTACGCTTTGCGGCTTGGCATACGGGTGCTAGAGGGATTACGTGTTCTACTATCGAGCTGTCTAGCCCGGCATATCTTTGTATGACCATGCAAACACGTCGACGTATTCTACGAGCGGCTCGATTAGTCTGTCCCTTTCGGCCCCACTGGAAGAAGCTTCCAATGTGTGTCTCTTTAGGTTCCTCAATAGTACCCGAGTTCACACTTATCAAAATCTCCTCGGCGGCTTGGGCCCGGTTTTCCTCTTTTACGAAACACCTTAAAGATTTCTTTAATGTATTGTTCGTTTAGTGTGTTTGCATCTTGTTCAAATGATTCATTATTAAGCTGTTGTTAAGTTTTGAGTTAATTTATCATTTGTTAAGTTGGCAATAAGAGGATAATCGAAAGATTTGTCATTTCATTCAAGATAAGGGGAAAGATGACATCGATTACATTTTCATAATCCTCGGGCGTGAGGCCTTCGGATGACTACGAGGAGGAATTCGAAGATTCTGACTCAAGCGAAAAGACAACGGGGTGTTTGACACGGCCGGGTTGAGGAGGACGGGGTACCAATCCAAGCTCCGTGATCATTTCTTTGTCGGCGGCTATCGGCCACGAGAATGTCTCCCAATTCTTGATGGCATTTACGTCTTAGTCACCAAAGTGCGAGGATCAAAATGACTTTCACCATCGTCTCCAATAACGGCAACTATCTCATCATACGGGCGAAGTCGATCAAGTGCGGGATTTGTGCTTCTTCGTCAAACAACTCTTGCAAACCCATTTGCGTCTTCACTGGCGGCTTCTATCTGGCTGATCTTTGGAAGAGCTAACTCAAGGCGGAGAAGTCCATTGTCCCCGGATGCTTGACCTTTTGACATTGGCCGGATTTCCTTTGAAGACGTACTCATTACGAACGGTAGTGGTAGCCCCGAGGATATACTGGCAAATCAAGGAACATTCTTGAACGGGATTGGGCGGCTTTCCCTAACTTTCTCAAGGTTCTCTAGAAGGGTTTTAACGCAGGAGATACGCGATCACTTTCATCATATTGTGTCCCTCCTTTTATAAAGTAATGGGTCGAGACGGTTTGTAAGGATGGAGTGGACCCCTTCACCTTTCTTGCCTTTAGCTTTTCCGGCATCAGAGAGTTCGGTTTGTATCCCAAGCCATATACGGTAGTCTGCTCCTTCACATCAATGATGGTGTTACGACCTTGAAGTCTTCTACCCAATCCAAGTCCGGAAGATAGCTCATTTTTCGCATCATCCTCATGGCGGGAGGGATTTTATCGGAAGTAGTGGTGAGGTCGGTCTGCAACACACTTGTGCCTTGGAAGAAGCTACGGAGAATCCGGTCAATGCTAACCCTTCATCATCATGCTTGATCTCCAATATCGGGATGTCCCGGTCTTTGGTTCCTTCTCTTGTGACCTTTGTCCCCATAAATGGTGGTGATAGTTCCATCACTCGGCGAAATTTGATGCTTTGATGCAAAGTAGAGGCTACCCGTTTATCTGGTGGATCGAGGCCGTCCCATGAGGCGGTAAATGAAATCGGAATGTCAATAACTTGAAAATCAACATCCATGACCTTTTTCCGAACCACATCTTGAGAGTGGCGATCCCCAAGCGATCGTGCGGTGGAGTCGTAGGCCTTAATAGTCGACTAGAAGGCTTTAAGTACATTGGCTTCAAATCCAATAAATCCATCATCTTAGGCGGCAAGACATTCATTGCGGACCCCGTCGACTAGTACTCGTGGCAATCGACGCTCTTCCTAAGCTGGGTTTGTGATGTAAAGAGGTTCGTTATGACTAGCCCCGTACTTTGGCGAGGTCGATTCGGTGAAAGGTAATGATGTTTCCATAGTGGATATTTCCAATCATTTGGACGACCTCATCGGGGTGACATCTATGGGCACCGTGGTCTTGGCCAAACTTTCTTCTAGTTTCAATTTATGAGGGTATGAAGAGGTTAACGGGGACCATAAGGAAATATTGGCTTGGGTACACTTCAGCGAGTTAGGGCTGGATCCTCCTTATCGAGTCGGGCTTTTACGCTTCTAGCTTATAAGGTCTTTTATACGTCTTTGGTTCCGAGACGGCATTCCTTTTGTCACCCTTAGGCTGCTCAATACTCATCTGTCCGGACCGAGTCATCACATAGACATTGGATTTTCCTTGGTCATCATTCCTCTTGGAGGATTACGTCAATTCTTTCAAAGTCGAGGCGGATTCTTGCGGCGTATGGCCAATTCTGGCGATTGATCGATTGACGGCGGCGTCGGAAGCATAGGCGGCTTCCCGAATGCGGTCCCGGGTTACCGGCCTTTTGACCTTTTCACATTCTCCGTTTAAAGCTTTCACGGTCTCATTCAAACTTTTCAAAGTCGGCATGCAACAAGAATTATCACTTTCGAGTTTGGAGCTTGGCAAATGGCTTTCTCATCCGATCCTAGCAACTTCTTTAACGAGTAGGATCACATTCCTCATCAACATCCAAGCATGTCTTTTCTTTCCACAGGGGTCAACCTTTTGACGGCATTTTGGACATTGGCTAAACACTTTACGAAATGGGAAATTCCATCATCAATAAGGATTTACGAGGGGTCGAAACCTCATGGCGGGTTCTTTTTCCTTCTTGTCGAGAGATATTTTAGGGCTTTTTGGCTTACGGGCTGACCACTCCTCTATTGTCCCTTAGGCACTTCGGCGTTGTGTCTTCATCGGTGTCACTACGGAGCTCTCGTGGGAACTTTCGTCTTGGCTCTTATGACCCCGATGAGGGCAAGCAGGTCGGGATACTTGACGCCGTATGAGGGGTATCTCGAGACTTTTCCGGGCTTAGGGATTACCGGGGAAGACATCATTATCATCGTAGGACATAAAGGGGGTGGGTCGCCTCTAAACTCGAGGACTCTTTCCAAGGCATCCATACATTCTTCTTCGGACCAAGTTTCGGGAGTGACTACTAACAACGTAATAGAGTCTACCCTTCACGATGAGAGTTTGGCTTCGGCGACGCTTACATGTTCTAGATCGGTGGGAGGAGCCCACTTCCCTCTTTGGCTAAAGCTTCGATCAAGTTTCTCCATTCCCTACCAAGTCCTTGTACGGAGTATTGAACTCTAGAATATAAGACTCATACACTGCCTCATCATTCTCAGGAGCCTTTGCGTAGAGGCTGAGACACACTTTGAAGTGATTTCATCCCTGTTCCAGTGTGGCTTTACGCCTCATCTTGCCCTTCGGGTTTCACTTCCGTTGGCTCCAAGTCCATTCCTTCTCTTGAGCTGTCATCATCCTTTGTAAATCCACCCATTCCTATTCTCATTCCCGATTGACTCTTATTTGTAGCTATACGAGAGGTAGGCAAATTCACGAGCGTTGACAAAATTGGAAAGGTCAAGCGCACTGGGATTCCAAGGTAAGGAAATTTGGCTCACGGTGAAAGGAGGAAAAGGGTCCCATGGGGGATTCGGAGGAAGCGAGGGTGTCGGGACCCTAACAACTTGGGGTATTGGAGGAGGCGAGAAAGGACAGGTCTTTGGCAATGGGTCATATGAAGATGGGGAGGGCATTGGTTATAGGCTAGCTCTTTTTCCTAGTCATCTGGTTACCCAGGCCCGGCCATTTGTTTTTGTCAAATCGGTCATTCGACTCTACGGGCGAGGAAGCGAGGATTACGGCGGCTGTCGAGGATTACTGCGCTAACAAGTCGGCGGCCCGGTGTTCTCACCCACTTCTTTCTCGGCTGCGGGAAAGGGATAGGAAAGGTTTAGACTCGGGGTAGGTGTTTGAGGTGAAGGCTCGGGCAATATGCAAATTAGAATCTTCAAGTTTACTTAAAACAGTGTCTTTTATTAATATCTATTTGGTTGGAAAAGGGGTTACGCCCTTCTTTTTCACAACTACTCTAGATCTGGATCGGTGGGTTCGTCACTACGTCTATAAGCCCCTCGTATTCCACGTATTTCGACCTCCCGGGGTGGGCGGCCCGGGCGAGGGTCACATAGGGCACGCGGATCCCAGGCCAGAGTAAGAAACGCTCTATCGGGTCTAGCGGGTCATAGGACCTTTCAACGCACGAGCGATGCGGATTATAGTCGAGGCAATGCGGGAAAGTCTCGTCTCTACGCCTTGACGGATCTTTGACAGAGTTTCGCTTGAGCGAATGACGGTTTTGACTTTCGGTAATGTCAGAATATAATAGGCATGGGTCGGGCGACAAAAGCGGATGACACGGTGTCACATTGAACTTCGTTGCATACGCGATCTTGAGTCGGAATCGAAGTCAATCTTAGGGTCAAGATCTTGCCAATTTTTTCCTTGTCGGAATTTTGGCGAGCTTTGCTTGAGCGAAAGATCTTTTATTTTGGCAAAGACTTGGTCTTGACTCTTACGCATTTCGTGCGGGTCAAGGTCAATAGTCAATGTCGGAGTTGAGATCTCGCCAATTTTTCCTTGTCGGAATTTTGGCGAGTTCTTCTTAGTTATGAACTAAGGCTTGACCTTTACGAGGGTATGCAACCTGGGCTATATGACACGGACTAGACCAAAAACCAACCAAAAGTCACGGTTTTGAAACGTGTGACACGGTGTGCATTGGTCGACCTTGTTTGCCATGGGGAGGTTGGGATGATTCCGTGCGCGCCGGGAGCATCGTAAGGCTGTCCGTGGCTGCCAGTGGAACCACCCTCGGGTTTGAAGGACGTGCGTGCAAAAGTGTACGGGATATATCGGGTGCGCGTAGTGTGCGGTCTCCTAAAAATGTTCCTTTTTGAGTTAAAACAGAGATTTTCATAAATGTGTTTTAAAGGAATGATTTTCGGGACGGGGAAAATGCAACACATAAGCACGTAAATTTTAAGGAGCCCAGGTCGGTCATGGAGGTGAATAGCCCCAAGCTGCTAGGGCTGCCAGATTAACCATGATTTTCCTGGTGGAATTGCCTTTGAGGTCGTATGGTCGAGAATCCTATGAGGATTAGCCGTACGGTTGCATGGATCAATTTTCCGGGTTCCACTCCTTTTGCTATTTTTCGGGTTATTTCCCGTTTCAAAGTATGCTTGATTCCAAGATGCAAATGATGCAATGCATGGTAAAAGAAAGCAAGCACGATTAATGAAATCGGCGATGGGAGTCTAACCCGCTCAAAGGGAAAAGCTTTTTGTATTTTTTTCAAAGTTTTTTCAAAAAAGGGATGCTTGTACGTGGGATTGTTAAACCACCTTGTTATCCCAAGCCCGGGTTAGGGAGCGATACGGGGAAGGGTAAGTGGGGTCCACCTATATACCAAGTATCGACTTTTGTTTTGAAAATAAAGCTTTTCTCCTTTGGGATGATCCCAGTAGTCGCCAAGCGTGAATGTGTGCCCAAATTCTTTTGTTTATTGGAATTCACGCGAGTTTGAAGACATCAGAGTTATTTGAAAAACGGAGTCGCCACGCCATTTTGATTACCTCAAAACTTTGAAAAAAAGGTTTTATGGGTTCGGAGGTTAAGTTACCCCTTGGGAAGAACGTTTGGCGTTCACCCAAAGTGCCTTGCCGGAGCAAGTCTCCTAGATTTCATTAATCGTGTTTGCTTGCGTGCTTTCTTTGTGTGCATGTGTTTGAAAATAAGGGGGAATGTCCCAAGTTGTCTTCGGACGTACAAACCATTTGTTGGTTGTCGCTCGGGATTCCTTGGAATTTATGTATTTGGGATTATGATCCCGTCCTCATCTTATGACTTATGATCATCGCATTTTAAACCTCGGGACCCTCGGGACTTGCGTGATCGAGAGAATGACTCTCTTTTGGGTCAAAGATGAGGTTCTTTAGGAAGGAATGTCCTTAGCCCATCAATCCTACTCTTTAAGACGGTCGAGCTCGTATAGAGGCTTCATACTCATTCTTAAGCGATAATCGGAGATATAGGGTTCAAGGTTATCCTTTTCCTAAAGAAATCATGAACCTTTAATGGAAGGAACGATGCAAAGATGAGAACTTTTACACCGGTCCGTTCCAAGGTTGGGGAAAGGGGAAATGCATGATAAAAAAAATGACTCTTTAATGAAAAGATGACATTTTGGTTTTAGCAAATGATGCTTTTTGATTTAAAGAAATGATCTTTATGCAAATGATGCATAAAGATTTGATTTTTATGCAAATGATGCATTGAAAAAGGGGTTTTGATGCAAAGGATGCATTTTTATTGAAAAAGATTTGATCTTTGTATGCAAATGATGCATAAAGATAACATTTTTATTGGAAAATAGGGATTTTAGGTGCAAAGGATGCACCTTTATGAAAAAGACTACATTTTTATGACAAATGAGGTCTTAATGCATGCAAAGGGGAAAGGGGGTGATAAAAATATGATCTTTATGAATAAATGCCAAGTCCCAAGCAAGATATATGAATGCAATGAGCAAGTATATCAATTAAAATGTAAGGTTAGGGCGTGCGAGGTTACCAATCGTTTCCTTCGCTTCTTCGGACGGAGCTAGGAGGAGAGGTTCTTCTTGGGTCTTCAAGGAGGAGGGAGATGGCTTCTTGAGCTTCTTCTTCGCCTTCTTGAGCCTTCAAGGTTTTCTTCACGTCTGGACTGCTATGGAGTGTGTGTGTGTGATTGTTTGTGTTGTTGTTGTTTTTGAAATGGGTAGAGGAAGGCTCTATTTATAGGCAGTCTGGATAAGGCTAATGAAGCCGTGCGGCTGCAGGCCCTTTGCAAATGAGGCCGTGCGGTCTTATCCACAATGACTCAGCATTCTAGAACCATGCAAGGTGGCATTATTCTAGAAGCTTCTCCCTAATTAAGAAAAACGTGTTTTCTTAATTAGGAAGGCTCCTTACAGCCCTAATTTAAATTTGGACTGTTCCAGGACATTTCCGGAACACTAGGAAAGTCCGGGGAATTACCGGAAAACTTACCGAAATGTCGGGAAAATTAACCGGAAGGCATGAGCCAGATTTGGGTACTTACAGTGTGTAAGCATTGCAAAGATGTATGTCTTTCAAATATAAAAAGAACTCTAATTTTTTTTTTAGGATTTTTGTTTTTTCTTCGCCTGATCACAATGTGTTTTTGCTGAATTAACAACTCTTTCTCTATTTTCATTGGTTTGATATGTAAGCATTGCAAAGAGGTATCTCTTTCTTAACTTCAGAAGTTGCTTGTTTTGTTCAGCCTGGTAGAAAGGAAAATAGGAAAAAGATTAGAAGAAGTTGTTTGTTTTCTTCAGTTAAATAAATCATTAAAGCAAAAATTTCTTACCCCTTCCTTTTTAAAACCAGCATTCCAGTTTTTGAGTCCACCACCTTTGTATGTCTCAAGGTGTCTCATTACGAATATTGCACAGTCAACATGATTTCTTTTTGTCCTCCACAACATTTCTAGTCGGCGAACATTAAATGACAGAATTGCATCTGCTTTTAACTGGTTATGGGGTCTTAAATACTTACTAAAATGGTTTTTCTGCACAAAATAAAAATAAACATTAAGCTAATAGCAAAGTCGGGGTGCTTAGATTTGTGTAGGATAGGCAAATAAGTATTAAGAATTTAAAAATATGCATACCGGTTGTGTTAGAGGGCCCGAATACTTGTCGAGTCCCTAAGATACATTGTCAAGGATATCCAAAGAATTTGTCTTGAAATCATAGACAACAACATAGAAGTGTGCATATGCAAGGATTGTAAACATTACCTGTCATATTTATATAAACAAATATAATAAGCAAATGTGAAATTTCGAAATAACAAACACACTTATAAATATGTAGCTGCCTTGGTTTTATTACCAAATCATAGTCATTGATTGTTTTTGTTGTGTTATTCTTCAACAACGTATCCATCTCGAAAGCAAAATCTTCATACTTACCCTCGGGCTGGTGGCATTATACATACGTGATATGACATATACATAACAAATGAGTTATAGTGATATTGTAGTATACGTGAATGAATGTCACTAAGGTGATTTAGTTAAGCATATTACCATTACTTGCGGCCCACGAGAAGAGACGCGAGAGGGCTTTCAGGTGCCTTATACTTTTCAAAGTCGTTTAGGACATCACACCAAATACTTAACAATGAACATTCAACCTCTTTATCGGGAAGCATGGTGGAAACTTTCAAAAATACCATGGACATCATTTTTGGAACTATAAATGAAAATCTGTAGAAAATAAGGTAATTAGCTACTTGCTCCTTCTACTATGAACTCTAGGTACATTAGATGCGCGGCTAGTGTGTACACTACAACCTCATGTTTTTGAAGGACGAGGTTGCTTGAACTAAATAAATAGCTAGTGTACCACTAGCTATGTGTATCGGCCTTGGCTAAGTCTGATAGCTAGTGTAACTTCGTGTACACTGCTAGTGCCAAGGTCGGGGCATCGGCTTTGGCTACGCCAAGGCTTTGCCGTGGCCTTGGCTTTGAGGCCTCATCCTTTGTTACGTAGCCGGTGTACGCTAGATGTGTTACTAGTGTGCACTAGCCGGTTAACTAGTGTGCGCTAGTTAGGTAGTGTGTGCACTAGCTATATATATAGTGTACACTAACTATATATATAGTGCACACTAGCTACTTTATCTATTGTACACTATCTAGTTATCTAGTGTGCACGCTAGCTTATGAATAGTAAAGTTAATTTCTTTGGTGTGACTAACTTTATTATTACTATGATACTTACATATCATCGTCGGGTTGACCATCTTCAATCCACTTGAAGATCATGTTTTCATCAGGTAGTTGGTCTTTCAAAAATATCAACTATTCTTTGTTTGAAAGGAGACTTCAAAAAAAAGCGATGGCTACGAGACGCGTTTATCTTTATTTGGCCGTTCATTTTGTTGAGGTTGATTCTCTTGGCTCTGTGTTGAATCTTGAGTTGACAACATCAAATCGAAAGAAGGGGAAGTTACACCCCTTATCTTCTGTTGGGGTTTCATTGTTGCTTCGTCAAGTACCTCTTCATTTTCTTGGTGTAGATTCGGCGGCGGCCATCTTTGCGATTGAAACCACATCAATTTCATCAATTGCATCGTGTTGTTGAGATGCTTTTCTTCTCATTTGAAAGTTTGTCTTGAATGTAATTTTCAATACCAATGTCAATATCTACTGCAATCTTGGCTATTTAATTCCAAGCTGTCAAAGTACGGTGTCTGTTGAGGCTCGGCGTCAATTGATGCTCCTTTTGTTGGAGATTTTTCAAAACAAGTCAACAACGAGGGATCTTCTATTGTTGTTTTCAGCGATTTGACAAGTCATCGCAGCGTGAGTAAGTGAGAGAGTCATCAATGAAAGGTATTGATTACGTCTCATTCGACGGCTTGAGATTATTGGAGAAATTTGGACATTGGTGTTGAGGAGAGGTTGTGGTTGCGGCTCAAAAGATGTATCGAGGAGATGCATTTGTGATTGTTGGTTATCTTGTGTTGTGGTGAGTGGAGAATCTAAAGTTGGATCGAGGAGAGGTCGGTGTTGTGTCTGTTGGTCTGAATTTTGTTTGGGTTTGGCAAGGTGGTGTGAAAGGAGAGTCAGCAGATTGAGCTTGAGCTTGAGATTGAGGAAGCGGGCGAAAAGGCGATTTATTTCATTGTTCGGTTTCTCCACACACTGCCTTTACGAATCAATTGCAAAACATGTATTGTATGCTTGGGCATAGCGTGCCGGTGCCCTTTCGGATCCTCGGTAGTAGCCAGAAGTTTTAACATTGGATCATTGTCCTGAAACATTTAACAGAATTGCATTTGACATTGGGTACACTAAATAACTTAGTGTTCACTAATTAGCTATGTGTATCACTAAGTTACAATAACTAGCTAGTGTACACTAGCTATGTGTATCAGCATTGGCTAATGCAAACTAGCTAGTTTAACTTAGTGTACACTCGATAGTGTTTGCAGCTAGTGTTCACTAACTGTGAACACTAGCTATGTGTATCAGCATTGGCTAATGTAAACTAAGTTACAATAACTAGCTAAGTTACAATAACTAGCTAGTGTACACTAGCTATGTGTAACAGCATTGGCTAATGTAAACTAGCTAGTTTAACTTAGTGTACAACACAGCTAGTGTTCACTAAGTTACAATAACTAGATAGTGTACACTAGCTATGTGTATCAGCATTGGCTAATGTAAACTAGCTAGTTTAACTTAGTGTACACTCGATAGTTATCTAGTGTACACTAGCCAAATGCCTTAGGCAGCTAGTGTTCTCTAAGACAACACAGCTAGTGTTCACTAAGTTACAATAACTAGCTAGTTTAACTTAGTGTACACTCGATAGTGTTCGCAGCTAGTGTTCACTAACTGTGAACACTAGCTATGTGCATCAGCATTGGCTAATGTAAACTAAGTTACAATAACTAGCTAAGTTACAATAACTAGCTAGTGTACACTAGCTATGTGTACCAGCATTGGCTAATGTAAACTAGATAGTTTAACTTAGTGTACAACCCAGCTAGTGTTCACTAAGTTACAATAACTAGCTAGTGTACACTAGCTATGTGTATCAGCATTGGCTAATGTAAACTAGCTAGTTTAACTTAGTGTACACTCGATAGTTATCTAGTGTACACTAGCCAAATGCCTTAGGCAGCTAGTGTTCTCTAAGACAACACAGCTAGTGTTCACTAAGTTACAATAACTAGCCAGTGTATCAACATTGACTAAGTAAGCTAGCCAGTTACACTAAATATTTTTATCAAAACAAACAGGAAATATAAAATTTAAGAAAGAAAACAAACTAAGTAAATTATTATAAATACAATTACAAAAAAAAAAAAAAAAAAAAAAAACCAACAACAATAACGGGTTCCTAATTCCCATCATTAACTTATTTCATAGTTCGAGTCCTAATTCCCATCATTGACTTACGCCATATCTTTGCTCTAGTGCCGTGTGTTGTTCCTTGGATATTTCTCCATACGAAGAAATAGATCCACGATGAATAGCATGCGCAAAGAGTTGGTCCCAAGTCAATGTTCTTGTTGGAAAGCTCCTGCGGGGGCGAGAATGGGCATTGCAATTTATTTTCCCCATTATAGAGGGAAACGCCCATTTGGATTGATCGCTTGTGACTTGGAACTTTTTGCTCCGGGGTCCATTCTCTTCTAACCCTAGGCGGAACCTAGGCGGAACATCCACAATATCATGTACATATTCAACTTCCTCGGTGAAACCCTATATCGGAATCGAGAACTTTCGTCTGCTTGAGCTTGGTTGTTGTTGTTATTATTCATTTTGAGAAATTTGATTTTTTTGTTGTGATGGTAGGAGTGGTGGTGTATGGTATTTATATAGGCTGAGTACTATGAATTCAATGCATTTAATGCGATCAAAAGTTGAATTCAATTCGATCAAAAGTTGAATTGAATGAATTGAATGCATTTAATGCATTTAATGCATTCAATCAATTGATCAAATGGCTTGGGCGTAGGACAAGCCCTTGTGTACACTAGTTGTTGTTTAGCTAATGTACCTAATAAGTTATTTCTAATAATAATTAGGCACGAGATATCTTTCTTTGTCCTATTCAAAAGGCATTTTTGTCTAGTGTACACTAGCTAGTTATCTTAGTGTACAATAGCTAGTTATCTTAGTGTACAATAGCTATTTTGCTAGTGTAACTTTGTGTACACATAAAGAGTGTACACTAGCTATGTGTATCGGCCTTGGCTAGTGTACACTAGCTAGTTATACAGTGTACACTAGCTAGTTATCTAGTGTTCACTATCCAAATGGCTTAGGCGATGGGACAAGCCCTTGTGTACACTAGTTGTTGTTTAGCTAATGTACCTAATAAGTTATTTCTAATAATAATTAGGCACACATATAACGTATATTAGCCGAGATGGTTTAGGGAGGACAATTGATTCTAAGTTTTACCTCTTCTTCTTGTTGGTATTGTTCGGCTTGTCATTTGTGATCTTTGTTGTTGTTGTTCTTCTTCTTTTCTTCTTCTTCTTCTTCTTCTTCTTCTTCTTCTTCTTCTTCTTCTTCTTCTTCTTCTTCTTCTTCTTCTTCTTCTTCTTCTTCTTCTTCTTCTTCTTCTTGGATGGCAATTAAACGTGTTGTCCCCATCCCAATCAAGTTGTTCTCCATTTCAAATAATTCCCTTTCCTCCATCGTTTACATTGTCCAAGCTTTAAAAGCGGGGAACATTTGAGAACGACTACTGAGACCCTACTTGTTCCACACGATCAAGGTAAAGGAAGCGTAAAGCAAACAATGCACATATGTTAAAATCAATAGAAGCATTTATATTGTTCTCTAGATTTAGTATCAAATGGATTGTGAACTTACTACTAAAAATGCCAACGATCCGTGAAGAAGGCATCTTCTTTCCACTCGACCTTGCCCTCTTCAGTTCTTTAATGAGATATGCACACCAATTATATTGTGCACACTCATTAAAATTGATATTTGACCTCAACAAATCCTGCCTCACAAAGCTTGTCGTTTGAGGAGCTATTAAAACATTCGTCATGAGGATGACGAAATTCATCGTGAAAAAATCATCCACCTCTGTCTTTGTTGTTGATTTTTGCGTGATGATTGTGGGGCGACTTTCCATGGAAATTCAACTTCTTTATCGTTGTCAAGCTGGGATCTCCAATTTTCTCCCTATTGTGGGTGACTTTCATCATTTCCTTTCTTCTTCATTTTAGTGGGAATAATGATTTCCCTATCACCCCTTGGCAAACCAAGTATCCATTGCACCTCTTCTTGATCACGGGAGCTCATCTCCATTTTCTAATGATACTATGTTATCATTTGCATTGTAGTTGTTGATAACATAGTATCCTGTCCTGTGTGCTAGATTGGTAAACTTGAAATGAAAGCTCTTCAAATGCGTTAAGCTTTAACCAATCTATTTGAGCTGAATTTAACTTGGACGGTGCTTGAAAAGAGCCTTCTCGGGCTGCCTCTAATTTTTGACTTTTTATAGTCATATTGGGAATGGGTTGCCCTTGATTTCCTCTGCGATGTTTACGGAGAATCTTTGTGAAAATTTGTTTCTTGCTACGTTTCTTGGGAGATGCCTGCATATAAAAAACAACTAAGTGAATACTTTTTGAAGAGAGTACATTAGATATAGTAGCTAGTGTACACTAAGTTACTAATTCATTAAACATTTCATTAAATAAAGGGGTACAATAGAAATCAACATCTAACAGTCATTAAATAATAGCTAGTGTACATTAGATAAAGTAGCTAGTGTACACTAGCCATTTTCTTAGGCAGCAGGACAAGGCCATGGTCAATACCTTATCTAATGTACATTAGATAAAGTAGCTAGTGTACACAAGTTAATCTGTCCTATTTTATTTTATAAATTTGCTATTGTACATTAGATATAGTAGCTAGTGTACACTAAGTTACTAATTCATTAAACATTTCATTAAATAAAGGGGTACAATAGAAATCAACATCTAACAGTCATTAAATAATAGCTAGTGTACATTAGATAAAGTAGCTAGTGTACACTAGCCATTTGCTTAGGCAGCAGGACAAGGCCATGGTCAATACCTTATCTATTGTACATTAGATAAAGTAGCTAGTGTACCCAAGTTAATCTGTCCTATTTTATTTTATAAATTTGTTATTGTACATTAGATATAGTAGCTAGTGTACCCAAGTTAATCTGTCCTATTTTATTTTATAAATTTGTTATTGTACATTAGATAAAGTAGCTAGTGTACACTAAGTTACTAATTCATTAAACATTTCATTAAATAAAGGGGTACAATAGAAATCAACATCTAACAGTCATTAAATAATAACAGTGTACATTAGATAAAGTAGCTAGTGTACACTAGCCAAATGGCTTAGAGCGGCGGAGACAAGGCCTTGGGCAATACCTTGTGTTCATCATCTTTGAGTAAATTAGACAAAGTAGCTAGTGTACCCAAGTTAATCTGTCCTATTTTATTTTATAAATTTGCTATTGTACATTAGATATAGTAGCTAGTGTACACTAAGTTACTAATTCATTAAACATTTCATTAAATAAAGGGGTACATTAGATAAAATAATAGCTGTGTACATTAAATAAAATAGCTAGTGTACATTAGATAAAGTAGCTAGTGTACACTAAGTTACTAATTCATTAAACATTTCATTATATAAAGGGGTACAATAGAAATCAACATCTAACAGCCATTAAATAATAACTGTGTACATTAGATAAAGTAGCTAGTGCACACTAGCCAAATGGCTTAAGCGACGGACAAGGCCTTGGCGATACCTTGTGTTCACCTTGCGAGTACATTAGATAAAGTGGATATAAAAAATAATGAGTGTAAATGTACTCTATGGTTAATACCTCAGGTTGGAGATTTTTTGCAGTATGGTCACTTTTCTTTCGTTTGACACCAGCTTTCTTCTTTGAAGCTTTCAGATTTTTGATGGTTGAGTGAATTTTCTTCTTCAGTTGTCTTAACGTAGCATCTTCTGGCATTGATTCTATCAAACATTCTCCTGATTAAACACAAATAAGAGTTAGTAGGAGTCATTATAACAACAGGTACACTAGCTACACTAGCTAAATAGCTAGTGTTTAGAGCTATTATAAAACATACATTAGGGTGGCAGCCAATTTATGCAATTCAACCAAAGGAGTTACCTATTCTTATCGGTGTTCTTGATGGAACGATTGATCTTTCTAAATTTACCAGCTTGATTCAACACTCTTTCTTTTGTTGTTCCTGTTTCTTCTGCTTGTGTTTCTGATGAAAGTTAATATAAAACACAAAAGAGTTGAAAATAAAATGAGAACCAAATTATGTAAACTAGCTACTTGTCTTAGTGAACACTAGCTGTGTTGTCTTAGTGAACACTAGCTATGTATAAGATCAAAAGGAAACAAAATAGTCATTCACACAAATTAGGTACAAATATATGACAATTTAATTATGTTCATGAAATTCTAAAAATTCCTATTGATTCACCATTAATAATATTATCAACAACAACTTTTAGAATTTCATGAACATGATCAATCTCTCATAAATTTGTGGTCAAAGTTCAACAAAAAAGTTAAATGGGACAAACTTTTAGGGAGGGAGAGAGTATTTTAATTATAAATGTCCATTTTTGTTCTTGTTAAAGAAAAAGAATAGACAGGGAACAGTGTGCGAACCATCATTTACAACTCGGCTTACCTTCCTTAATCTCACTGACACTTGGTTAATGTAAACTAGTTAGTGTAACTTAGTGTACACTAGATATGTTGCAATTGTAACTTAGTGTACATTAGCTAGTGCGAGGCTACACAAAGGCATCGTGCCTATGCTATGCCAAGGTATTGTGCCTTGGCTACGACAAGTCATCGGCCATGGGCTTTTCTTATGTTTACTTGGTTTCTGATGCTATAAATGGTTCAAAGCAATATGCTCTGAAGGACGATGGACGCTTCTTTATCTATTGGTAACTCAGTGTACACTAGCTATTGTAACTTAGTGTACACTAGCTATGTGTATCAGTATTGGCCAAATGTCTTAGGCAGCAGGACAAAATATTGGGCCAAGCCCTTGTGTACACTTCATTTGTTGTAACTTAGTGTACACTAGCTAGTTATCTAGTGTACAATAGCTATTTTTCTTAGTGTACACTAGCTGTTACAATAGCTAGTGTGCACAATTCAAAAATATCTGGTGTGCATTATTCTATTGGGTACACTAGCTAGGTTATCTAGTGACGAAGGAAGCTTTTCTTGTTAATGTGCTAGAGAGCAGAGGGGGCTAGGTACTTTGAGAAAACACATGTCTTATTAATATTTTGGAACTACTTCTACCAATTACAAGCACTTTGAGAAGCACAAAGAAATGGGCATTGAATAAGATAATATAAGGAAGTACACTAACCCTGTACATTGAGCTCCGTCAATTGTGTTTTCATTGTTTGAGGATGCCATTGAAGATGATATTTCTAGAAATGGCGGTCGGAAATTGATTGGTTTTCGCCGGAAATTGAGAGATTGTGTAGACGGAGAGAGAAATAATCTTGTTAACCGTCGTCGTAGAAGGAAATTTCGGCGGAGAAATCTAGGATTTTCACGTCGTCGTATACGGGAGAAGGAAGAAATTGAGTGTGTGTTTTGTGGTGTTTGTGTGTGCAACGGTTGAGAAGAATGATATTTATATGTTCGTAAAAAGATTTTACTATTTTGCCCTTTCTGTTTTCAATAATTTCAAAAATGCCACGGTTGCCCAAAACCTACATTTAATCCGAAGCATTGATTTTGCTTTAATCCAAAAGTGAAAATGGTTCTTATGGTTCTCACAAAATTTAGTTCTCATTATAATAAGACCCTATATATATATATATATATATATATATATATATATATATATATATATATATATATATCTATATATTAAAAATAAATATAATTCTTTTTCAAATGAAAACTTTTCCTTAATTCATGCTCGTAAATCTTAAAAAAGATGTAATATTTATTTAGATTAACTCCTTATGAACATAATTATGATATTTATTATCAATTTAGCTAATTTAAATTTGAGAAGAAAAATAAAATTCCTAAAATTACTAACAATTGCGTTAAATGAAATAAGTTTTCCCAAACACTATACTCAGTCGTGAAACACTACCCCATCCCACTTATTAAATAGAAACTCAAACTCACATTCATCGCACAAATCCCTATATATATATATATATTATATTTAATAATCGTATATACTTTATAAATACGCAATGATTTTGTTTATACATATTAAAAACTATTCCAACTCATCATTCTATATCCCATCACTTTTAATTTATTTTATATTTTTTTAATGTAGTAAACTTATTATTATTATTATTATCATTTATAATTTAAAAATTAACTTCACACTTAAGTAATTTACACTAAAAATAAATTAAAAAAGTAGTAAAGGATAATTAACAAATTTATATTTAGAAAAGATATTTTTTTTCTTTGTCCAAATCAAATGAAAGAAGTCTATATTTAAAGAGAAAGAGAAATTATGAACAATGGTGTTTAAAAATTTTAATATATTTAAAAAAGAGATTTCTTTTTATTATCATTTATTGGAAAAAAAATTACTTTAGACTTAATTAATTTGCACTAAAAAGAAATTGAAAAATAAGTTAAGGATAATTAACAAATTTATAATTAAAAAAGATGAAATTTTTTCTTTGTCCAAATCAAATGAAAGAAGTATCGATTTAAAGAGAAAAAAAAATTATGAATTTTGGTGAAAAAAGAAAAAAAAATTAATTTAATATATAATAATGGAGGTCAAAGAAATGGGATTATTTTTTTTTCGAAATCCACCCAGCGAATCAGTGAATGCCACGTGGCTAAACCAAACCAAAAAAAAAAAAAAAAAAAAGGAATATTGCTGTGGTTACTCTCCCTTGTCGGCGCGTGCACATCACGCGCCATGGAAAAAACCGAAATGCCCCCGCCTACAACGCCAACACATGTCCAAACTTTAATAAAAAAAAAAAAATTTATTTCTACCCAATCGTTGCTTGCCACGTGTCATTTCAGCCCTTTTTATTGCAAGAATGCCACGGTGTGAAATGACGAAAATACCCCTCGATGGCCAAACAATTACGGAAACCTTGTTATTATATATCTATAGATTTGCACCAAACAACTCCCGAAAACAAAACAATTTTTACACATAATTGTCATTTACACCAAATTATCTTCTTTCATAAAATAAAAGTTCTGAAATGAAACAATATTGGGATCATATCTCGAGTCAAATCTCCTTTTAATGTTTTCACCAACATAACTTGTTATGCTTGCTCCAAAATGATTAAAAAATATTAAAAATCAATTTATATTAAAATATGTTATCTCTTTAGTCTCAAAATGATTTTGTCATTTTTTTTATTAATACTACGATCAATAAATACAATTTAATTTAATCTAATTATAATAATGAAATTATAAATTTGTTTTATACACCATTATAAACACTACAAATAAATATTTATAATTTTTATTATAATAATTAAATTAATAAAATATTATTGTTTAAAGTAATTTCATATGTTGATAAAAAATTGGTAAATTATTTCTCGAGAGAGTATGAAATTGCCCTAATTTCATTGTTTCATGGGTGAAAATTAAAAAAAAAATAGCCACCTGCGCCGGCGCCGTCTGGGCGCGATAACAAATTCGAAACCCGCAATCCTCTCTACTCTCATCTTTAATAGCGTAAACCAACACCAATCTGGAGCCAAATGGGCGACGACGGAGATCGGAGAAGGCCTCCGACAAGAACTCCCCTCAAACCCCTTTCCAATATTTCTTCCAAATGGAAAGACAAGGTTTCATTTTACTTCCTTTTTGTATATATTTCGTGGGTTATGGTCCCGTTCTATGATCAAAATTGCCACTGTACCGATTTGTAATTGAAAAATGATGAAATTTGAACTGGGCACACCCCGCAATCTGTACTTAATTTGGGTTTTGTGTAATTTCAATATCTTATGCATTTCATATGCTGCTATGTCTTTATCCGTATATGAATTTTCATTGTTGTTCTGGCTTTGATGTATTCGGATTATGAAATTTGTGCTGTTAAATTGTAGCTCAGAGAGAACTGTTTGAAGAGGGTCCGAGATGATCGAAACCGTTTGCTTTGGAAGATGAGGTTACCTGAATCTAAACAACAGTATCTCAATCAGAAGGTTCTAGTTTTATACCCCATTCCTCTATCTTGTTGAATGTTACCTAATTATATGGTATGTCTCCCCTAATTATATTGTATGTCTCCCGTTTGTTACAATTATGTTGCATTTTCCTTAAAACCTTGTTTGAGGTTTCAGTAAATTGTGTGTCGGGTATGCAGTATTTGAGTTTTTCTTATTAGAAGCTATCAATTGATTGTTAATTTGCCTTGGTAAGTGGAAAGTCAGTCTCTCGTTTTTTGTTTGATGTTGTCAATTATTGATCAACCTGTATTTAGTGCTGACAATTGACTCTGCGTGGTTCATTCGTACATGACCTACTTGGTTTTCTAGGTTTTCATTTTCCATTGATGGGGAGAAGCTGGAGATGGTGGTGTCATTAAATTTGGTTCGGTTTGAAAGAAGGGCACATGGAGGTTTATGTGAAAATTGTAAACTCGTTTGAGCTCCTTAAGCAACTAGAGTTTCATCACTCAAGTAACCAAAAAACAGAAGATTTGTAGCTTTCTTTTGCTAGTTCTTTTATTTACGTCATATGATCTTGGTTTACTATTACGAGTTTGATTCTTTTTTCTGATATGCCTTATTAACATGACTTCATACTGCATCATTAATATTGTTAAGTAACCAACTTATCTAAAGGTTAACCTCAAAAAGTTAAAATTGTTAGAGAGGGACCCAAGAATGTATATTATGTTTGAACATTCTCCCTCATGTGCATGATTGGAGAGGTGCACTTTATTTATTGGGCCAATACGTTCTCTTTATAATAATTTTAGGACAAATACAAGCGAGATGATTTGAAAATAGTGCTTTCCAAACTATGAGCCTTGCTAGGCTGATAACATACTAAGTAACCAACTATCTTAAAACTTAAGCTATTGAAGCTTAATAGATAGAGGCCCAACCATGTATATCACGCTTCAAAAAGTTTTTTCCCCTTGCATTTCATATTTCAGTGCTTCACTTGCATCCAGATGAAATCCATATGTTGCAGTTACTGAGTATAAAACTCTGGCTTGCAGGAGTTTATCAAATCAACCTTTCAAGACATTGTTTCTGATGAAATGAGAAAAATAAAAGAGTCGTCCTCAAAAGAGTCTTTTGGGACTTCAGTCTCTGGCCCAGAATTTGATACATTGTGGGAATATGATGGTCTTCATGCAGCCTATGAGGGCGAGTGTGAAGAGATGTTGCTGGAAATGCAAAAAATCTTCTACGAGGATCTCGAAAGAGAACAGATCGGACAAGGTAACTTTTTGTTACTTCTTCTGACAGCAACATCTTCCGCATCCCCATGGTAGAATGGGAATTGTTGCAACAGGGAAAGCTTTTTAATGCATGGAATCACACCCAGTGGAGAAGCCACGTGAAAGGAAAGAGGGTCACCCCCTTAATTTTTGGAAAATCATCAATGTAGTATTTTTATACATTTAGAACGTACACTAAAAGTACTATTATAGTCAATTTCGACCCTCTTTACTTGTGGTAAAATTTATATTCTAAAATCATTTTAACCCCCTTTGTGCCAATTTCTATATGAATATTATAATTTTTATTCCCTAAACACTCTTGACCCCCTTAGAAAAAAATTATGGCTTCGCCACTGATCACACCAACCAAGTTTTTGGCATATGCATTCCCATTGTGATGCTTTCTTCCCTTCCCCTCTGTAGTTCTCCCACTCAAAACATTTCCCCTACCCTGTATTTTTATATGCAAGTCCAAGTTGTCTTTTATTTGCCAATCCTTAGTATATGGAACAAAGGGCCATTTTTAATGTTAGTAGTCTTCTTTTACTTGGTCTCATTCTTGATTTCTGTGACCCTTTCTTAATTTTTGTTTGTTTGTCTGTTTGTTGTTTTTAAGGTTTTATTTACTTTAGCTCTTTGCAGATCCAGACAGCTATGCTAAAACCTGGGAAGATGAGGAGGATGAATACCTAGCTCGTGCAGTTTTTGAGCATATGCAACTGAATAATGACAAGGTGTGTACCCATGAAAACTGAATTCGTACTTTAAAAAAATAAGCTGCAGTTACAAGTACAGGAAGCTACATTGTGAGGAATTTTGATCCAATAGAAGTTCAAATTTCCCCATACTGGTTCCTGTCCGAAGTTTCTATTGACATGTGATATAATCAATGCATCACAAGCCTTGATTAACTAACAATTTACTGAAACAAATTATCTGGCATTAATGGAAAAGGTTATGTGGATGTCAATGAATAAGAAGAATTTGGGTGATAGTGGTTTATTCTGTACCAGAAAGTGTTACGGAAAATGATTCATGTATCCTTCTTATTTTATGATTTGATGGATTCACATTTCACAGTTCAATCTGATATTTGCCTTCACTGATTTGAGTGATTCAACACAATCAGCTGGCCAGTCCTGAAAATACTGATTGTTTCTGTCAATGTCTTGATAGGAGTTTACTATGCCTTTATTGTCTCTATGTGGTTTTTGTTATATAGTCACTTCATTGTGAAGCGTATGAATTATTAAGAGCATTTGCAGGGTTTCTCTATCTTATACAGCTTAATGTATTACCCTTGTTAGTATAGATACTATTAGAATCACACTCTCCATTTCTTATCCTCTGTGTCGGTGACATTTGCTTTATTTCAAATAGGCACAGAAGGTGGTTTGGTGTCCAATATGCAAGCAGGGAGAGTTGCAAGAGGACTGCCGTCTTATCTGTTGCAGTCGTTGTGAGCTCAAACTCAACAGAGGCAATGAGGTGAATCTAATTTTTTTCTTACAGTTCTCTTCATTCTTGCAAACAGTCCCTTTCGATAGTTCTGATTTGATATTTATGTACAAATTTATCAACTCTCCCCCCCGCACGAAAATGCAATCAGATTGCATTCGAACTAGGGATTCTTGTGGTTCTGTATGAAGGTTTCTATGACCATCTCCAATATCTGATTTATTTCAAAATTAACCCAATCTATCTGATATTTGCCTCACCTTTGTGTCATGTAGGTTACTCTGGAATTGTTACGTGATAGGTTGGCCGAAGCTCATGTAGACCATCTGGATAGAGGATGCAAGTTGAACCCCAACTTTTGTCTCGAGTGTAGATTCGGTTTGACTGCATTGTACATGGAATGTCAAAGTTGCAATATCTTTGAGATTGTAATATAGCCACATTGCTTGAACATAAATTTTGGATCACATTCTATTTATACTCTTTTCCCTAATCCTTATATCCTTTTGTTTTCATACCCTTGTTCTATAACTGCAGCAGCTTATCATGCTTTTGGTTCTTCCCCTCTATCTATGGGTTAAACTTCTAGCTATTTCCTCTGTGTGTGTGCACTAAAACTACGTAAAAAAGAGAAACTTTGGGTTAAATTTAGAGCCCATCCTTGAGGTTAGCTTAATATCAGTGCGCACCCTTCTTCAACATTTTTCATTTTCAATTATAACTGGGATGCTGATATTTGTTCAAACCTTCAGGTTGGCTTGGCAGGCACTGGGCACCAAATTTAACTCGAGAAACTTTCTATCCACGATCAAAACAAAACCGATATGCAAAAGAATGTATCGACAAAATATATCATTCATCACAATTACTTGGCTCAAAAGTAATGCATTGGCAATTTTCTCATCAGTAAATACAAGGGTCTCCATTCAAATAAAAAGATGATAGGAACTTAGGAAAAAAAATAACAAAAAGAATTGGCAAAAGGCAATCATCTTATATGTAGGATGATTGGGAACAATTTTACTCTACATGAACCAATATTCAACCTTCAACAAAACTGTGACTTGTCTCATATCTGGCTTCTGATATTCTAATCTATAGCAATACAATGGCGTAACAATGCACACACTTCTATACTGCATTATGCTCGCAAAAATGCATGGCCCACTGTGCAGGTTGATTTTGTATACAAATTTGTTATATATGCTGGATCAACAATCTCTGTGCCTTTCTTTTTCTGTGCTTACCAAATAGGTAGAGACTTGAAATTGAAGAATTAACATCTAAAAGAGCTCCTATGAGTTAAATTTGTTCCAAGCCTCCTATTTTTGACATATCAAACTTCAGATTACAACACTACCAAACTTAAGGAGTGATAAAAAATATTTGGAAGCAACTTAAGGAGTGATAATTGTTAATCAACATTTGAACATAATCAACATTTGCAAGAGCGTGCCTGGGGCTCCACCATTATGGGCCAGGTCAACAGTCCTGCTCCCTCAGCAGAGAAACTGATTCCGTAATTTGAACCTGCTATCTAAAGGCCGCGATATAGCAACCCTAGAACTGAACCAACTCATTCTGTAAGGAAAATATTTTATGGGTTTGTAATGTTAAAAGCAGCAGTATAGTATATGAAGGACCTAAAACTAAGAACTTCAAGCAAATGTACTAGCGAATTACGATAAACTGACTTAGTTAAAAAAAAAAAAATCCCGGACCCTCGCTACGCGGGGATGCTTCGTGCACCGGGTTGCCATTTTTCTTCCTGTTTCTCTTGATTTTTCTTCACTTATTTCTTCTTTTGTATAACTCCCTAGCTTTCAGAAGTTTTATTTAATGTTTTTTTTACCCTCTCTCTTCATTGACGAGTCTGTACGATTCATGTTAGACGATCCCAAATTACCAAGTTGAAGGAAGACATCGCTGAGACCGTTACAGACTCAAATTAAATGAGATGCATGTACCTTAAGAAGATCGAACACTTTCTCAGCAACATACTTCTGTTGAAGATTGGCACCTTTCTGTTGTACCTTATCAGGATGGATACACAAAGTTGCTTTTCTATATACTTTCTTGACTGAGGCACCGGTGATCAAGTCAGTCAATGAAACAGGCTGCCAACCACATTCAGGCCAAAGAACCTGATCATCATTCAAATGATGAAACATTAGCACCTCATCATAAAATCTAAACATAGATACATTCCAACTTTAAATGTATAAACGGCATTCTGCATCAAAAGTTCTTTTTGTTTTCCCTTCACCGTGATGTTAGGGTGTGTGCACAAAAAGAAAAAAGACAGTAACCTCCAAATAAATATATTAACTACAGACTGAGCTTTACACAATTGATTTCAAACTATCATAACTATATTAACTATAGAAACTATATCTGTTACCAAAAATAGAGATACTGATTTTAATTTGAAATTATTGTCGCTGGCCTACTTGCACTTGGTATTTCTAGAGAAAAACAAGCTCATAATTTAACAAGAAAAAATAAACAAGAAACTTAAGTGATGACCTAGTAACTTCTGAATTATAAGAATTCATATGATACCAATGTAGATGTGGAATTTTACATGAGATTACACAGAAGACATTTTAGAAAGAGAAAAGCAGACATACATATTGCAATGTTGATAACAAGGCACGCAAATTCCCCTCTTTCCCTGCAGACCAGCGTTTGATCTCACTATCCAGTGTGTCAGCCATCCTCTGAAACAAGTGCAGATAAAATTCAGATTTTTTATAAGAATTAAATTCAGAAATATGAAGAATAATAAAATTAATGCCTCTTTATTAAAAATAGGATGCAAGTGGCAATAACAATAATAAGAACATCAGGTAAAACCCACAGAAAAATGAATGAGAAAACAATGAAAACAGAAAATTCAATTGGCAAGAACACTATTTTACTTTTAGATGTGAATGAAATAAATAACTGAATATATGATCTTAAGAAAATCAGAAGCTTAAAAGAAATATCATTAGGGCTTTCAATATTCTATCCACGAATCTCAATTAAAGCTCGGCAAATTGCAGAACTGATGCAAAAATTCTATCCCAAATCAGGTTTCAACCAATTCCAGCAGCCTTAGAGTCAAGGACTACAGGTCTCTTTGTTTACCCCAAGACAGGATAGAAACATGAGATAATCAGACAAAAGAAACCATAACTTGGTAAATGTGTTAATCTGTAGACTTGAGCACAACCCACTTTCACTTTTCCGTTTTCCATTTTCCATACACAAATGCAATGCCACATATTTTAGAGGTGAATCAAGATAACTGAAGTGACATATAAGATATAGTTGTCTGCAAGTATTTACATGTCTTTCTTCCTGGTCCCTCAGTGCTTGAAGATCACGCTGATTCTTTTCAGCCAGTGCTTTCGCCTGAGCATGCAAACAAACTCAAACTTAGATGCCAAACAGAAAGCAAACACGGACAATGTGACAACAATATAAACATTGATAATATCCTGTGCAATATCACGTACTGCACGGTCCTGAGTGCGTTGGTGGCGTTCTAGTCTAGCTCTTCTCCTTTCATCAGTTTCCCCTTCAACATCCTGGAAACCTCCAGCTGGCGCAGCAGCTTCTGCAAGCAGAGTGTTTTAGAAAGTAGAAAGGAGTAAAAGCCGTTATAAAATATATTAATGAAATATAAAAAGGCTGTCATACCTCCGAAAATTGAGCTAAGATCATCAACAATATTAGCAGTTGAAGATGCTTTCCTCATATTTGATGAGACTCCACTAGAAGATGTCTTTTTTGGTCCTTCAGGCCCACCTCTGCTCTGAGATTGTGGATCTGATGCAGGGCCCTATAACATGGGACCAAACAAAAAATTAAGCCACAGCAAATTCTAGAGTGAAAGAATCAAGAATAGATTGCATGCATCACATGCTACTCACAGAAGAATTTGCTCTCGGTCTCGGTGCACTGCTAGGTCTAGAATTCATGCTAAAAAAGGATTCAAGGTCATTGTCATTCTTTTGTTGGTTCATCCTCGCAGCAGCAGCAGCCCTTTCTCGAGCTTCTGCAGCAGCCCTCTCCCGAGCCGCGGCAGCGACCCTGTCAACAGCAGCTCGCTCTGCTCGACGCCTTGCATCTGCTTCGGCCCTTGCAACAGCAGCTTTATCCCGCGCTTCTTTCTCCCGTGCTTCTGCAGCCTCCCTTTCTCTGGCCTCTGCAGCAGCCCTTTCCCTGGCCTCAACAGCAGCTCTTTCTGCTCTTTCCCTTGCACCAACAGCTGCTCTCTCACGCGCTTCAGCTTGGGCTCTCTGAACTGCAGCCCTTTCAGCCTTTAAACGAGCTTCAGCAGCTGCTCTCTCACGGGCCTCAGTCGCTGCTCTTTCACGAGCTTCCCTAGTAGCCCTCTCAACAGCTTGTCTAGCCTTTTCCCTTTCGATTTCCATTGATCTCTCCTTCTCGAGTCTCCTTCGTTCTCTCTCTTCCTCCTCATTCTCTCTCTGTCGACGCTCCTGCTCCAACCTCTCTTGATTTTCCCTCATCTCTCTGTCCTGATTTTCTTCTATGGTTTCTTCATCTCTTTCCAGCTGTTTGGTTTCCTTATTTATAGCTGCCTTGGCATGTTCTCTTTCTCTGACTTCTTTCGCATGCCTAAATTTGGCCTCAGCTCTGTCCATAGCATCCTTCATCGCAGCTGCAGCTGAGTTTGAGTCCATTTCTTCATCCAAAATATCAACAGGTTCTTCAACTTTATTATGCATCCTGCCCATGGCAAAGTTCTCAAGGTCGTCTGCTGGAGAAGAAACAGGGCTCTCCACTCTAGGCTTGAAAGGCCTAGGACTTTGAGAATATTGAACAGAATTTGGCGAAGAAGAGAAGTCACTGCCCTTTCTCCTTGAATCTGAAGCAAAAGAACCTCTTTCAGGCCTTGAAGTATGCTTTGGTATTGCAGGAGGGGTCTTGAAGGTGGAGGGGCCATTGTGGGTTGTGTAAAAGAGGAATCTCTGCTACGCTGAGCCAAATATCGTCAGATGGTTGCACATATTCTTCCGATCTAGGAGATGTATCTACCTGAGAGGTTGTTCCATTATAATTTGCATAAAAAGGTGGAGAAGCAGTTTGGTCAAAAGATCTCCGAGGATCTCTTGAAACACTTGGCATGCCAAATGGAGATTGATGAGATTGCATAAAATCATCAACAGGCACCTTCTTCTGTGAGTGGGTGTCAGAAAACCTGGAAGAAGTTTTCTCAAACGGCTCTCTATTAGTTGAATTCTGCATCCTACCCGTACTTGATCCTTCCTTTAAGGGACTTCTATCCTTTGCTCTGTTATTTTCATTTGAAAATCCAGGGACAGATTTACCAAAATTATTAAGTGGGTCTATATCATCAAATACACCTCCACTAGGTGATGAACCTTCTGCCTTCACACTTCCAGACTTACTTAGCTTGCTAATCTCTTCCAGAGGATCAGTGGACAACCCTGTTGAAGAAACTCCAGGGGTAGAAGTAGATTCCAGAACCACAAAAGGGTCTTCCATAACGTTAGCAGAAGCTTCCTTTGTAATGCTAGAGTGTCTCGGAATTTGACTTGGCACAGAAGTTGACCTGTTCAGAAGGAGCACAAGGTCATCCATATGTTCAGGTATCCAGAAAGTATGCATGATATCCATCTAATATAAAATATGAGAACAAAAGCAATAGATCCACAAACTCCACAGAATTCATAACTGCCAATCGCTGATGTTTTCTGTTCTTCCCTTCATGCCATCATAATAAAGCAATCTATACAGTAATGCACAACTTGTCAAATGTGTAAGGTATGTAAAATAATCTATATAGTGATCTAGAAAAACTTCAAGCAAGTCTCATAAGGTCATGATTTTCCTTTTACTTCATTTCTTAACTTTTTGTCCTGCCCAAAGTGGGCCCCATTAAGTACTTTTTATGACAACTTAAGGTCACATGTTAAGTCCTGGAAGTAGCCTCTTGCATATATGCAGGGTAAGGTTTGCCTACATTTCACCCTTGTGGTGGGGACCCTTCGGCCTTCTCCGGACCCTCGAGATACGAGGGGATGCTTTGGTGCACCGGGGCTACCCTTTATTTATTTATTTATTATTATTATTATTATTATTATTATTATTATTATTATTATTATTATTATTATTATTATTATTATTATTATGTCATACTCCCTCCGTCCCTAATTGAATGTCCAATTTTCATTTTAAGGATCACTCTGAAAATGTGTGCTTTGTATACATTTTAACGGCAAAGATCCGTAAATATTCTTGTTATTCACTTTCTAAACATTTAATTTTACGATAATAAAATGATTAGCGGATTTTATTTTTTTGGGTAAATAAGCGTTTAGGGACAGTTTGGGACAAAAATTTCTTGAATTTGGACATTCATATAAGGGACAGAGGGAGTAATATTTATATGTTACAGAATTGAGAACCTAAAAAATTGTACTGGAATAATAGAGAATGGGTACAATCAAGAGGGCACACTGTTCACTGAACAAACCAAGGCTACCAAGCACAAAGCAAAAAATATGGAACCAAAAAGACAAGAAATCATTGAAGCATCACTATGCAGGTCAGATATTGATGTCCCTAGCCACAAAAAGAGCAAGGAGAAAAAGTACATCCCTCGAGAGATAAAAAGAGATGGCCTTAAACCCATGACCCAAGGTGAGAGGGTCAGAGGGGTTGAGTTTGGGCATGTTATTCAGTTTATTCATTTGGTGCTGCTGGGAGGATGAGATTATCCCCAGTTCCCCACCTGGTTGTACTCTTCAAGCTTCAGAGGTACGGTGGCCTAATCTAATTGAAGATTGAGTCATGCATATATATCTTGTTCAACTTCTCTTTCTATTGATCAGTTTTCATTGTTTGCCATAACAACTAGACTAGCGCATTGCCTGATTAAGAAAAAAACTGAAGCAGACATTGTCATCGTCTTGAAGAATTCTTGTTAAAGGAATTTATATTGAACATCATTGATGTCCATGATTTTTTGTCACAATATAAAGTGACAAAATTGATTCAAATTGGCAATGTCATTGAGGTGGCTGCTAAACTTCCCATAGTAATGAAAGAAAACCCAAATAGCATTTGCTTTGCAGTAGTATAAGATAATCATATTTTAGAATAAAATAAAAGGATAGTATAGTATAGAATAAAATCAAGTGTTAGATAGAACACAAATCCATATTTTCTTCACCAGAAGCAATAACTCATGTCAGTAAAATCAGGTACATAAGTAAATACACTTGTGTTATTTCCAGTGCCCGAAACCATGTTAAAGATTCTATCTACATCCTATTTCAGTTTAGCACAGAAGATCCTTGTTGTTTAATTGCATGTTGACTATTTCTTTCTACACACAAAAAAAACTTCCAGCTGCAGATATCAACATCTAAAATCATTCAAAAATAATTTATCGCCTGATTTGGAGAGGTCAGATGAAGCTATAAAGATTTGTTTCTACTTTTCTAAATCAAGAATCTTTTATAGTATTTCCATAAAACCTATGATCATTGGTTCAATGACTATTGCGAATAAAGTTTGGCTTCATTACTTTGATAATGAGATATGCTCGGAGGCAGACTCTGTAATTTCTAACAAAAGAAACTCAATAGCTCACATTCCGTATCAAGAAAGGGAGCCGTCAACTCTCAAGTGAGGCAGGAGCAAAACTATAAAGACAAATAAGTTGCAAAGAAAAAGGAAATACCCCATTCCATAAAAAGAGAAATTACTTTCCAGGATTGAAATGTCAGTATCAAGGTTGTCATTGGTAAAGACAACGTTGTCCAGGCGATGGCTAACTAACATTCCTGACCTCCATCACCATTCAAAGGATACAACGATTTCTCTCACGAAAACAGCACATTACTTCCATGATTTGATGTTAAGTTTTTAAGATGCTGTCATAACTCCACTTTTCCAATCACTGACTCAAACATTTGTAGACCCAGCGAACTTCTTGAGCCAGAATACGACCTTACCAGACACACCTAAGCGAGTTACTAAAAGCAGTAAGTGGATCTATGTAGAGCAATCTAGGTTTTGCTAAAGTGTAGGAAGAATGTGACTCTCATATATTATTTCCTTCAACTGTGAGGGAGGTCAATAGGGGAAGCTAAATCAAAGGAGATATTAAGCGGTCATTAATTTTTTATAATTTCTTTTAACTATTCCATTTATGATTTAAGCAATACCTTTAGATATCAAATAGGGATTTACTATAGTTATAACTTATCTTTTTGATACTTACTAGTACTTTAAAAATACTTTCTTCTAACTAAAAATTGTTTCCCACATGACAGGTTTGTTTCACTTATGTCTGTAATAACAACCTTAGCATATAACCTAAATTTGTTTTGTGTCCTAAATATTATCCGGCTTCGCATTGTAGGAGCGTTTAGACACGATTGACAAAAGAAATGAAAACAAAACTTTAACCATCTTTGATTCTGCTTTCCCAATATTGCCTTTAGGTTCCGAAACAAACCAAGTTTTGTAACTGTAGGGTAGAAAACTACATAATTTGAAGAATCCACTAGAATGTTATGTATGAACCACAGTCCTGAAGTGCTTGTCTGCGTCGACAGCAATCATCAAGAAGGATATGACTGAAAATTAATTATCTTATTACAGAACGGAAATAAATTAATTTAGCTGACCGCAGTCCCAAAAGTATGACCCATCATCTGCGAGGTTCTCGTTTTCTTACATCAAAGCATAAATATTCCAGATAAAGCTGAAAGATAAATGACTTCACCTGCTGCTCCATACTCACTATTAAGCTTGAAAAACTAACCCTTGTTACTGATTCTCGTCTATCTTCAGTATTTCAATCCACAATTCACAAAAAGAAACTACAAATGTTCACCTAAACAGTGATCCACATCAATATTTTAAATACAACTACTGTTGGCAGGCGCACCTTTCTTTAATTCATATACTGCTTCTATTTTTCAATATTGACTACCAACCCAAGTTCAATTGTGACATTCCAGATCACCCCAAATATGCAAACAATGTATAGCTGATTTTCTTTTCGCATTCCAATCTGTAGCACTATTCTATTACCTACGTTAAGATCACTTTTCACTTTCTTTTATTTTCTTCTTAATAAAAACCATATTTCACTATACTACTGTTCTGAATATTGTGCACTTTTGCCCATAATTAGAGTTTAGAAAGATTATGAATACAGCCGCAAACAAAATACTCTTTGTACCACCGAAACATAGTCACTTTGCCCAAAAAAAAAGACTTGATTTATCCGCAGCAAGTCCAAGTACATAAAGCTCCCATGGTTTTCTTCACGAATGTGGACAAAATGAATGCACACTAATCTTTGGAAGGTGGGAGTAGTTGTTTACGTGTATTTACAGCTCCGTAACAGTGAAAAGCAATCTCAAATTGACCCTTCCTGCATTTGTATGTTTCTTGATAGTTGTCAGTTTTCCATGAACAGTGCGTTAAGGAAAAGAGTCTGCATATTCACTTTAATCATGTTCTTTACATCTGATGCAGACAATAAACTAAGAAAATGAACAAGAGCCTACAATAGCTACAACAGTAGCTTTCCCTAGAGCATAACTGAATTGAAAATGGCCAATTAATCATAAGAAATAGCATGTATACAAATGTGCCAAAACTAAATGCAGCCAGCAAATAGTACCTGTTAGAAGCAGCAGGACTGCCACTGCCAAACCCAGGAAGCAAATCATCGAAAACTGTATGACTCTTCGAATTAATACTACTCTTCCGCTCAATCTTTTCCGTCTTCCCTAAGTTTCCAAGCAGATCATCAAAATGATCACTCTGTTGACTCCGTTTAGGTGGCGACACCATAGAAGCGAAAACATTATCTTCATGCTTAGCCGAAGAAGAGGACATTGATTTGCTCTTCATCCCCGGCAACCCATCAAAAATGTCATCATCATAAACCGGCTTATCATAAACCGGTAACGTCGAAGACGAGTACGTAGATTTGCTCTTAGGCTCATTCGCTCCACCGGCCGAGTTTTTGAAAATCGAATCGTAATCGAAGTCGGACATCCCGGATGTTTTGCTAGAGTTGTTGGTTGAGCTAGAGTATTTCGGAGGACCACCGAAAACGTCGTTGAATAGCAAACCATCGCGATTTTGATCGTCACCGGAGAAAGGTGATGATCGATTCCGACTTGGATCGGCAGCGTCGGATCCTGAAGTGGATTTCATCGGAGCAGCCTTGCCTGAGGGTCTATACCCCAAGTCTCTGGCAAACATGCCGAAGTCGTCCATTTTTGTTACAGATCTGAACGAGATTGGGCCTTACTGTAGTTCAATTATTGGAATTTGGATCTAAAATCGGTAGGGGAAAATGTAGGCGAATTGAAGGAGGATTATTATGAAGCTATTGATGCATTTGACAGAAATGAAAAAATGGATACAGAGAGGATGTATAAATTAGGGTTTGGTTGGCCGGACGGGAAGGTTGCGACGACGGTGGACTGGTCGGATACCGGTCGTCGGATTCGGTTTAGAATTCTAAGTCGTCGTTATTGTTCTTCTCGGTCGTCCAGTTTGTCTATCTGTTCAGCATCTTCTTCTCCATTACTATTTGTTTAAGAGAATTGTTATCCACCCCCGCAATTTACTTAATACCCTCGCAATATAATTTTCAAAAAAATGTCATTAATTGAAATGACTCTATTATCTTTCACTAATGTTATACACCCGCAATTGAAGTTAATTTTTCTTTCAAGGAAGTTAAATTAAATTTTTTAAATTAAAAGAATTAAATAGACAAAGAACCACCATCTCATAGCCATCAACCACCACCTTCCGCCCACACACCTCCATAAACACAAACCCACCACCTTCCACCCACACACAACCATTGACACAAAACCATCATCCAACTTTCCATCCCAACTTAGATGCAAAATAAGGAATTTTGAAAAGTTTCATTTCATAAATTACATGTAAAATATAGTTCTCCTGATGTTCTAATTTCATCAAAAGCAGGTTTTCATAGCAAAAAAAAAAAAATCCTTGTTTTAAGGAAAGAAAAAAAAAGGTAAGCAGACACCTCAAGAGAAGCCAGAGCTAGGTGATGTAAAGTTGGCCACTAAGCCATCCACCACCGATTGAAATAATCAATGACTGTCTGAACCCTAATTTGTTGAAGCATTACTTCGTAAAACCCACACAAAGATATGCCCTTATTTCACCGTCACCGCCACCATTACTCGCCTTTTATTTCTCTACCCCTACCACAACAAACCCATGTCGGTAATAATTGCAACGGTGAAGTATGGCGGTCGGCGGCGATGTCTTGGGTGGAGGGAGGGTTTGAAGCGAGGTGGAGTGAAGAGTGTTTCCCGCTAAAGAATGGATTTTGTGTCAATTGCGGGTGTATAACTTCACGCCACCACTTTCGGAGGTGGTTGATGGCGGTGGTTCGAACTGGATGGAATCCGGTACATGGGTTTGTTGTGGTAGGGGTAGAGAAAAAGTCTTGAAAGGGTAGTGGATGGGTGTTGGTGGCGGCAGTGGCGGTGGTATGGATTTAGAGGTGAGGGAGGAAGATGAACAGTTCATCCTTATTATTTAAAAAAATTCAGTTAATTCTTTAAAAGAAAATAAACTTCAATTGCGGGTGTATAACATTAGTGAATTAGTGAGAGTAATAGAGTCATTTCAATTAATGGCATTGTTTTGAAAATTTTATTGCGGGGGTATTAAATAAATATGCGGGGGTGAATAACAATTCTCTTTGTTTAATTCGGGTTCGATATATTCCCGATAAATTCCTGATATTTTGCCTTGTTACATTTTGACTTAGCTAGTTTCAGTAGAGTAAACTAGGGGTGTAAGTGGTTTAGTTCAAACCGCGGTTTGAGATCGAATCGAGCTAAATCACGTGGTTTAGCTCGGTTTTTAATTTTATGTGGTTTAGCTCGGTTTGAAAAATTCCCAAATCGGTCGGTTCGGTTTAGCTTGCGGTCTGAGTGCATCAAGCCGAACCGAGCCGAACCGAGCTAAACCGTTGAAGCCGTTAAACCGAGCTATGGAACCGAACCGTCAAACCGAGCTATGAAACCGAGCTATCAAGCCGAGCTATGGAACCGAGCTATGCATCTTCTATTTTATTCTTACATTGTTAGTTAGGCAGTTATATTTTTTCTTTGTTTTGTAATTTTCCGCTCCAAGATTGTCCTGTCTTTCGTCCAGTAAGAACTTCAATTTTCATCTGCTGATTATTCTGGTCAATGATTCAGCTTGATGAAGAGGCAGTATCCCAAGCTATGTGTTAATACATCTGTTTAGTAAGTAAGCCAGCTGGACTTGTTGAAGTTTTTTGGGTTTCAGCTTCTTGAATGATGCCTCTACCAAAATCTGCCCAACTTGCAGAGAAACCATCAATGCTTTCAGGCATGAGAGTTCTATGTAATAGCTGCTTACAACAGTTATATACAACTCCTTACTGTGATGGTCTTATTCTGGTGAACTTTATTCGTTGCCTCTTATCCATGAGCTTTTCTTCCCATCTTTAAGCAGGTTATATTTGTAATGTACTATATTTTTTATCTGCTGTCTATAAAAGCTTGTTTTTCTCCAAATCGCGGTTTAGACCGAGCTAAATCGAACCATGGCGGTTTAGCTTAGCTCGGTTTGAAGTTTTTTGTGGTTTAGCTCGGTTTGGAATTTCTCCAAACCGATACTAGCGGTTTAGCTCCAAAATTTCCCCAAACCGAGCTAAACCGAACCGTTTACACCCCTAGAGTAAACTGCTTTTTTACCTTCGTACTATCGTTTCAACATCAATTTGACACTCATACTATTGAAACGACAAATGTATGATGCGTACTATAGTTTTATTAAGCAAATTAACCAATGTTCTTAACGTCAGTTAAGTATTTAACGAAACCGTCCAACTAAGCAACCGTTGACCAAGTCAACGCATACGTGGCAGCTGACTGGACAATCTTAACTCCTTAAAAAAAACTCAATAAAATAATAATAATAATAATAAAATAATAATAATAATAAAATATTAATAATAAAATAATAATAATAATAATAATAATAATAATAATAATTAATAATAATAATAATAATAATAATAATATAATAATATAATAATAATAATAATAATAATAAAATATTAATAATAAAATAATAATAATATAATAATAATAATAATAATATAATAATAATAATAATAAAATAATATTAATAATAAAATATTAATAATAAAATATTAATAATAAAATAAAATAATAATAATATAATAATAATAATAATAATAATAATAATAATAATAATAATAATAAAATAATAAAATAATAATAATAATAATAAAGAACAAAAAGTCGAAGGTCATCTAGGTGTTGCAGTATGAAACTTGGGGTAGTAAAAGAGCTAATTCCATATTCTGGCCCGAAGAAAGAAAAAAAGAACAAAAATTATGAATTCCATATTCTGGCTTTCTATGGGTGAGTATGCAATGAATCAAATAACTGTAGCATGTTTTACTAAAGGCTGTTGTTCTCGTCATTTCGCTTGTTATTGACAGTTGCCAAAATAATAATAATAATTATTATTATTATAATAATAATTATTATAATTATTATAATAATTATTATTATAATTATTATTATTATTTTATTATTATTATTATTATTATTATTATTATTATTATTATTATTATTATTATTATTATTATTATTATTATTATTATTATTATTATTATTATTATTATTATTATTATTATTATTATTATTATTATTATTATTATTATTATTATTATTATTATTATTATTATTATTATTATATTTATTATTATAATAACAATTATTATAATTATTATTATAATTATTATTTTATTATAATAATAATAATTATTATTATTACTATTATTTTATTATTATTATTATTATTTATTATTATTATTATTATTATTATTATTATTATTTTATTATTATTATTATTATTTTATTATTAATATTTTATTATTATTATTATTATTATTATTATTATTATTATTATTTTATTATTATTATTTTATTATTATTATTATTTTATTATTATGATTATTATTTTATTATCATTATTATTATTATTTTATTATTATTATTTTATTATTATTATTTTATTATTTATTTATTTTTTTATTGAGTTTTTTTAAGGAGTTAAATACTTAACTGATGCTAGGAACATTGGTTAATTTGCTTAATAAAACTATAGTACGCATCATACATTTGTCGTTTCAATAGTACGAGTGTCAAATTGATGTTGAAACGATAGTACGAGGGGCAAAAAAGCAGTTTACTCAGTTTCAGCATAATTGATTATCCTATTTTAACAAACATTATGTTGTTTTTGAAAAAAAAAAAAAGAATTGGACGTCTCATTATAAACTACGCACTTTATAAATTAAAATATTTTATTATTTTTATATTAATAAAACCCATATATCATACTCAAAATAACAATTTAATTATTATTTTCTACCTCACTTTCTCTCTACTATCTCACTTTTCATATACATATATGTGTGTGTGTGTGTGTGAAAGAAATTGAGCGGCTAGGAACAACACGAGAACGCACAGACGCCTGATGTGAGTCCTGGTGTGATAGCACCAAAGACTAGCACAGATAAACGCAATGGTATAAAACGATATTAAACAAAGTAAACACAAATATAACACTTATCTACAGCAACTTGATGTAGACAATAAAACTTCTCTTATTAAAATAAATTTTGACTCGGTTATACAAAAGAACACTAAGAGAAGACAAAAATAATCAAAACTCTCTCTCTCACACAAACAGACTCTCGAAAGCTATTCTGGTTCATCAATTTGAGTCTCTAAACCATGTGTAATGACTGAGGTATGCGGTTTATGTTTATAGCCAAAAAGTCCTTGTTTGTAGAGATTGATTTGCTTGAGGAGATCTTCTCTAAATAGACTTCTATCTTCCTTAATCAACACAAGCAATCTTTTCTTTATCATTAATCTTTCCTTGTGTGAGCGATCCTACAAAATAACCAAAATATATTTAACATATTCAATATTTGGTTAGTAGGTTGGTCAAATAAAAATACAATATAAACAATATAAATAATATTTACATAAATAATTTAAAATAAAGAAAGTAACAAATTTTAAGTTAAGCCAACCTTTGACTTGTCAAGTGTGTGCGACATCACACACTTTCAATCTCCCTCTGATTTGTTGCTTTCTGGTAAAAAAAATAAGTCAAGGTCATATTATAGACTGAATATCAAATAGCAAAAACTCTCCCTAAATAGCTAACGTTAAGACAATTCAAAACATAAAGTAAATCAACATTGTTCCTAAATAAACAAAAACGAACATAAAGCAAATATTGTTTTTGAAAAACAGTAAAGAAATAAAAACAAGGCTTCAAACAGATTTGTCCATCTCCTCCCTTGTCTTTTGAAGTACCTCCCAACGAAAATCTTGACTTATGTCTACAAATACTTGGCTTGAACTTGCTCCCCCTTTTTTATCAGAAATACTTGCCTTGACTGCTAGTAGCTTGTTCCTCCTATTTGACATCTCCTTAAACTGCACTTTTGCATATAGTATAGCCTTTTCAAGGAACTTGATCTCCTCATCATAGATCACAGATGGATCAATCTGTGGCATTGGAGATGCAATCACATCATCACCAACATCAGCCAAATCATTCTCTTGTTTATCGTGGAGCTCAACAACTGGATCATCAGAGAACACTACATGAAGATCAATTGTACGTTTGGTGCAATCCAATACTGGTTGTATCCCAAAGGGTTCAATCTTTTCCCATAACCTGTCTGTTTGGATAATGTCTACCCCTTGCTTTAAGCAAAGCCCAGAAATCAAGCAGGGAAAGGGGAGATCTGAGGGAAGTTCTTTTTCTGCAAACTGTACTATCCCAAAACAATCTCACCAAGATTAAATTCTATACCCTTGAAGATTCTATAAATGAGGTCAGTAGCATGGGCTGTGGTAACTGTGTTTCGGTTGGAGGTAGGCTTCTAGTTGAGGGTGGCAATTTTAAAAAGGAACCCACAGAGAGAGGTCAACATGGTGCATTTGTATTGGTTGCGCCAAATGGGATCAAGGCCACTTGAAATGGTATTAGCAATTTCATTTTTGGGGGGCCATGGGTGGAATAGTTTGTGGACTTGGAGTTTGAAGAAATGAGTTGATCATGCCTGGAGAGAAGGAGATGGTTTTGACCCTAATGGTCACTCTTTCAAAAGTTTCAGATCTAGGGACTTTGATAGATTGAAGGGGACTGACATAGAATTCAGAGACAAGAGAGGGAAAGAAACTAGAGGGATAGGAGACAGTATAGAGGAGGACCTTTTCTTTTAGGAATCTAGTCATCCCTACATCATCATAGGTTTTGTCCATAACACTCTCAACAATAAATCCTTTCATTCCGAAGAAATTAAACCTCTCACTCACATCTTTGGACATAAATTTTTCAGGAGAGTGGGGACTTACTGTTCTTGCATGAGGCTTGGATCTTGTGGTACGCCTAGACACAGGCGTTGAACTTACTGAGGCTTGAGCCTTTCTCAAGCTTTTCCTCCTTGGTGTGGGTGTGGATGTGATCACATCATCATTATCATCTTCTTTCGCCTTCCAGCCTTCCTCTACCCGCTTAAAGGTCTCATCCTCTCGCCTCATCATCATCATCATCTGAGTCTATGAGAGGGACTTGAGCAGCAATAGAGGCAGTTGCCTCAGCCTTTGAGTTCCTAGAGATGCCTTTGCCCTTTCTTAGGTCCATCAGGGCTTGGAGAGGGATGTTCTCATCGTATTCCTCTCCCTCATGGTGTGTACGGACTGTGGGAAGAGTCCCAGCAGTTGGTGATAGTGGAGGTGTGATGGCAGAGAGAATAGCAATAGAAGGTTCAAATGAAGGAATAGGGCTTGTACCTTTTGATGTAGCCAAATCTTTGGGAGTTACAATGACATGGGGAAAAATATCCTCAATATCATGTCTAGCTGAGTCCACAATCTCCTCTGCTGAAGCCCTTAATTCATCAACTTCATCAGACCTAGACCGGCGAGAAACAACCTCAAACTCAGCTGCATTGGGTTCATTAGAGTCACTAGAATAGATTGAAATTTCCACATATTTCCTTCGCCTAGGTTCAAGTCAGCACTGGGATTATAGTCTTCATCGTCATCTCCTCCCAAAAAATCAGGTTCTGTCATGTTAGGTCTAACCCTAGGAGAGTAGTTCTCCATCTTGGGCAAGAACCTCTTTTGCCTTAGGGACCAATTTGGAACTTTCTCCATGCCAGCAGATGCCCCAATCAACCGGAGATCATCGGGATTTTCAGCGTCAATAACGTTGTCCAGTGCACCAGGCAGTGAAATTGACACCGGCGTAGCCTCAATGTCAACAAACAATTCCACGGCAGCTTCGGTTGGAGCCATGGGAGACGGTGGAGGAGAGACGGTGGTCCTAGGAGAAACGGGTTTTGTGGGAGACGCCATGACCTGGTAGAAAGAGAGACGAGAGAGAAAACAAAGAGAGAAAATAGAAATCTGCAGAGGAATTAGAGAGAGAAGGAGTCGGTAGAGATTAATGGTGAAATGATAGGTGATATATATGGTATGATAGATTTAGTAAAGACCTATTAGGAAAAGGATATATAGGGGAGGTAGAGGTTAAGTGGGAATTAATACCTTGGCAATCGGATTAAAAAATAACTTGCTTCAACCTCTTGAAATTCCTTAGATGATAATGAGATAATTGTTTTAGTCTTTGCAGAATTCGAAATCCTTTTTCCTTTTGTGAATGATATACCTACCATAAAAATCACAAAAGATCCCAACTATACTCCCCCTAAACACATGGACACCATAAACAAAAAATTCGAAACTTTTGTTAAGCACAAGATCTTTTTACCAAATTATTTAGGGAAAGAAAAAGATTTGTATAATATTTTTACCAATGACCAGGTTGACCTAATTTATGTCTAAGAGAATGATGCATAATGTACAAACACTTGAAGGATGAGTCTCAGTACATATGTGGTATGGGATGTGATCACATCAGGGGACACATCTTCTCTAAAAAAGGTCAATGAATTGAAATCTTGTCTTGCTTGGCCTCTAAGATGCACCCACCCATTTTTTATTTGTGGGGAAAATTTTTAGGGTAGCTTTCACTCTTCTTTACCTTCATGGATAGCCCTCTTTCGAATGATCTTATCAATTTGACTCAAACTTTCTCTTGCTGTCATTTTGATCACATTGAAACGACTTCATACCAAGAGTGGAGTGGCTGTTTCCCCTAGATTAGGCACCCACCAAGAGATATCCAATAGGATAAATTTGAGTCAACAGTTGTTGACACCTTTTAAGAAGAATTCACAATTCGAAAAGGAGTCGTGTCAGAGATGTAATACAAATTACCACACTGAAAAACATCATGCAATGCCTTTTTTTTTGTTGTTAGAAATAAAATATACAGCTGTAGGCTCTGATGTGATCACAGGGGGGATCACACCGTCAGATGGCACACAAACTCAGAGACTTCCTTAGGGTAGAAAATCTCTAAAAGTTAAGGGCTTTGGTGAAAATATCAGCCAACTGTTTTTCAATACTTATAGATTCCATGCTAATGATTTTCTGCTCAACAAGATCACGAATAAAATGATTTCTAATGTCAATGTGTTTAGTACGTGAGTGCTGAACATGATTTTTTGATATTTATATGGCACTTAGATTATCATCAAAGACAGTTAAAATATACTTTTAAGCCCATAATCCTTAATCATCTGATTTATCCAAAGAAGTTGAGAACAACAACTCCCTACAACAACATATTTCGACTCAGCAGTAGAGAGGGATACACAGTTTTGTTTTCGACTATATCAAGATACTAAGTTGTTTCCAAGATAAAAACACCCCCACCGTGCTCTTTCTATCATCAAGTTGCTTTGCCCAATCGTAGTCACCGAATCCTACCAGCATTTGTATTAGTCTCGACGAGCGTAGCCTTTAGCCCTAAATCGAGAGTCCCCCCAACATATCTAATGATCCTTTTTACAGCTTTAAGGTGGGAGATTTTTGGGCAAGCTTGATATCTAGCACACAGGCACACACTAAATATGATGTCAGGACGACTTGCTGAAAGATACAACAAGTTTTCAATCATACTTCTATACAAGGTGGGGTCAACATCCTCACCATCTTCGTGATGGTCCCATAGGAGTCTTAAAATAAGAGGCATTGTCAAGAGATAATTTCTTAACCAAGTTTTTGGTATATTTATTTTGTGTGTGTGTGTGTGTGTGTGTGTTTTAGAGAGAAAGAGATGTGATAAAATGAAGTTGAGAGGATGGAGGAGAGAAAACCTAGGAGTATGTTTTATTATAGTACTCCCTCCGTTCCAGAATAATCTTCACACTTTCCCTTTTGGGCGTCCCAAAACTTACTTCACACATTTAAAACTTACCTAAAATGGAAAGGAATCTTTACTATTCCCTCCACTCATTCTCTCTCCTACATTATTTTAATACTCACAACACCATTATAATTTACTATTCCCTCCACTCATTCTCTCTCCTATTTTATTTTCACACTCACAACATTTTCAATATAATACTTCCTCCTTAAAACCCGTGCAAACAGTGTTTGTGAATTAAGCTCCGGGACGGAGGGAGTATGTTTTATTGGTTTGGTAGGAGAAGACTTTTGGAATTAATCATATGTATAAAACAGTTGTCTTACAATAACCCATCACCACAAAGTACAAGCCCATTGGCCCAACAAATAGACAAACGATCGGCCCAATAATAATTTAAATTATAAATGGCGTAAATTAAAAAGGAGAAGATAATGTTACATTCTATTTTCTCCTCAATAATCTCACTTCTAAAATTACAGCAACAACGAACAAGATTGCAATAACAATCCCATAACCTGCATTCCAACTCGCTCCCGCCTTCCCTAAATGAATGCCGTAAAATATATTCACCGCGGCCAAAAATATCAAAATCCGTCCTACAATGTAATGATACCAGTTCCAATACTTCCTCACCTTTGACCCCTTATCTGGTCGGGCCAAAACTGCAATAACCTATAGCAAATACACATTTTCAATTTCATCATTTCGTTTTAAAGTCGAGGATACTAATTATAATATATATGTATATGTATATATATATAGAGAGAGAGAGACGGACCTGTAGACATCCAAGAACGAGAATGAAGATGCCGAGGCCCTTGTGCTTATTGACATTAGCTTTGATGCGATCGTTTAGGATGAAACCACAACTTACACCTGCGATTCCGAGGATAAATCCTAATGACTGAATGGTTGCGTGGGCGTAAAACCAAAATGGATCCATATGCTTCATGTGTCGAGCGACTAGAGCCCCAATCGGCATTAGAATTCCCCACCCTATCATGTTCAAGATCCCATGGCTCCTCCTCAAATTCGAATACGGGGAAGATTTTGTTTGACTACTTTGACCTGTCGATTACATTTAAAGTAATTAGTCAAACAAATTAAGAAAAATGTAGATGATTTATGAATTCATCCCCTTTTTGTAGTGTTATGCGTAATACATGCCTCCATTGCCTAGTTTTTTTTTTTTTATTATTATTATTATTTTTTTTAGAAATTGAATAAAAAATAATAATTAAGTAGCTGTCAAACATGTCATGGAATCATTTTATTTTGTAGCAAGTTATTATGTTCATCCCGACGTCGTCATTTGTTTTACTGATAAGGCTCTCAAATTATCAACCTTTCAAGTTGCAAAATTCAAGTTTATGGAAGATAAAAAATATTGGTACAAAAAAGGCTATTTAAATTCAACTGTGTAGCAAATGATCAAGATTTTATTGTACATAATGCATGCCCCGAAAGTTCCTGTCTAAATCATAATGTCCTGAAAATTCTTATACATAATTGCATGCAGATATACTAGGAGAAACTTCTTTTCTGACATTACTATGATATTACTTTTTTTTTTTGAAAATGCAACATAAAAATTGTAATATTCAGGCTCCGTTTATGTCGCGTAAAACGACTTACGAAAAATGATTTCTCGTAAAATGTTTTTCTGAAAATGAAAATGTTTTCCGAAAAATGACATAAACATATTTTCGACTGTTTGATAAGAAAAATATTTTCCGAAAAATATTTTCATGTGTTTAATGAAAATATTTTACGATAAAAACACAATTTGAAATAAGTTGAAACAGATAGGGTGGGATAGGGTGATGGAGGTGGGGTCGTAGGGTAGGAGGTGAGGATTAGTAGGGGTGAGTTGGGTGGGTGTGGGGTAGGGTAGGGTGTGTAGCACAATGGAGTACAATTACAGAAAAAATAATACACAATAAATTGATAAAAACAGAAAATAAAAAGGAGAAGTTCTTGAATTTGCTGCACGAGCCCAATGAAATCACTGTCTCCTTAAGACATATTCGATCCCTCACCGAGTGTGCTTGAGTTTTTCTTGGATCGCTTGTCTCCCAGGATAGAACGTGCGGACCGGGGGCACTTTGCACCTAAGTTCCCGGCGAGTTGAATTGCGCTTGGACTAGATCACCTCTTCTTTGTGTATGCAATAGAGGAGGCCAAGGAAGATGATAACAATATGCAACCAAAGACTATGGAAGAGGATTTGGCAGTGGAGGAAATGTGTATGAATCTGTTTGTGGTTCTTTGCCAAAAGTTTTCTCAAAGTATTTTTCCAAGTATCTCAATTGTTGTTAACAAACAACAATTTATACATATTCAATCAACCAATAAAAACTGAAAATCAATGGTGTTTATGGAGTAATAAAATGTAATAAACAATTTAATTACGAAAATTAAAACCACCATTATTCCAAAATCATTAGCCATAATGATTTTCATTTCGCTTTTCGCATTTAATATTGGCATTAAATGTCCGCCAGATTCGCTCGGCCGAGTCTTATAGCTCGCTCGGCCGAGCAAGGCTTTCCGTAAACTTGGAACCTTCGTTTCACTCGCTCGGCCGAGTCAACAACCCGCTCGGCCGAGCACCTCGTAAAAATTCAAAACCAAATTTTTGATTTACAAAATCAAATTTTATTTGGCCAAATCATTTGAGCATCTATATTTAATTCATCCAAAACCCATTTTGAACAATTAAATATTTTATTTTTCACAAACACAAACCACTTAGGTAATTTGACAAAATTACCCTTTAGAAATTAACCCATTAATTTCCTTCAAACATACTAATTTTTCCAACAATCCCCCACATGAAGGAAATTCATGAGGATAGGTGATAAAGTCCGGCAGTCGAAAACCTGCATAGGATAGGTAGGGGTTAGCCACTTTCAACCTTCCTTGTAAAAGCATATTTACTCTACTCATTGTCAGTAGACGCGATGTCCTTGAACTTGCTAGCTTTTTGTGTAGCCGATCATATACTTTACAGTGTATCGCCCTAACACAATTCAGCCTCTCATAGCTGTGTCCATTCATGGCCCTGGATCACAATGCCTGGTTCTGTGAGAAGGTCTAAGAATTGAGCCTCACGCAATTCTTCTCGAAGCGGCCTCTACTTCTTTCTCACATAGGTGATTCTTTTAAGTAAACCATTTTACTTCTCATGAGAATCATTAAAAGCCGTAGGCTTAACCTCATTCATCTCGGGATGTCACTTTAAGGAATGAGTATAGGGTAGACCCCCACAGTGACGCTACAAGTCTATTAACGCTTAGGTTGTCCCTTTGAACCTAGATCTTGGGATCTCCAGCCAAGTAGGTTGGGTTTTCCGCGTTCAACTTCTCAAGAGGCTTTAAACCCATTCCCAATGTCAACCTTGCAACTATCTCTTTACTTAACCCTTTGGTTAGCGGATCCGCCAAATTATCTTTTGACCTCACATAGTCAATAGATATGGTGCCGGTGCCGCTAAGTAGTTGTTTAATGGTATTATGTCTTCGACGTATATGTCTAGATTTACCATTATACATATGACTTTGTGCCCTACCAATCGCAGATTGGCTATCGCAATGTACACTAATTGCGGGCACGGGCTTTTCCCATCTTGGAATATCTTCTAGAAATTGGCGTAGCCATTCGGCTTCTTCACCACATTTATCTAATGCTATAAACTCAGATTCCATGGTTGATCTGGCTATAACAGTCTGCTTAGAAGATTTCCATGATATAGCTGCACCTGCTAATGTGAATAAATATCCACTTGTAGACCTTGAGTCTTTGATATCTGATATCCAATTAGCATCACTATATCCTTCTATCACAGCTGGATGTCTAGTGTAATGTAGTCCAAAATCACGAGTATATCTTAAGTACCTTAGTACTCTCACTATACCCTTCCAATGATTTGTTCCAGGATTACTTGTATACCGGCTTAACTTGCTAACCGTATAAGCAATATCCGGCCTAGTACAACTCATCAAGTACATTAGACTTCCAATAACTCTCGAATACTCTAATTGAGACACCGGTTCATCTCTATTCTTTGATAGATGAAGATTCGGGTCTATTGGAGTACTCGCTATTCCATGGTCATCCTTGCTAAATTTCTCAAGAATTTTATCCACATAATGAGATTGACTTAACACAAGTCCATTGGATATTCTAGAAATTTTAACTCCAAGGATTACATCCGCAAGTCCCATATCTTTCATGTCAAATTTTGAATTCAACATGTCTTTCGTGGATTTGATCATCTTATCACAACTCCCTATGATAAGCATGTCGTCTACATAAAGACACAAAATGACATAGCCATTTTCCGTGGTTTTAGTATAGACACATTTGTCACACTCATTTATCTTAAATCCACTTTGCATCATAGCATTATCAAATTTCTGATGCCACTGTTTTGGTGCTTGTTTCAAGCCATACAATGACTTTACTAATTTGCACACCTTCTTTTCTTGTCCATGTGCAACAAACCCCTCGGGTTGTTCCATGTAAATCTCCTCTTCTAAATCTCCATTTAGAAAGGCTGTTTTTACATCCATTTGATGTATCTCAAGATTTCTCAATGCGGCAATTGCAAGTACAACTCTTATTGACGTTATTCTCGTGACCGGAGAATACGTGTCAAAATAGTCTAGGCCTTCTTTCGTCGTGCGTAACCTTTAATTACAAGTCGGGCCTTGTACTTATCAATTGTTCCGTCCGCTTTCATTTTTCTTTTGAAAATCCACCTATATCCTAGTGTTTTACTTCCTGAGGAAGGTCCACTAGTTCCCATGTGTGATTTTGCAAAATGGAATCAATTTCACTTTTAATTGCTTCCTTCCACAAAGGTCCGTCCGAAGAGCTAACGGCTTCTTTGTAACTTTGTGGTTCGCTTTCTACCATATAGGTTAGAAAGTCCCACCATAGGATTTTTCAATCCTAGCTCTTTTGCTCCGTCGAGGTTCTACCTCTTCTTCTTCTCTTTCATCTTGAACATGTTCGTCTTCTATTGAATCTATTACCTTAGTCGATGAGCTTGCCTCATTTCTTGACTTACACGGGAATATATTCTCAAAGAACGATACGTTCATTGCATTCCATTATAGTATTTTTGTGTATAGCATCAATTTTCGACTCATACACAAGAAATCTATAAGCACTATCAAGTTATGTGCATATCCAATGAATATGCAATCAACAGCTTTTGGTCCAATTTTCACCTTTTTAGGAGGAGGTACGGCTACCTTTGCAAGACACCCCCACACTTTCAAGTGTTTATAACTTGGCATTCTTCCATGCCATAGTTCATAAGGAGTTTTGTCTTGTTTCTTTCGGGGTATTTTGTTTAACACGTAGTTAGCCGACAACACGGCTTCCCCACATGTTATCCGGTAATCCCGAACTCAATAACATGGCATTCATCATTTCTTTCAATGTCCGATTTTTCCTTTCGGCAACACCGTTTTGTTGGGGTGTATAAGGTGCCGAGGTAATATGTTTAATTCCACTTTGAGCACAAATTGCTTCAAATGGAGATTCATATTCACCACCTTTATCACTTTTTAGCACCTTAATTTTCCGGTTTAATTGATTCTCAACTTCATTTTTATATAGAGTAAACTTCTCTATAGCTTCATCTTTACTTTTAGAAGATACACATAGCAATACTTTGTGCCATCATCTACAAAAGTCATGAAGTACTTATTGCCGCCCGTGATTGTGTTGATTTAAAGTCACATAAGTCCGTATGAACCAATTCAAGTGGTTCACTATGTCTTTCAACGGATGGGAATGACTTTCTTGTTAATTTTGCTTCTACACAAATTTCACATTTTTGTTTACAATCAACTTTAAACTTTGGAATAGAATTTGCTTTTGTCAAACGACGTATAGAATCAAAATTAACATGACCAAGTCTACCATGCCACAAATTAGATGACTCAAGCAAGTAAACGGAAGAGATATTCATTTCATTAGCTTTCGCTTTCACAACCATTACACTTAGCTTAAACAGTCCATCATTGACATAACCTTTGCCTACAAACATACCACTTTTAGACAAAGTGACTACATCGGACTCAAACACAATACGAAATCCATGCTTTATCAAAAGCGATCCGACACCAAGTTCTTCCGGATATCGGGCACATAAAGCACGTTGTTGAGAGTTAACTCCTTCCCGGATGTCATCTTCAAAACCACTTTTCCTTCTCCTTTGATCTCGGAGGTCGCCGAATTCCCCATGAATAGCTTCTCGCCATCCTTAGCAACAAAAGCACTAAACATGTCCCTATTGGAGCACACATGTCTAGTGGCGCCGTGTCAATCCACCATTGATTTGGGTTTGAACCCACCAAATTCACCTGAAATCACAACTGCGAGGTGCATCTCTGACACGTCTCTAGCAATGCCTTCCACCATGTCAGCCTCACGAGCCTTCTTTGGCAACTTGCAAGCATGAGCCTCGCGGCCTCGACCGCCACAATTATAACAAGTTCCTTCGAACTTCTTCTTGGAAACACCACCTTTTGGTCCCAAGTGGGAATTCTTGGAAGTTGTCACAACCTTCCCTTTTCCCTTTCCAAACCGTTTCCCTTTGGAGCTTTCACCATGCTCCACCACATCGCCTTAGCCACACTAGAAACAAACTTGGTTTCAAAGAATCTCTATTGTTCTCTTCAATACTCAATCGAAGGATAATTCCTTCCACATCCATTTCCTTTCGCTTATGCTTAAGGTAGTTCTTGAAATCATTCCAAGATGGAGGCAATTTTTCAATGATTGCAGCCACTGAAGCTTTCACTTATAACCATACATTCGCATGAATCTCGTGCAAGATAGTTTGAAACTCATCCACTCGAGATTTCACACTCTTGTTGTCCACCATCTTAAAATCAAGGAAACGGCAACAATGAACTTCTTTGTTCCCGCATCCTCAATTTTATATTTGTGGTCCAACGACCCCCCACAATTCCTTTGCGCTTTTCTTCTCATTAAACACGTTATAGAGAGAATCAAAGCGAATTGAGGACGTAATTTCGCACAAGTACTCCCCATGCTTCCATGTTTCAACCGCAGCCTAAGGTTGTAACATCGGCTTTCTCCTTCACTCACCTTTCGCATATCTTCTTTCGTATATCTTGCCAAGTGCAAGGTAGTGAGGTAGAAAAGCATCTTTTGTTGCCAACGCTTAAAGTCGTGGCCAACAAACTTCTCGGGTTTTTCCGCATGAGGGCCTGGATATGAATTGTATGAGGATTATTAATCACGCGCCTTAGAGCCACTTCCATTTCCGCTTGGGAATTAGTTTGGGTTTCCACTGGGGTCCAACTTGGGTCTCCACGTTGTTGTTGTTCGTCGCCATCCGAAACACAACAACCAAGTTAAATTTCCTGTTTTTCAAACCGTAATCGACACTCCTTCGATTAGGATATGTCTTAAGATTGTAGCACAACGGAGTACAATTACGTAAAAAATAATACACAATAAATTGATAAAAACAAAATAAAAAGGAGAAGTTCTTGAATTTGCCGCACGAGCCCAATGAAATCACCGTCTCCTTAAGACATATTCGATCCTCACCGAGCGTGCTTGAAGTTTTTCTTGGATCGCTTGTCTCCCAGATAGAACGTGCGGACCGGGGCACTTTGCACCTAAGTTCCCGGCGAGTTGAATTGCGCTTGGACTAGATCACCTCTTCTTTGTATATGCACAGAGGAGGCCAAGGAAGATGATAACAATATGCAACCAAAGACTATGGAAGAGGATTTGGCAGGAGGAAATGTGTATGAATCTGCGTGGTTCTTTGCCAAAAGTTTTCTCAAAGTATTTTTCCAAGTATCTCAATTGTTGTTAACAAACAACAATTTATACATATTCAATCAACCAATAAAATCGAAAATCAATGGTGTTTATGGAGTAATAAAATGTAATAAACAATTTAATTACGAAAATTAAACCACCATTATTCCAAAATCATTAGCCATAATGATTTTCATTTCGCTTCGCATTTAATATTGGCCGTTAAATGTCCGCCTGTGATCTCGCTCGCCGAAGTCTTATAGCTCGCTCGGCCGAGCAAGGCTTTCCGTAAACTTGGAACCTTCTGTTTCACTCGCCGGCCGAGTCAACAACCCGCTCGGCCGAGCACCTCAGAAAAATTCAAAACCAAATTTTTGATTTACAAAATCAAATTTTATTTGGCCAAATCATTTGAGCATCTATATTTAATTCATCCAAAACCCATTTTGAACAATTAAATATTTTATTTTTCACAAACACAAACCACTTAGGTAATTTGACAAAATTACCCTTTAGAAATTAACCCATTAATTTCCTTCAAACATACTAATTTTTCCAACAGGGTGGTGGGAGAAATGTAAAGGATAAGATGATGGTAGGCTAGGGTGGTGATAGAGTAGGGTATTGGGGTGGGATAGGGTGGATAGCCGAGAGTGTGGGTAGCCGAGAGTAGGGGAGTGGGGTTGGTGTAGGAGTTGTTAAAAAATAAATTAATTTAATTATGAGTAAAAAAAAAAAGTTTATTTTTACTTGAGAGTATGATAGGGTGGGTTGATGTGGGGTGGGTAACTTGGGTTATATGAAAAGTTAGGTATGTGTACGAGAGGGTGTTAACATTTTTTGAAAAATATTTTACTTATGAAAAATTCGTAAGTAATTTTATTTATAAAAGTGGGGAAAATATTTTTCGAAAAATATTTTCTCCATTTTCGATGCCGAAAAATAAGGAAAATGTTTTCCGAAAAACATTTTCTCCCCAAACAACTGAACCTCAATATAATTGAATTCAATAACTTTGTGGAAAAGGGAAACTTATTTACTGAAAATGACATACCAGAGGCATAGTTGATCCGAGTAGCTATCTTTTCATTGTGTTCCGACAACTGAAACTCCGGGCCAACCGGAAGTGTCCCCGCCGGTCCGACTGCATACAAAAGTCGATTTTCCGGCCTATTCGTCTCCAATTGAAATATGACATATATTCTTGACGACTCGGAAACGATAGTAGATGAATTGGATGAAATTTTTAGGTTCCCTTGATCACGCCGAACTTGATTTGGGGTTTGTCCTCCGAGGTAATACTTCTGCATCATTGCCGATCCATCGGTGGCTACCCACCCGACGATTGCGCTGGAGCCCACCATGCTGCCGGACGGCGAGAATCCGATTGCGACGTAAGAATTTGTGTTGGGTGCTGATAGAATGAAGCTCCATAAACTTGGTGATGTTTGTGCATACTGAAAAAACATAAAATTAATCAAATTGTAAAAAAAGAGAAAGAATTTGTGTTTTAATTATGAGATAAACATACTCTGAGGATGAAATTTTGAGAATCCCAAACTGATCGGCAAGTGAGAGAAGAAATATCAAAATGGATTTGGGCGTTGAGGATGAGATTAGAAGTACATGAATCTGGAGATTGTGAATTTGCAATGTAAGAAAATAAAGAAACTGTAATGATTATGAAGAGAGTCTTCATCTCTTTTTCTTTCTCTCTCTCTCTAGAATATGAGTATGAGAGAGAGAATAAGGGCAAAAAATGGTAGTGGGTAAAATGATGATGATGTCTAATGAGATGAGAATGGAAGAAGAAGTTGACTTGATCGTCGGAAATAATTTAAAGTTTTGGGGTTTGTTTTTTTAAGCTAAAAAATCCATGGTGGTGGTGGAGAGGGGGTTAGTTAAAAAAGGTGACAACTTGAAAGATGATGAAATGTGTTGAAGGTAGCATTCTTTTATAATACTCTATAAAAAATGGGATCAATTTTGGATGTGTACTGCCAAAAACTAATGTATAAATTAGTTAGGTGTCTCATTCTAGCATTTGAAACTCTCTATTATGTCATTTTTAATGTTATTTTAGTATATTTTGGTTAGAAATTTGATAATATCAGTTTGATCGAGGGAAAGATGGATACGAACGGATATCAATAGTCGGCTACATCAATCTACGGTTTAAATTCAATCTTTAATAAATGAGTGTCCTTTGTTGGTGAAGAGGTGGTCAAGAAAATGATCATATCCTTAATAAAATAATTGAATTAGAAGTCTGCACATGAGTCTCAAACTTGGGTTAGAAATTTGATAACATCAGTTCGACAAAGGGAAAGATGGATGCGAACGGATATCCATTCTCCTTTGGCCTTTACTTGCTTATTTGATTGTTATTGTTTTTTATTTAAATAGTAGCAATAAGGGCAGTCTATAGCCGGTAATTGGACTAGTTACTCGTATAACACAAGTTGATAATATCAATTGAGGATGCTTTTGGCACATAAAACTCGTCTCAAAGACGGCCGCGCAATATAAAAATAATAATTACTTCAAATTAATTTTGAATAATTATTTCACTAAGTTAATGACGGGCAGGTCAACATTGATGATTTGGGTACTTATCAGACCAAACATGAAGTCTAATCACTAATCATACATTCTTTTACGCTAATCATGTCTCGTTAGATATAAGACACTTCCGTAACACATTGGAAGCCTGATTATTTTTACAAGAGCCAGCCATAAACAAACACTTAATGTACACACACATAAACAGATGTTCACTTCTCATACTGTGTGTGAACATTACGTCTTATATAGAACATTTTCAATGTCAGCTATGAGAGGAAAAGTGATGACCTGCTCAAGACTGCGCTCCATTGCTTACAAAAACGTCGTTCTTCACCCTCTTGTAGAATAGCACGTATGCAGCACTTGACTTGACTTCCTCTTCACTAATGGCGGATATGTGACTGTCGTCAAAGTTGTACCATCTACTCTCGTCAAGAAGCTGCAACATCAAAAATGTGCAACTTGGGATATTAACTTCATTTATTTAACAATATGCTGCGACAAGAAAAGTATTATGGGGCTTTTATGGTAAATATCACATTTTTCTCAAATATAAGTACTTTTCTGAAACAGGAAATCTGCATAAACCATTCAGCATATCATTCTGGTTCTATAGCTTACCTTGATGTTTGCTGTGTAATGCCCACTTCCCATGCTGCCGTAGTGATTGGTTAAAGCATACAGTTCATATAACTGACGTTGGGAATTTTGCTTGTTGGCTATGTAATTTGTCAAGTCAAAGTCATGAATAGGTAAGTTGACTAAGGTTTCGAGTTTGTGCTTCATTGACCGGCTGTATGAGAACCTTTTTAGATGGATAACAAGCACCTCCGGAAGCCTCCACAGATCCAGCTTTTTACTTGCTTGTCTTTGCTCTTGGCATCGAGGACAATACCTTCACCACTCAAAAACATTAAATCCCATCATTACACTGAAAGTTGATAAAAGGAAATAAAAAATGTGAGAATAGGCTCACAACTTCCATAAAAAACTTCTATGTATTTCGTATAATGTGAAACGACCCGAGCCCGAAGCCCGACCCGCTAAGCAGGCACCACACCACACACTGACCTACTAAGCACCTCCTCAATTGGGTTATCACAGCCCATCAGGCTTCCAAAAGTACAATTGATGATTTGATACTTAGTAGTAGTGTACGAGTCTTCTATATATCATACTAAATTCCCACATTTTTCCAATTTGGGATGGGGGATATCACAATATCACAATCTCCCCCACTCAAACTCTTGCCGTCCCTGTTAAGGTCGATCAATACCCAGATCGTACCTAAGACTGAGATTCCGCTCTGATACCATTTGTAACGACCCGAGCCCGAATCCCGACCCGCTACGCAGGCACCACACACTGGCCCACTAAACACCTCAATTGGGTTAACCACAGCCAATCACAGGCCTCCAAAAGTCCAATGGATGATTTGATATTTAGTAGTGTATGAGTCTTCTATATATCACTAAATTCCCACATTTTTCCGATGTGGGATGGGGGATATCACAATCTCCCCACTCAAACCCTTGTCGTCCCTGACAAGATTAATCAATACCCAGATCATACCCCCGGCCCGGGTGTGCACGGGCCTAAAGCCCGCGGGCTTTGGCAAAGCCCGATATAGGCCCATTTAGTTGCGGGCCTCAATTTCAAGAGCCCAACATAGCGGGCTTCATGCAGGCTCAAATTAACGGGCTTTTGCAGACTTTAAACGGGCATTGAGCGGGCTCGAGCTTGACGGGCTTACAAATTAGAGTTGTATTTTGAAAATTTTATACCTATTACATTTTGGGCTTTAAATTATTTTCAGCCCATCAATCCATTACTACTTTAAATTGTTGTATTTTTTGGAATTGAGTTTCTGAAATTGTTTTCTTTGATTAGATATTGAGGATGACATAAGCGCTTTGCAGCTTGAGTCATCTGGTATACTTTTGATTTTATCGTTTTCTTACTGATTTTATTATTGTTATAGTTTTCTACTGATTCGTCATTGCTAGTACCGTGTGTTAATCCGTGTGTTAATTTTAGTTCTAGTGCTATTTTGAAATAATATGTGATGGTAACAAGTGTTTATTTAGTTAACAGCTGTTACAAGTGCTAATACTCTGTTGTTATTCACTATAATGGTTACTGTTAGTGCTAGTTTTCTTGGTTGGTTGAGAAAGCTTGTTTTATTGAGAAAAACTTGTTTTATTGGTTCTGAATTATTAGTTTTGAAAGAGACGGGCCGGGCTGGGCACTAACGGGCTGTAGAACAATAAGAACCTGATCTCAGCCCGAGCGCGCGGGCCTTCAAGCTGTCAAGCCCAGCAGGGTTGAAAACATTGCGGGTGCGGGCCTTGCGGGCCGGGTTTTTGCGGGCCTTGCGGGCTTTGCGGGCCGATGGGCGGGTTTGCACACCCCTACCCCCGTGGTGGCTCGCAAGCCTTAAGGTCGAGGTTCGCTCTGATACCATTTGTAACAACCCGAGTCCGAAGCCCGACCCGCTACGCAGGCACCACACACTAGCCCACTAAGCACCTACTTAATTGGGTTAACCACGGCCTATCACAGGGCTCCAAAAGTCCAATAGATGATTTGATTTTTAGTAGCAGTGTATGAACTTTCTATATATCACACTAAATTCCCACATTTTTCCGATGTGTTATGGGAGATATCACATAATGTCACATGAGTAAGGACCAATAGCAATTTCGAAGGATCCTCACTATTCTTTTCGAGTTTTTTTGTTTGTTTGTGTGTGCGTATGTGGGTGGGAGGGGGGGTCAAAATTAATGCAGGGGTGGAAGATATTTGTTAATATCCATATTTTGCGGCAATAGGGGGCAAGTCTTCTTTCTAAAATAAAGAGATCCCCAATATCTCAATAAAGTATACTCCATTCGTCCCATAACAAGCGGGACCAAAATCGAATGCACGGGAATTAAGAAAAAGTAGTATAATAATGATAGTGGAGGAAGTGTTGTGAGTATGAAAAGTAAGGTATGAGAGAGAAAGTGAGGTAGGGAATAATTAGTGGAGTGTTGTAAGTACGACAAGTGGGTCTAATTGAATAAATAACTAATAAAAAAAGTTGACTATTTGGATAGTATCACTTATTATGGGACATACCAAAAGGGAAATAGTCTCACTTGTTTTGGGACGGAGGGAGTATTGCTTTTACTAATAAACATTTAATTGTTTAAAATCTTGGATGGTTTAACAACATTTTCTAGAAATTAAAGGTATGCAAGTTGTCCCCTCACCGTGTGTGCAGTTTTGGCCCTTCCCATCATGCACTTTCTTAGGACACAAGGACTCCTGAAATCTTTCAACTCTTAGGCAGATAACTTAAGTGTGCAGTTTTGGCCCTTCCCATCATGCACTTTCTTAGGACACAAGGACTCCTGAAATCTTTCAACTCTTAGGCAGATATTAAGTACAGTCCATCGCAAGTTAGCAGGACGAAGAGTAGTACTCCCTCCATCCCGTTTGAAATTACACACTTTGAGTTGGCACGGGAATTAAGAAAAAGTGTTAGTGGAGTAGATGTTTTAAGCATGAAAAGTGAGGTAGGAGAGAGAAAATGGGGTAGGAAATAGTAAGTGGAAAGTTGTTGTGAGTGTGAGAGTGGGTCTCATTGATTAAAAAAGGATTACAAATTTTCCAAAAAAGGAAAGTGTAGTTTCAAATGGGACGGACAACCTTTTGGTTAAAATTGTAATTTCAAACGGGACGGAGGAAGTATATCATATTACAAGAGAGCTCTATTCTGAAAAGCTCAGATGGTATCCAAGATCCATAAACATATTAATTGAGCTCAAATTAGACTTTGACCCATGTATTTAGGGTCAATTACAGGATTCCTTTTACTGGGTTATATTCGGTTCAATGCAAGTTTATCTATCAAACCACACTTGCTCATGGCATACTTATGTGGTCAATGGTGGTTTTGGTTTCCTACCTCTAGGACTACCCTTGACACCGACATTATGACACTTTCTAAATGGTGCACTTATCAGTGTATTATTCGGTGTATTATGTACGTGCACAAACTATTTCAAACAAGTACTCTCTCCGGCCCAAAATAGTTGTCGTTTTTACCAAGAATTTGGTCCAAAATATTGTTGTTGCTTTGACTTTAAAGCATTCAAATGTCACTTTTATCCTTGCATTGAAACTTGCTCCATTTTATTGATTGTTTTATTTTGAGACAATAATGTAGGAGAGAGACACATTTAATAGGGGGTAAATTTGGTACTTTTGTTATTAAGTTATGATAATAACTGATTTTCTTAAATTTGGTGAAAAGTCAAAAACCGACAGCTATTTTGGACCGGAGGGCGTAGATGTTAGTAAGCCAAGATAATGAATGGGATACTGAACCACCAAGACTATATTTATTTAACTAAAGATGTGATGAGAAAACAAGAAGAAACTAACCACATGTCTTCAGGTACCAATGGCTCTTCATGCAGGAAAGCTTCCAAGCAGGTGTACAAGGAGAGAGGTTCTGTACGAGCCCTTTTAGTAACAGGCCCATTTTTGAAAACTTCTGGCAAATTTTCCAAGTAATGGGTATCGTAGTTCTTCAAAAGCTTCGGTGACCAATCAATAAACATAAGTATCGACATTAGCGAGGAAGACAATTTTACAGTTTTTTCTTCTCCGACTGAAAGGTCAATGTAGACATTGTTTTCCTCAACCAACTGTAGGGGTAATTTTGGCAAGGTTCTTTTTTTAGCATTACTGCAGGTAGCCTTGTGAGTTGAATCAGCTTCACTAGAGTCTGTACATGCTTCCTTGGCATTGATACCATCAGGTGGGGCTGATGCTGCCAATGATGCATTATTATCAGAGATATCAGAATCTAGTGGATTCCCTCTTCGCATGGGAGAGAGCATGGTGTGAACTATCTGCTGTATATCACCCCTCGTAATTGCATCATCAGATGAAATTGGTACAACAAGCGGTGTTCCATAAGGTTTCCACTCCATTGAACTCCGGCCATTAACAGCTTCCCTAAAAAAGACACACAAAATTATACAATGTTAAGGGGAAAAAAAAAAGAAGCTTCAGATAAACAACTGAAACTCAAGAAATGACACCCAAATCCTTCCCCCACCCTACCCCACTCCAAAGTCACCAAGTAAATGTTTCCTAAGTGCTAAAATATACTCCCTCCATCCCAAAATGAATACCATTTTTGAATTTAAGTGTCATTTTGAAAAGGTTGATTTTTAATAGAAAAAAAATCATAAATAATCTTACTGTTCACTTTCTAACTTTTAGTTTTGCTAAAATATAATGAACTATGTCAAAAAAGGTTGTAAACATTTCATACTTGTCGTAAATGCATTCTTGATGAGTTATGTATATATATAGCAATTTTTTCGCTTTAAATTATCCTATCAAGAAAAGTAGTGCTTTGAACAATGAAAACAACGAGGAAATTAATCAATCACACACATAAAAACAGCTTCGAGTACATATGGCGTTCCAACTCTTTTAAGACTCTTGAAGAACAAATGGAAATCACTGTATGGGAGGCCAAAAAGGACATTAAGAAATTACAAAATTCACCATCTATATTTATGGACCAGGAGTGGACAATGGATGAAACCTTCACAAAACGAAAGCACACACTTTATTTAGCTACTGCCTCAATAATGAACCAGGCAAGAATTGAATAACTTACTGTTCCTCCCGACGGTGTATCAACCGGAGAAATTTTGTACTTTTAGCTATCTTTGGTATCTTGTAGGCAGCAATGTGGTGATCATCTTTTATGAAAGATAATGACATTAAAGGATCATCTAAGAGACGGTGAATCAAGTGATTTCGTATCTGTGAAGATCAAATTTAAATAGATAAACATAATCAATAACAGTACATATATTGTTTTATTTGCTATGAGCAGGAATGGAAGAATTGTTAACCTCAGCTAGCAATAGCTTCTCACTGTGATTTATGGAACAAGCGCCTCCCAAAGCCTGAATCAAGTCCCGGCAACGTCCCTGTTTAGGAACATTTACTGTACATGCAGCAGGCAGTGCACTACCATCAAAGGTAAAAACCGTTACCGTCATGGTACGACTAGTGGTCAGTTGAAGAGGCAGGGAAAGATACATGAATGGGTCAAACGTCACTGAGATTTTATTACAAACGAGACAAACTAAAGTCGACTTGTATTGGCCCTGTCAAATGGCAACACATAATCAAGGAAAACTAACTTGCAAAACTATTAAAGAGCATACATGAAAAAAAACGAAATATACCCTTCACAAAGATAATACAAATGAACAATTGTGATTGCAGCTTGAACAATATAGTTTCTAAAATCAAGATGGCTGAAGCAATTAGTGGGGAAATGATCACATATACACGTAGAAAGTTGGACAGTAAAATTCTTTAATGAGACCGCATGTAGAGAGGGGAAGGAAAAAGAAAAGAAATTTTCTTAAAGATGTTAAACAAAACAAAAAACAATATTTGGTGAGCATCAAAAGTGGATTTGATATCTCTATCACCTAGATCCAATAAGCTTATACAAAGATTGCTAAAAGGGACCAGCAATATGGTACAATTCTAAAAAGGGAAACTTGGTGCTACAAGAGCGCCCAATATGGTATAATTCTATATTAACAAAAAGTTCCGTTCAAAAAGCAGAATCAAATACACATGGAACCCTAACAATCAGAGGCAGCTTAAGTAAAAATGCAATCTAACAAGAGGCATGATACGTGCCAACATTATGAAGTGAATACCAACCTGACAAACATCGACAATTATAGAATCATTCCGAGCAATATGATTTGCCCAATACTCATCAGCAACTTCCTCATCAGGTCGGCCATCAGCATCGCTCGACTTCATGTAAGGCTTATGTTTAACCCGGTTCAAATCCTCATGAAGTCCATCTAACAAAAACGCGAGGAGTTCCTGATCAGAAATAAACATTTTCTTAGGCGGCATACAATTGTTATTAGAATGATTTCATAAAGAATCAAATTTATATGAAACCTGAGAATCATGCTGGTTGCAACCACTGAATTGCGGTGCAAACCGGGCAAGCTTTGCTTTAAATTGTCGAGGAGCAAATGGAGTCCTTCCTGGAGCCCACAACTTCCGAAGTAATTCACCAAATGCTATCGCTAGCTCACCCTGCAGATCAAGTACCACAAGATCAGATAACTAAAAAGTCACCAAAAAGTATAAATCAGAAGCGTCTATTACGCCATTTGGATCAAGCGAACTCAAGAAAATCACGTGAGAATCAGAGTCTTTAACAAGAGGAGCAAGGCGCAGTTTCAGTAATATTGAGCTTCGGCAACATGAATATCTATAAATGAAACTCAATGATAGCTGTAACAAGGAAAGTGAATATTATGTTCAGTGAATGCCTTATGATGGTGTCTTCCCTAATCAATTTATGTTAACAGTTACAACCAGCGACTGTGCAACAAGTCCATTCTGCAGTTGTTCAAACATTACAATAGCAACATGATAAACTTGCAAAATAACACTTTAAGGTGCGAGCTGCCTCCTGAGGAGAATTGAATACTCGTACATTAACCACTAGCAGTTTCGGCTTGAGCAAGTAAATAAAAAAGATGGACAGCATAGAAGTCTCAACCCTGTCCAGGGTCTGTATGAACATATCTTAAGCAGAGAGACCTCATCCATGAATTAAACCTGTGATGCGGCTGATGCCCAAGTCAAACCAGAACAAAAATTATTGTTTTTCTTTGTGGTGTGTGTGTGTGTGGGGGGGGGGGGGTTGTTTCCCTTTCATGTACGAGAGCAGTAGACAAAGAAAGTTGTATTACACTTTATCAGATAAATTGCATACACCAAATGTTCTTCACTTTGCGCACATGTAAATAAACCTCACTAGGGTTTCCCCGTTTCCGTCAAATCTTCTACAGATCAAGTCGCCTAGTTCAGGCGACCATCTCTGTCAAGATTCCGTCATGGTCCTTGCCCGAATTCTCCCCCACTCACATCATGCGCTGGTGCATTGACCAGAATTTGCTGAACTGATTGGGACAGATCATGCCTCCATCGTCTTCAAGTCTGGACACGTAGTTTGTTTTGCCGAAATCTTGACTTGCCGTATCCACTCCACAGTTGTTGTATCCGACCCTTATCCCGTGTTGATAACCGTGTGGTGTGGTGTCAACACTGGTCCATGCCTTATTTCCAAGAGTCGAGGTAACATAGATGCATACACACGAATACTCATAAAAATGTATACCCATACAAAAAAGGTTTCAGCAATTGGTCTTATAAAAGCACTTATTTTCTATCACTTAAAATGAGGCTTCATACAGATTTCTGTCTTTATCAGTCACTATTGTATTAAATCTTCTGATAACTAGAAATTGTAACTTACCACCATGCCGAGAGGATTATCCCAATTTATCTCATGATGGTACTCTTTTCGGAAGTATCTAGCGAATTCTGGCGTATGGACAAGGCACTGTATTGCGCTATTCATAAAGCAAGTGTTTCCCAGATTCATCAATCCAGTTAGACCACCAGAAGAACCCCTTGTAATAATGCCACTGACGCCAGGCGTCTTGTCCGATTCTCTGATAGGAGAAGTCGAATTCTGAAAATATGACAGCTCAGATTTGTCATTCCTAGACAACCCCTTGCTTGCTCCTGCTAAGGGAAAGCTCAGCTTTGAAGGCTCAGCAAAGACGGATGATCCATTTTCCACAAAACCGTTTTCCTGAACAGAACTGGCGCAACCACCATTATGATTGATGACCTCCACCAGAATCTGTTACCAGAATTTTTAAAAGAAAAATAACAAATTAAGCATGACGGAGTGAGTTTGAAGTAATAGCAAGGGCGCTAACAGATTTACAGAGCAACCATCAACGACCATGGTAATCATTTTACACAAGTCTGGAAATCTATACTGAGGACCATGGATACAATTTATGACTATTACATGGTTGTGGTTATTTTTATCCATGGTGTTGGCTTTAGAGAACAAGGGTTGGCATATTAGATTACAAAACTTGAGTTGAGAAACGAAGCCCCCACAGTGTAGCCTGTACTTGAGTAGAGAAGCGGTAATTTTCTTAACTAACTTTAACATCTTTATGCTATAAACACCCTACAAAACTCAATCAGTGATTTCTGTTCTTGCATTGAAAACTCAGGGTGAGGATGACTTTTATAACCCGAACCATAAAAAAAGACGAATGACAAGTGGAAGGATATTTCAGCAAACAGATTTTGCCTTCAGAAACTGATAATCTCATGTATATACTTACAGATAGAACAAGAACTGTTATTAAGGACTAGTTGCATGCATGGAACACAAATTTGGACCACGAGTAAGGCACACAAAAATTTCAAAACTGAATGTTACTTCAAGCATATGCACTAAACTCAGAGATGACAAAACATGAAACGTAAACCTTTATTTAGATGCTAAGTTGGCTTCTTTAAATTAAGAAAGTAGCACTAAGAAGATAAAGTGTTTCACACTATAAGGACACGCACATCCTGATCCACTTGTATGCTGGCATCATCGAGCGTCTTATCCATATCATTCATCAATGCATGTTTCTGATGGCTAAAGTAGTCCCAAATACATACCTAAACACAGAGATAATTAACCATGAATGATCAGAATTCAGAAGAAAGATTCCGAGAAAGTAATTCCAGATGGATTAAAATATACGAGTTCTTTACTTGGTCTGAATTAAGATAAAAAATCTCACAAGCTCTTCTGTGAAGTTCTCCAATTGTTTCCTGTCAAAAATAAAAAATACAAAATAATGAGCTCTGCTCAAAAGCACTCAATTTAGAACTAAACAACACACACAAGAGAGGGAGCTCTTCAAGCAGTAAGAGAGCAGTTTATCGTGCAAATATCTATAGCCATACCTTTTTGCTTATTCTTATAGCAGATTTGTCGCCTTCCGGCATCAGATGAAGTTGAAGGCGTAGAGGATATACTTCTACAGACAATTCTGTTTGAGAGAGACCAGAATTTATTACTTTTCGTGCCAATGTAGGACCCCCTCCATACCTAAATCCAACAAACGCTGATTCTGATTCCTTAAATAATTTTTGTAAGACAAAATTAAAGAGTGCTATGAATGATCTGATTCTAGCACTATATTACATGCATATTGAAAATAACTCTAGAAAAATAGAAAGCAACCAATATAAGGTTATATTGTAGTAGTACCTACTGTTTCTTTAAAAGCCAGTAAGCTTATAATTGTACTCCCTTGGTCACAAACAAATAGTTCCATTTGACAAGTCAAACTTTTCAAGTATGTGGCCTTACTTGCTTGTACTAGCTTGAAATTATAGCAAGATTATAGCCTTTTCTGGACATGGGACTATTTCTTTTGGGACAAAAACAAAAAGGGGAAAGGGAATAGGACTGAAAAGAAAGAAAGAGACTGCTTTACGGAAATTTACAGCTTACTATTTAGACATGGACATATTTTCCATGGGACAAACTAAAATGGAAAATAGGATTGCTTTCTGGTGATGGAAGGTGTGTATTAGTTACCATCCTATTTCTGTCAGTGACTTACAGGCTTCTAACTATTATGAAACGATTTTCATCTAACTCATGATGCATGCAATTGGCTCTAAAATCAAAAGGCTAGTCATAACTACATTAATGCAACATGATATCATACCAGCTAACTGATACAAACGACTGTATTTTCGGTTGACAACCTACTCCCTTGTATTCACGTCACGGAAATCTTTTTAAATCCTTGAAATTTTCGATTTGGAACAATTAAGCAGAACTAGAGAGTACAGGCATGTAACATTCAAAAGAACAAAGAAACTAAAAAGAGGAAGCAAAGAAGACATCATGCAAGTTTTATATTAACTCACCAAGCATATAATTGATTCCAAACTTCTTGCGGGAGTAATATATAATCCGTGCCTTCTACTAAGGTATCATGGAGCTCAATATCCATTGTAGACTCTTCTGATTTTGCATCGTAGATCAAATCAGAATTGTCAATATTAGAGGGCCTCTTCAAAATACTTGACCCAACCAAAACATGATGTTCATAAGATGATCCCTCGTTTGCAACAGTTGACTGGTTTTGGTTCACAAACTCGAGCCACTCTTGCCACCATCTGTAAGCATGCAACATGAGAATGATGGTGGATTCATTAAAATCAAGCACAACAATATTCATGTTAGAAACAATGCAGCCAACTTCCAAAAACAAACACAACACATGGTCTTTTAGCAACTAACAATAGTATTGTCCTGCTGTGTATTACAGAACAATTTATTAAGACCTTTGTCCCAAAATAATTGTCATGCTTTGACATTCTTGGTCAACTTGATTGAACTTGAACCAAAATTTTATTAAGTTTAATGATCTTCATGAAATTCTAAACATTAATATTGATAAACCATTAGAAAGACTTATCACTATCAGTTTTCACAAATTCATGAAGATCATTACGCAGCCCGGTGCAGTGAGGATCCGGGGAAAGGTCCCCGCCACAAGGGTGAAATGTAGGCAAACATTACCCTGCATAAATGCAAGAGTATGCTTCCAGGACTGGAACCAGTGCCATCAAGGCCACACAGCAACACATAAACCAGTGCACCAAGGCTCCCTTCATTATAATTAAAAAAGTTTTGGTCAAAGCTCAGTCAAGTAGACCAAGAAAGTCAAAGTATGACATTTATTTTGGAACAGAGAGAGAATTATTATGCGGACCTCTATTATACCAAAACATTTGTTGGTTACAGAAGGTAAATGAAATTCCCACTATAAGATCTTCTCTCGGACAATGACTTTCTGCGAATGGAGAAATCCATCCGGCGACCTTGATTTATCTACATAACATGCTGATCAAGAAGATATGATAACTTAGCAAACAAAACTCACACAAGCCAAGCACCATATTGGTTTATTTTACAATTTACCTTCTTATATATTGGGTCAATCCGCTTCTTCAGCCATTCATCACCAAAAAATTAAGGCTCCAAGCAATAATAAGAAGTTATTCAAGAAGTATATTTCTACTTATGCGAGCAGGTCTCATTTAACTTTTGTCATTGAGATTTTAGATTCATCAACTTGGAGTCATGATCTAGAAGATGTCAGCTTATGCACAGACTAGGCCAATCACAAGTTCATAACAAGGTGGCTGGAAGATCAAAATAACCATTAAGATTTCCTAAGCGCTATGCTAATTTTGGGAGCTTGATGATACACTACACTTTTAGGAATCCCATTCAAAGGTAGCAAAGGTTTTGCACGGTTATATACAGATGCCCGTATAACTGGAGCAATTCTAGAATAGACAGGAATACCAAAAGAACTGATTTTCATACTCTCCTGGCATGAAATTTAGTTTCTTCTACCCTTTAGCGTGAAAACTCCTAGCTTGATAGATCAGCACTTTCAACTTCCATACTAATACCCAATCAGATATCTCCAGTGTCACTTCCCTTATTCAGATACTTGAGCATCATTCTAGGGTAACCAAAAAAAAAAATCAAGAAACATACAGATAAATAGTACACAAATTTTTCACCGCATTCATCATTGAATGACCTGCAAAATCCTTGATTGCAAAGAGATAAACTTAAATGCCAACGATCTCGTCCCCTTCATCCATCTAATCTATCACTACTTGCATGACACACTAAAACCCTAATTTTGAAAACAGCGCAGCTAATCATTCGAACCAATAAAAAAAAAAAACTGAAGCTAATGGTAAGCTAAAAAATCAACAAAAGTTATAAAAAACTACACCTTTGAGTGATTAAATAGAAGGTATCGCCTTCTTTGGTTTGAGCTTCGGCGGCCATGGCAATGTCTCGTATGGTCAACTTCTCTTCCTCCGGCGTCATCTCCGACGGTGTAGGAGTCACCGAGTAGAAAGAGCCAAGTGGTATATGTCTGATGTGTGTGTTTTTTTTTCCTTGCCAAACGCATTCCTCTAATTAAAAAGGGAAAGAGAGAAGCTTTCGATTTTAAAAATTGAGAGAAATGGAAAGAATGGGAAAATTAAAAAAAAATCTTTTTGAGATTTTTTAGGAAGGAAGTGGAAGGAAAGAGAAGGAAATTTTTTAAGATTTTTCTTCCAAAATTGAGAGAAATTGAAAGGAAAGAAATTGAAAGCTTGACAATTTTTTTATTATTTCATTTTTATCCTCACATATTTTTTATAACTCATCATTATCATTACCCTCATATAGTCCGATCAAATTCACTAACATTATTCACTAACGATCAAAACCCTATTGTCCCCTCCTCTCTCATTAGCGGCTCATTCATTTATTTTTCTCCATCTCACAACAGTGCCCTAGAACAAATCAATCAAGACTCCATTGTCAAGCTCATGAAAGAGGAATGTCCATCTATTTTCTGCTATAACCATGTTCTTTTTTCACGTGTTTCAGTTTTCCTTTTTACTTGATACTAAAATTACTTTATTGCCGTATGCTTTCGTATTAATATTGTGACTGAGAATACCGAATTCTGCAAAGAAAAGCATACTCACCATTTTAAGAATTTTTTCTCAAATAATCACTTTTTACTTTTATATTTATCAAAATAACTTACTGTTCAAACTATTGCCCAGAGTGTCCCTTTTTTTGAAACTCGCTACACCGTGTAGCGAGTTTGACTTGGGTCTGGTCAAAACTCGCTACACCGTGTAGCGAGTTTAGAATAATTAAGTTTGACCGTTGGAAAATTAATTAGGACATTTAATTAACTTAAACTCGCTACACGGTGTAGCGAGTTTGGTCAAACCAAATTAAACTCGCTACACGGTGTAGCGAATTATTTAAAACCCTTTTACCCTCCCAACCAGTTTACGTCTTCATTCAAAGGAAAAAAAAATACGCCTTCTTCATTCATCAGTTCACCGCCGAGGAGAAAGGGAGAAGAAGAGAAGAACACCCAACCAACCAAGGATTTTGTCAAGTGAATTCAATCTTTTTCTTTAATTGTAAGTTTAAATTTCTGTATTGTATTGAATTTTAAGTTTGATTTTATTATTTATTTACTTACAATTTAGGATTTTTTTTTTTTTTCTATGATGTTCTAATTGCATTTTGATGACATTCTAAACCCTATATTAGTTTACTTACAATTTAGAATTTTTTTAATTGTAAGTTTAAATTTCTGTAGTGATTTTATTATTTATTTACTTACAATTTAGGATTTTTTTTATTTTTTTGATGACATTGTAGAAATATATTAGTTTACTTACAATTTAGGATTCATATACCTTCCTCCATCTCAAAAAATGATTCACTAATTAACAAAATTTTTATAGAAAATTGATTCACTAATTAACAAATTGTTGTAGTATTTAAATATAGTGACTAGGTTTAATTTAATTACATGTTTATATGCTTAGTTTTATACTTTATATACCTTCCTCCGTCTCAAAAATCAAAAATGGTAGAACTATATTAGTTTACTTGCAATTTAGGATTTTTTTTTCATTTTTTTATGACATTGTAGAAATATATTAGTTTACTTGCAATTTAGGATTTATATACCTTCCTCCGTCTCAAAAATGATTCACTAATTAACAAATTTTTTATAGAAAATTATTAATTAATTTTCTTATGTAGAATGATTTTTTTTTGTCCGTCCTTATATAAAATGACTTTTAATTAATAAAAAATTAATAATAATGATTATTAATTACTGAAAAAAATACTTAATTAATAATACTTGTTAAAATAATACACAGTTATAATATTAACAATTGTATAATTAGTGTGAATAATAAAAACAACAAAATAAATTAATCTTCTAAGAAATATTAATATACCTATAACAACATCCCAAATGTCATATACTTATACCCCAAACCTTAAACCCTAAATCAGATAGATCTACCCCAAACCCTTAAAATATGATTTATTGTTCAAACTTTTTTTTTAAAAAAAAAAAACTGCATGCTATTTTTCAAAACCGCATGAGGATTACTCTTGAAGTATTACTTAGTATATAGGCTGGAAATCAAGACCTTCCCCACAGGCACTTCTTGAAAGTGTGGGATAACTTTGGATTACAATGTCACGTACTAGTAATTACACTTTTGTATTCTCTTATTTATTTTCTTGCCTCGTAGAACAATAACCAACCTTGATATTGAAATAAATAGATGGAAGCTTTCATTGATCCCGGGCCTATCGATGCCTCTGTTCTGACCCGGCATGCAGAGCATAGGGCTAGGTATATTTAGGCCGGGTTGCAGGTTTCTAGTCCCCTCCATTTTCGTCATGGTGCCGCCTTGCCAGGCGAATTAGCTCCTGTGATATTGTTGAGACTGGCGGAGTGCGAATTTAGCGGAGTATACTATATAGGTAGAGTACAGTATGATTTTGCATTGCTGGAGGCTCTGATCGAGAGATGGCGTCCGGAGACCCATACATTCCATCTCCCGATTGGTGAGATGACGATCACCCTAGAGGATATCGACATGATTTGCGAGTTCTTAGATTGATAGGGATCTTTCATTGCGATCTTTGGGTTTCCAGCAAATATAGACTGGCGGGCTGCCTGTCAGGAGTATTTAGGGGATGTCCCTGGTGACGGAGATATAGATGGGAGCAGTCTGAAGCTTAGGTGGATTACCTTCTGTTTCCCACACTTTAGTGACCTCGGCGAGGATCTTGCTCCGAGAGATTGTGGATCAGTACGTACGGGCGTATATCTTGCTTGCCTTGGGTTCTACGATCATGCCTGATCGTACGAACAACAAGGTTAAGCTATGTTATCTCCCTCTACTTACGAATGTTTCTAGGGTCAGCCAGTACAGTTGGGGGAGTGTTGCACTCGCTTTCCTATATCGAGAGTTGTGTAGTGCGGCCCGGCCCTCGGACGAGGCGGTGCTGAGAGGATTTCCTCGACGTTTCTGAGATATGTTTATCTCATTTTAATGTTCATTCTGTTGTTGTTTTTAAGTTTTATTTCAAAGTAGCGGCATTATTTATAGTATTTGATATACATTTATTTGATATAGATTTGGGCTTGGAAGCGGTTGAGATGTGTCGGGCCGCAGATCCGTTATCGATTTAGAGAGCAGAACTTCTTGCTCATGCCCCTCGGATGCAGGTATACATATATCATACGTTATTTTCTCGTCGTTAATGTTTTTTTTAACTAAATCTTATAATTATTCTGTTTATGAAATTTCAGCTGGACCCAGGCATCGCTGGATCTGAGAGAGGTTACTGCACATATCCTGCGAGTCTATCGGGATCAGCTGGCCCGGCTAAACGAGGCTCACGTGGTGTGGCAGCCTTATGAAGGGAGATACGCTCCGCCCTACTGCACTCAGGGTGAGGACATATGGTTAGCGAAGGTCCCTCTTATATGCTTTGAGAGGATCGAGTGGCATCTGCCTGATCGCGTTATGAGGCAGTTTGTCCCAGCACCGTGCGACACTAGCCCGGAGTTGCACCGTTCTGATCGGCGGGGAAACAGTACGGTGAGATGGAGTGACCGCCATCGCCCACTTATTGCACGATGGGAACAGCGGCACGAACATCTGGTCACCGGGGAGTACGGCTTCCACGATATGACTTACACCGATCCATATATGGTATGGTATCGGGACATAGCGTGTAAGTTTGTGTAGCACCTCACTCAAATAGAGGGGGATGGATACCAGTCGTCTGCCCCTACCTTAGAGTTTATGGTAAGTTTTTATTTCTAGTTTTTATTTCTAGTTTTTTTTTTTTTTAACAAAACATTAATTATTAACTTATGTCTCTCGTACTTATATATATTTTTGATATGAAAACAGGTGCAGACCCTTCAGCGCTTGCATGTCGACAATGAGGCGGAGGAGCATCCCAGACAAGCTTCAATGTGGGCGAGAATTACAGACGGGTTCACGGGAGTTAGGGAGCTCCAACGCCTTCAGGCTGCTGCACCTCCCCCACTGGTAGATCGCGTACAGGGGGTACAACAACCTCGACAACGTCGGGTTAGACGTCGTGGACAGGCAGAACCACCACCCGAAATGGACTTGCACGATGAGCCCGAGCCCCAGCAAGAGCCTCAAGCGCAGACCCAGACCGAGGTGAATTATGAATGGCTGTCACAGTCACAGTCACAGTCATAGTTACAGTGGGGGAGTTGGAGAGGGGGTTTCGGGGGGACTAGGAGTGGGGGTGCCGGAGGGAGTGGGAGTGGGGGTGGCTGGGGGGTGGGATTGGGAGTGCCCAGGTAGACCCTTCCCCTGGACCATCCACTATGGGTTTCGGCCTTTATACGAGTGGAAGTGGGTTGAGGACTCCTATATCACAAGCAGGGCTCCGCCCCTTCTCCGATCCGTCTCAGATTACCCCTGCTCAACAGCAGGAAGAGATGCTTAGAAGTGGGTCTCGACACCGGAATCCGACGAAACCCTACACCCCGTCTTACTATAATAATAGGTAGCGAGTTCACTTTTTTTTTTATTATTACGTAATGAAACTTTGTAGTATTGGTTTAGTTTTTATTTTGATGTTTTTTATTTGTAATAACTGAAACTTTGTACTACACATTTATGTAGATGTATATGTATATGTTAATTGGTTTAGTGTTATGTGGATGTAATGAAACTTTGTACTATTAGTTTAGTTTTTATTTTGATGTTTGCATTTTAGTGTTATTTGGATGTTTTATGTTTGTTATGTTTAATTTGGTTGTTTACAACAGGTTTGATGGTTTGAGCAGGTTTTGGTTTGGTTGTTTGGTTTGGTTGTTTGCGGGTGGGATTGCAAAGAAAGGCTGGCTGGCAGGTGCTTACGTTCAACAACGGCAAATGCAAGCGGAAGTATCTTGTCTGGGCATCAACACCCGCGGCAATCGATATTACCCCTTTATATCTACCATGCATAAATGTTCTATCCACAGAAATGACTGGCCGACAATGAGAGAAAGCTTCAATGCAAGGCTCAAATGCCCAGAATACCTGTCGAAACATGGATGACTCACCGACAGGAGGAGGAGGTATAGAGTACTCAACAATTGTCCTCGGGTTGTATTTTTGAATGGCTGCTAGGACACGGGGTAACCTCTTATAAGATTCCTCCCAATCTTCAAAAATCTCTGCAATGCCCTTCGCTTTCCACACCATGCCTTCTTGTAAGTAATTACCTTGTTGAACCTCTTTTCAGAGATGTGTGCAATAATGACTCCAACCTTGACATCGAGATCGGCCTTAATAACACCAACGACTTTCCGACCAGATAAACTTGGCATCTAGATTGGGGTGATCTTGACTTGCTCCGAGAATATAAGCGGCGGTGAGGAGCCTTATACTTGGTCACTTCCCAATAGCCAAACTTCTTCCTACTCACACGAACATAAAAATTGCATGGATAATTTTTCAATAGACACTCAATTACCCATGTGTTCGGTGTGCTCTTTCTTACCCTGAACCTGCGATTGGTGCGAATATGGAACCTTTTTATATCAAATTGTGCCTCGTTCTTGCCAGGAAAGCGTATCCCTTTAGCAATCACCTGTTGTTCCGGATCCCAAACTGGAAAACTATGTTCATGATCGTAATCAATCAAGCCTTGTTCTTGTCGAGCAGAAGTACCAATATCACTGTAAAAGGGATAATCCGCTCTCTCATATCTTCGATTTTCCGGCACTTCATAGTGAACAAGAGCTGCTTCCACATCATCATCAATCGGCCCATCATCACCGGCTCCTAAATCGACATCAGAATCACTACTACCCTCCTCATATTCATCATCATCATCCTCTAGCATTGCATCTACATCAGTGTGTACTTCCTCTTCTTCATAGTCAACATCATAATCATCATTAACATGATCATTATTTCCAAATGCCCCATCATCATAATTTGGTGTTGGAGTTGATACAAGAGTTTGGGAACTTGGACCAACCCCATCATCACAGTTACCAGTTGGAGAATACCCATAAATGGTCTCTGTGTGTTGTGTATCAAACTCTTGATTGGGTCGATTTTCAATTAATTTTACAACCACATACAGCTGCAAATTTCCAATCCCCCCAAATTTAGCAAACTGATCGAACATTACATCCGTACACACATCATCTTCAATACGAAAAGGAAAGTACTTACCAATCCCGCTATCAAAAGAATGAGGGCATCTGTAAATGACTTCCAAATCAAATTGAGACCGATCTAAGTTCGCCTTTTTATATAACTCATCAATCAACTCATTGTATTTCCATCGGCAATTATCCCTTATTGCACATTTTGACCCTTTTTTGAAATGAGAACCATCAAACGGTTGTTCATCATCACCTCCCCAATAACACATAAAAATGATTGGACCCCCGTTCATCTTTAACCCTATATTACGAAATCAAAGTGTTAAAACCTACATAACAAAACTCTAACATTTATTATATCTACAATATAATAAAACACAGTTAAATAATTAAATTTTATATCTAAACACAAGTGAAAACAATGATTAAGATGATGTTAATTTACCTTGATTCTTGATCTTCAACAATTCTGATGAAATAAAATTATGTGAAGACGTTTTATTTTGAAGAAAGGTGATTGAGCGAAAAGTGATTGAGAGAAAGAGAGAAAGCTGAGAGAAAGAGAGAAAGCTGAGAGAAAGGGTTGTAATCACGTAAATTCATTTATTCACGGGTGTTGAAAACTGAACTTTGTAGCTGGAAAGTGTTTTGTCTGACTTAAACTCGCTACACCGTGTAGCGAGTTTCACTAAAGTTCAATTAAAATCGCTACACCGTGTAGCGATTTCAACTTTAATGAAACTCGCTACACGGTGTAGCGAGTTTAAGCCAGAGATTGTCCCCCAATAATTTCATTTGTTTCAACATTTCTTATTTCCATTTTTTTTCGTTCGCGAAGGTATTTTGAGCAATAAATATAGGTTAATTTAGTTATCATAATGAATATCTAAAAATTGTTACTTGTAGTACATATAATGGTGTAACAATAACAACTTTTAAATTTTAATTTGGACAATTAAATCAGCTTCAAATTATTGCTCAAAATAGCTTCGTACTAACATCAAAAAAAAAATTACATGTGTTAAAAAAATAATGACATGTTGCTGAATTATGTTTTTGTTTAAAATATTTTTTTACATGTTTTAAAATAAATGATGACATGTTGCTGAATTAAGTTTTTGTTTCAAATATTTTTTTTATGTGTTAAAAAAAATATGTCATGAATAATTGCAACAAAACCAAACACAAACTGTACAAAATAATTAAAAAAAAACTAAAATAACATCAAAAAATAAATATTGTCAAGTTAGTGGCCACATCCCGGCCACATAGGAAATCTTACATTAATTCCTTAAAACAAGTTAGTGGCCACATCCCGGCCACATATAAAATCTTACATTAATTTATTAAAACATTTAGGAAATTCATATAAACCAAATGAACTTAAGGGTCACTTAACTTCACTACTTCACTATCCTTAGGAAATACCTGCAAAATAAATGAGTTTAACATTATTCACTATATGATTCCAACAATTCAGCAAAAATAAGTAAATATGTACCTTGAACACATTAGGGAGTGTGATGTTAAGATAACGTGCTGTTGATGATGGGATGGGGTGCCAAACAACAACCTAAATATTTCAAAACAAACAATTAGATGAAAGTATTAATGTTCATTGCAAATTCACTAATTAATATATCATACCTTCTGAAGTATCAGAATAGAACCAACAGATATATCTTTTCCAAATTCACTCTCAGTCACTTTTTGATGAATGGAAGCTTCAATGGTATCCGTAGGATCCTAATAATTTTATCTCAGTTAGTAACTCAAAACACATTTCACCCATGATAGAAAGCATACTAAGCTCATATCATAACCTTTAAAGTCACCAGAGATCACCAAACTCATTTCGTTTACAGGACTTGATAACAACAACAACCTAATAGAACATACATAAATGTAAAAAATCAATGTTAATTTACACACATTTAACTATAATTAATCTTGATATTATACCTGATTCACCCTGTCAATAGTATGACATTTCTTCTTGATAGAGTTTAACGGATAATATGTACCCTCTCCAGTCAAAAATTTCATTGCAGAGAGCCAAGGACTGTCTTGGAAAGCTTCATCCTTCACCGGATCTTCAATCGCTCTCCGTATATATTCCTGGGTTGCGATCGGTGTTTGTTGTGAAGAGAAGTTCTCACGGTCGTAATTTCTCTGACGCATGGCGGATTATACGGCACCGGCGGGACCAGGAATAACTCGCGATGAAGAGGAGCCATTACCGCGGAAAAAAAAAAAGCTGCTCGTTAGGATCCATTTTTTTTTTTGTTTAATAGAATTTGGATTGAGAAGATTGAGTGAGGGTTGCTAGGAGGATACGAGAGAGAGAGAGAGAATGAATGAACGAGGAAGGAGAGGAAGAAGATAAATGAATCTGGAAAGCTGAGGGGTGGTATTTATTAAACTTAAACTCGCTACACCGTGTAGCGAGTTTGACTAGGGTTGGTCAAACTCGCTACACCGTGTAGCGAGTTATGGTTAATTAATTCCCCTAATTAAATTCGTAACTGTCCGTCTTAATTATCCTAAACTCGCTACACGGTGTAGCGAGTTTGACCAACCCTAGTCAAACTCGCTACACGGTGTAGCGAGTTTAAAAAAAATGGACATTCTGGGCAATAGTTTGAACAGTAAGTTATTTTGGTAAATAAAAAAATAAAAAGTGATTATTTGAGAAAAAATTCCCATTTTAACTTGTGGACTTGTACTTTTTTCTGATACTCTTTTCGATTCAAAAAGAATGTTAAACAAAATTTCAAACTTGTTCTTGATTAAGAGTAAATTTGAAAGACTTAATTTGGATATATAGATTAGATAAAGTAGGATGATTTTCTTTTCATTTCCTTTCTAACTCGAATGCACATCGAAAGGAATTTAAATTCACTTTCCTCCCTTTCTTTTCTCTCATTTTCCCTCCTCTCACTTTATTTTCTCTCATTAAAAACTCGAAAGCGGACCCTAAGAGACAAGCCGTGACACCCGCCACAGATTTCAGCCTACGCCAGATAAGAGACGTCAACGAGAGGCACGACTGTAATTATATGATCTGACGTTTCAAAATTCGCATATCAGTCAGGATTGATTGTTTGAAAAAAATAGCAATTAAGACCCTTTTCACATAATTGATAATTTTTTTGTTAAATCGGATCCTTATTTGTTAAGAATTAGTAACTTCACTCTCTTACTTATGTTCTAAGAATTAGTAATTTCAGATTTTTATTTGATGAGAATGGGTATCTTCCGTCATTAATTTAACAGAAATTTCTAGCAATTTCGTAAAAAAGAAAACTTAATTACTAATATTTGTCATTTTTAATTATTATTTGCGAATTTTAAAACATTAAACCGAATGATTTCCCAAAACATAGGGATCCTTATTTGTCATCTACCCTTTTTCTATTCAATTGAAGTCCTACAGTATTTGGCACTTGATTTACGTAAATCATCTTTCAAAGTCAAAAACTCATATCAGTAATTATTGTTTTTCATTATAATTATTACATTCTTTTGTATAAAAAATTATTAAATATTACTCCCTCCGTCCCACACCAAGGTTCCTTGGTGTGGGTTTCACGCTTTTAAAAAAAAAAATTTGTTTGTGTTGTTTAGAATAGATGAGAGATAATGTAAAAGTTAAATGTGGGATAGGAAATACTCCCTCCGTTCCGCTCCAAATGTCTCAACTTTTCATTTTGGGCATCCCATTTAAAATGTCTCAACCCAAAAAAGGAAAGTTTTTATTACTTTTTTATTTGTGGGACCCACTTGTCATACTCACAATAAATATTCACTAACTATTCCCTACCTCACTTTCTCTTTTCTACATCATTTTTCATACTCACAGCATTTAAACTTTTTCTCTTTCCTACATCACTTTCCTTAATTTTCGCACCGAACCCATTTTGAGACATTTGGGATGGGACGGAGGGAGTAGTAGTTAATGATTGATTTTATTGAAAATGGGTAGAAGATTAGAAGAGAGAGAATGTAAAAGTTAAAAATCTATAGTATAAATGGGAACCCAGTACAATGAACAGTTCCATCTGCCGAATTTTCCATTTTGCCCTTAAAAAAAATTTAAAATAAAAAAAATAATTTTTTTTATTTAAAAAAAAAAACACGTGTCCTTGAACACGGACTTTTACTAGTATTTAATAGGAGAGAGAATGAGTGAGAAGAATAGTAAGTTAATGATTGTTTTTTTTGTAAATATGTTAACTTTATAAGGGTATAATGAATGATTTTTTTGTAAATATATTAAATCATAAGGGTATAAATATATTCAAAACTTTCCATTTATGAAAGGGAACCTTGAAGTGGGAAGGACTAAAAAGAAAAGTAGGAACAAACGGAGGGAGTATATTTCAATGCTAAAAAAAAAAAAAAAATACATACATACATTTAGCTAGAGTACTACACCATTCAGCTTGTAAATCAAGACTTTTTATATTTAAATCTTTTACCTTCGTATCTATTGCCTTCAACTGAAACATAACATGCTAAAATTACCTCTAATAATTTACAGAGTCAAGAAATCTTCCTACACCAACTAAAGCCAATCATACTGCTTTTCATTTCATCTCCATCATCATCATGGCACGTTACGTCTGCTTCGGGATCATAATGAAAATATTCATCCGCAGCGCAGCGTTATTTAGCTATTGTCAGCATGAATGTACACGGGTCCCACTATCCAAGATTGCGAGGATGCTAGTCCTTGCCTGATTAAAGAGACTCAGGTTCTCATGTATCTGCAACAAAAGTGAAAAGGAAGTCCTCAATCAATAAATAGCCCGGAAAAAAAATGTATTGATGCTGTAATACAAGCCACCAGAAGAAGCACCGGTTACCTTGAAAGCTGAAAATGTGCGGAAAACTGATTTAATGCTCAAGAAGCTGACCTGATGTGCCCCCAATGTCTGCGGTTAACAAATAAACCATCTCAGTAAAATAAAATAGTTATTCCTACAACAAGAACATCTCATACCAATAGTAGCACAAGCAGAAATGGCTACTTGGATTTGCTGTCACCACCACGGAATCAGATAAAATAACATGATTAAATTAAATTTAAATTTTAAACCACCAGAGGTAAATGATACATAATTTTTTTTAGGCGAAAAGGGCTTCAAACAGCCCCCTAATTTTATTAAAATCTGAAAATAAAGTGTGATGGGGGACTAGACCAAACCATCAAGGAAATGATAGATAATCCCTCCGTCCCACCTCAAACCGTACCAACTTTTTGGGCACAATTATTAAGGAAAAGTAGAGTAGGAGGGAGGTGTTGTGAGTATGAAAACTAAAATAGGAGAGAGAATGAGTGGGAGGAATAGTAAGTTGATTGGTGTTGTGAGTATAAAAGTAAAGATTCTTCGTCATTTTAGGTAGTCCGGTTTGAGGTGGGACAGACGAAAATGGTAAAAAGTTCGGTTTCAGGTGGGACGGAACAGAGGGAGCATAATTTTGTAATTTCACCAAATTCGTGATATGAAATCTAATCGCTTAGTGATATGTTAAATAAGTTAGAGAAGCTACTATGTTCAACACCATGACAAATACAAGATCTATCATCTTCCCAAATGAGATCAAAGATCTTTCAAGGTCTCTAGACTAACCTTCTGAGCATCCCATGATGTTCATGAAATAAAGGGAAAAAACTGTATTCCCGTACTCTCATTCCTAAAATCATACTTTCTGACAAGAAAATTGTTACTGAATTCCCTTCCTTAAATGATTAGAGGCATTCCCAACTTCTAATTTAAATTGAGAAATCAAAGTGAATCTCGAACATATAAACAGACAAAACAAACAAAATTAAACACCTGCCTTCATATTCAATTAATTTAATTTGCAACGACGACTACATTTATTACCTTTGAATTCATGTATGCTTCTCTTACTTTAGGATCTCCACATGAATTTGCTTCAAGGTTGAAATGCGATGAACAACGACCTGATCTTGTAACCTACAAAAACAGTCAGCATTTCTCATTCAAATTATATGATTGAGTTCAACAAACACACACACACGCACACATGAAAGGAAATAGAAAAGCTAAGACATGGGTCGGAAAAGAAAACTGACAAGAGTTTGATAAATCTCTCTATCATCATCGACAACACCTCCTCTCCTAGGCTTGGGGAGGGGTTGAGATTTGAGTGGACTCTTATCCTTTTATTTTAAGCAGAACCTTTCTCGGTTTATGGATGGACGAAGAAATGACAGATACAAAGCAGTATTTATACCAAATGATTTCGGGTGCAGATTTTCTGTATGGAATTGATAATTACGCAATTTAATGTGTTACCTTAGTTTGGTGAGTACAGATAGGATGTACTGTAATTGCTGCATCAGCAATAACAGCGAGGATAAGAATTCCTTATCTCTACAAATGAACATCACGTGATACGTAAACCATCAAGCACGTGATTCAGGTACTAAGGGGCTATTCTAAACTTAGAAAATAAAATCTACGGCACGATGGAAAAATCCCACTCATGATCATAACAATCTACAGCACAAATGTAAAAGCCTACAACACAATGGAATTAAAGTGGTTTAGCCTAGTGGTAGATTGTTACACTTTAAGTCAAAAGGTCTTGGGTTCGGTTCCTACCAATGCCTACAACACAATGTACCTACAGCCAAATGGTAACATCTACAACACAATGGTAAACATCTACAACATAATGATATAAATATAAGGCTCAATAATAAACATCTATAGCATAAGCGCTATAGCACCTATGTTTGTCATGTAGCCGTATATTAATAGGGTTAATTACAAATTAGGGCCTGACTTTTCATATGAAGTCCCTAAGAGGGGCCTGACTTTTTTTTTTTAGCGATTTAGGGCCTGACTTTACATTTTTTGATCAAATCAGGGCTTTTTGATGGATTTTGTTAGAAAAGTTAGTTAAGTGACGAATTTTGGACTAAATTGAAATGCAAATTAGTTATTAAGGACTGTAATGTAAATTTTTTAAAATTGATGACCGTTACAAAATATTTTTTAAAAATAATATTTTTTGAAAATATTATATATTGTGAAAAGCTGTAATTTTTTTTTTATAATTTTTAAAATATGTTAAAATAAATGTTATAAATATAAAAAAATTAATTAATTATTCACGTAAATCTTGTAATATTTTTTTTATGTTAAAAAATAATTAATGTCCGTATATTGGTATTAAAATACCTTTAATGTTTTAAACAAAAGAAGTAAGTTGACAATAGAGTTAGGTCAAGTTGACCTAACTAATGTTTAGTTATACAAATAATTAATGTTCGTAATTCGTCACTTAACTAATGTTTAAAAAAATAAGAAAACCTCCCCAGGGGGATTTTGACATAAGAAAATTTTAATGTTCGCATATTGGAAAATAATATTTTTAAAAAATAATTTTAAAAATAAGAAAACCTTTAATGTTTTAAAATTTTAAAATTAATTTATTTTAAAAAAAATATTTTAGTTTTTTTTTCAAAAAAATAAAATTGTCTTTAAAAATACATAAATCATAAACAATTTATTTTTAAAAATTAGTAAAAAACGGTATTTTACAATTTTTTAAATAAAATTTTCCCTCCACCTCCCCAAGTACTCATAAACACCACCGCATCCAACCCACACTCCTACTCCACCACCGCCTCCGCGCGCCACGGCCCCAAAATTTTTACAATTAGTAAAAAACGGTATTTTACAATTTTTTTAAATAAAATTTTCACAATTAATTAATTTGTTTACTCTAAATTGGAAAGAAGATTTGGTTTTGGGGGTGGATTGAACGGAGACGGTGGGACACCATAGTGGGGCCTAGTTTTTGAGGTGGACAAGGTATTTATTTTTTTTAAAAAAAATATTACAAGATTTACGTTAATAATTAATTAATTTTTTTAAAAAAATACTATTTTCTTTAAAAATACAATTTTTTTTATATTTATAACATTTATTTTAACATATTTTAAAAATTATAAAAAAAATTACGACTTTTTCACAATATATTATATTTTCAAAAAATATTATTTTTAAAAAATATTTTGTAACGGTCATCAATTTTTAAAAATTTACATTACAGTCCTTAATAACTAATTTGCATTTCAATTTAGTCCAAAATTCGTCACTTAACTAATTTTTCTAACAAAATTCGTCAAAAAGCCCTGATTTGATCAAAAAATGTAATGGCAGGCCCTAAATCGCTAAAAAAAAAAAGTCAGGCCCCATTTGGGGACCTCATACAAGACTTCAGGCCCTAAATTGTAATTAACCCTATATTAATATTTTGCCGGAGATGTTTACCATTGTGTCATAGATATTTTACCTTTGAGCAATAGATTTTTGTGTCCACACCAAGTGGGGAAAAAAAAAAACTCTGCACCATAGTTAGGACCCTATGTTTAATTGTAAGTCTTGAGTCCGAACACTGGCCGGTGGATCAAACAAATGAACAAAAGAAAAAATAAATAACTTCATTTTCATCCATAATACTTTTAGGTTGACTTTCACTTTTACCACTGCATTAATTTTTTTTTATAAAAAAAAATGTACTTAAATTTCTCTTTCTATTCATGTACCAAAAGTTAACACCGTTAACTTTTATAACGGTGGAACTGATATGGCATGCCCATAGTTGTTAAAGGCGAAAGGCGAGCGAGAAGATCCTAGAAAAGGTGAATGGCGAGGCGGTTAAAAGGCGGCCGAAAGGCGAGCAAGGCGGTAAAATAGAACAAAAGGAATAGTAAAATAATATATATGTAAAATATATTAAACAAAGCTTAAACATGTTAAGAACAAGAATTTTGCATTAAATAAAGGTCACAATTTCACATGTAATAGCAACTTAACACAACTAAAACACCCAAAAGTGATAATTCTAAGACAAAAAACACATTTTATGTTCAAATCAGTAAACAAGTAGTCGTTTAAAAGCGTGAAATAGGCGAATTCGAATATATAATTTCAAATGCATAATTCATACCTAGTGATGAACATAAGATACAGTTAAAACTTCAAATGACTAAGGAGACCGAAAGTAAAGCGAAAAAACAAATTAAATTAGTAAACATATTAAAATTTGCAAACCTCCCTATAAAAATTTGAATAAAGCAAGCTATTTGTAGTGTTTTTGCCCCAATCCTTTGTCGTCGTTCTAATTTGTTATTTATCACACTTAATTTCTTTTGATCGCTCGAGAGAAATTATGAATATCTTTCTTTCTCATGTACGCCACAAACTATCTTTACTCCATATTATCCCAAGACAACGCATTGGGTAAGTTAAATTATTGAAACTAAAATTACAAAATGATCTAGCTTAACAATACACATACGCCTATTATGCCTTTTAACAAAGGCGAACTCCTCACGCCTCTCACCATAACCAAGAAACGTCTGGCCTAAAAGGCGCACAACAGCCCGCCATAAAATCAAAAGGCGGTCGATCCCTAAAGGCGCCAAAACGGCGATGCAGGCGAGAGAGGCGCTAGCCTTTCGCAACTATGGGCATGCCACCTCTACATGATTTATGATGTATTCATGAATTTGATTCTTGTAGTCGCTGGGGGTTGCTAGTTTTCTTTTCTCAATCTTATGCAGTTAACAATGGATAATTGAGAGTTCCGAATCAGGATGCAGAGGGGAATATCTTGGTTCCTGGATTGCCAAAACTCGAAGTAAAGCGGCAAAATTTTTACTTAGTCTCTCTAAGGAGAGGTAGAAAATCAGTCTGTTGGGTCTCTCTTGGAATAGAAAGCATATAGGCTAGGTTGAACATTCAAAAAATGGAAGAGTTATCATCAGACGAAACTCGAAACATGTAAATTGACCATCTTTCATAGATCCTGCTTTAATGCTACCACTTTTAAGATTTACAAACATGTTTAATTTCTTAATTCAAACAGGTATTCTAATATGAATCAGCTATGTTCAACCCCTACATTTAATTAAACACACAAGTATTACAGCAATATTATCCCCTGCGCCCATCTAATCTGGTAACATTAACACTACCCACTAAAACCCTAACTTAAAAAGCAGACACAAAACGCCATTCCGACAAACAAATTGAACATTGTAGAAGCAAAAATGGGGGGGGGGGGAAATGAAAACCTAGGAACAAGGAAATACCGTTAAAGGGACAACATAAAAAAGACATTGCTTCCTCAGAATCAGCGTCGGCGACCATTGCAATGTCTCGTACCGTCAAGTTCTCTTCCTCCGGCGTCATCTCGAGCTTATACGAGTACGAGAAATTAGTTATCCAAGAAAATTCACAAAATTTGAACGAAACCGATCTCCTGTAATTGAAAATTGACAAGTCAGTATTTTGTAATTTGATTTATTTTTTATCTATGTTTTGTACTGAAACTGAATTTGTAAATATTTTTTCGTCCCAAAACTGATTGCCCAGAAAATAAAGTTGACTTTTAATTAATTAAGTATCAGACACGTCATGACTTTGACTTGATGAAGAGCTCGAGAAAGGAAGACATGTCGCCATGTTCACCGGAAGGAAAAAGGGAAAACTTGTTTATATAAGCGATGACTACGTAAATCAACGACAGTGAAAAAGTCAGTATCTGAAAAATCAGAATAAAAAGAAGGACGGTAGAACTCGCAAATATGTGAACAAAGTTCCCAAGCAGTGAAGAAGGTTTTCATGGGAATTGACTTGTGCAAAAATGGAGGATCTCTAATTTCTAAGGCGTCCAAAATGGCGACATCAGCACCATGCCGGATAAGCATAGTGTTGTTGAGGTCCTCACGAGGAATTCTGGCCCAAACCCCTCTATCAATCCTATAAAGCCCACCACTTTTTTTATTTTGGCCAAATCTAATGGTTCTAGCACAAGAATTAGTTCTCGCCATCAAGTCATGAATCAAATTGAACCGAAAACTGAAAAACTTGAAGGATTGGAAGAGCTTTACCTGGAAAATTGTAGAAAATGATGAAGACTTGAAGATTTGGCCGAAATTTGGCCGAAAACTTCAAAGAGACGACGGAACTTTCAGAAATACACGAATCACGCTCTGACGGAACGAAAACAGAGGGTGCTTGAAAACAACGAAAATCAACCGGAAAAGGGACGAGGCGACGAGAGTATACACCTGGAAAGGAGCTGGTTCGCCGGAGGAGAAAAAAAAAACAATTTAAATTTTGTCTGAAAGTGAAAATGGAAGGAATGGCTTCGAGCATAACCGAAGTAGACGAAAAGGTTTTGGGGGAGTTTTCAAAATGTATTAAATGATGTCCAAATTTTGAAATTCCTCCCATTATTGAAGGAAAATCATTATGGCGTGGATTTCGAGGCGACAAACTCTGACAAACCAAACCGCCCCTATCCGTCAACCGTGAGATGACACGTGGCCAGAAGTATGTCAACTGAAATCGTTATCTCGCCAGGTCATGATCAAAGGGCGGGAATCTCAAGCGACAACCGTAATTTCTCGATCTGGATAATGAATAATCCAGATCTCGAACTTGGGGGCTACTGATATGATCGTAAAAAAGAGGTTTGGGCCCAAACAAATATATGAGGCCCAATATGATAAATATGGGCTTAAAGGCCATGATAATGGGCCCAAGATAAGATAAGGCCAGTTGGCGACTTCTTTAAGCGTATTGGCGGGAAACAAGGCCCGAGAGGAACCCTTTAGAGCCTTTCACTGTACAAAAATGATATAAACTCAAGGCAGACATCCCGCATCAGTATGTTCATGTCAGTGACAAACCAGGGGTTGTCGCCTTATCATGGTTGCCGCATATAGGTGACATATGGATTAGAAACTACAGTACTGAAGCTATTAAAGACGTTATGTTTGGGGCCCACGAAATTTATTGTGATGATGAGCTATCCTGTCAGGTAAAAAGTTGGCGTCTCCACTTGCTTTTGGGTGCCCATGCACACCTAATGAATGATCGACACGTGTCCAAGAGCATGTGACTTGCACATGACCTAAAGGAGTATATAAACGGCCCATTTCCTCTAGGGCCCCTTGGACGAGATTTAAACCCAATATAAGAAACAACATTTAGTTATTTTCCCATACACCCCTCCGCCTAGTTTGGGCGACCGCCCATCAACATTGGGCGACCGCCCATCAAAAAAATGACCCCTCTCCGCCTAGTAACTTATAAGACTTTTTTAAAAAGTCTTATAAGTAACTTATAAGACTTATTTATAACATATATAAGACTTAAAATGTCTAATAAGTTACTCTTATATTTAATAAGTCTTATAACATATATAAGACTTTTTTAAAAGACTTGTACAAAAAGTCTTATAAGACTCGCCTAGTAACTTATAAGACTTTTTAAAAAGTCTTATATTTAATAAGTCTTATAACATAAATAACACTTTTTTAAAAGACTTGTACAAAAAGTCTTATAAGACTCGCCTAGTAATTTATAAGACTTTTTAAAAAGTCTTATATTTAATAAGTTTTATAACATATATAAGACTTAAAAAGTCTTATAAGTTACTTATAAAACTTTTTTAAAAAGTCTTATAAGTAACTTATAAGACTTTTTTAAAAGACTTATACAAAAAGTCTTATAAAAACTCTTTTTAACTTACAAGATTTTTTAAAAGTCTTATAAGTTACTTATAAGACTTTTTAATAAGTTTTATATAAGACTTATTAATAATTTTCAGTTTTTGAGTTGGTACGTCTTATATATGTTATAAGACTTATTAAATATAAGAGTAACTTATAAGACTTTTTAAGTCTTATATATGTTATAAGACTTATTAAAAAGTTTTATAAGTTACTTATAAGACTTTTTAAAAAGTCTTATAACATACTAGGCGGAGGGGGACATTTTTTTGAGTTGGGCGATCGCCCTATGTTGATGGGCGGTCGCCCAAGCTAAGCGGAGGGGTGTATTTGGAATTTACAAAAATCTTTTCTTTAAGAGGAATATAATTTGGTCAAGGAGGGCCTTAGGGGAAAAATCCCTATATAAACAATATGAAAAATGGGATTTGATAAGCTCTCTAAGTACATTTCTGCAGATTTATGTTCAAGATTCCTTTGTACTTTCTTGTTATCTGAACCTTGTACTTATCCTCACGCCGGAGAGGCAACGTCGGAGACGCCCCCGGCCTAGTTTACGTGTGGTGCACGTGCAAGAGAGAAACGGAGAATCAGCCGGAGTATTCACAGTCCAGCCATTCACTCGGCCTTGTGCAATCCATTTTTCTGTGGTAGCATCAGATGAATTTTATATTTTATGGGACCCACAATTGCCAAATTAATCTAGACCACAAACGAAAAAAAATTGGGATGTGGCGAATCATGACCACAAATTCGTGTTGGGAGTATGAAGGTGTGAGAGACAGTGGTAAGTTGATCCATTAACAACAACAAAAAAAAAAGTATCATAAAATTTCCATTTTAAAAAGTGACTTTTCAACGAAGAGATCTCCTCTTCAACTGTCAAGACGATAACTTTATTAATGGACCCGCTAAACCCTTGGTTAATTCGTTGAAAAGTTTTCAACGAAGCTGTCAAAGTGTTTAGTAGATCTCCTCTTCTACTACGTACTCCGTTACTTCCGATTCCGAAAGGGCATTTTTGTGTCCTTACACGGGAATGAAGAAAAGTGATGTTAAAAAGAGAAAAAGTGTATAGTGAAATAAATGTTGTGAGTGAAAGGTGATGTAGAAAAGAGAAAGTGGGATATGAAATAGTTAGTGGATATTTATTGTGAGAGTGACAAGTGGATTCCACAAATAAAGAAGTAATAAAAAATTTTCCATTTTTGGGTTGTGCCCTTTCAAATGGGGCGCCCAAAAAGGAAATTTATGCCCTTTCGGGCGGGACGGAGGGAGTACATTACAACAGAGAACTTCCCTCAGATACAGAACCAGTAAACTATGGAGTTACAAGTGTTCTCCTGTCAGATGTCAGATGCACAACCATTCCAACCCCCACACACTTCAATCAGCTTGTAAATCAAAACTCTTTATATTTAAATCTTATCCCATTATTCCTACCCCCTTCAACTGAAACATAACATACTAAAATTCCCTCTAATAATTTACACATTCAAGAAATCTTCCTACACCAACTGAAAATATTCACAGGCTAAAAATAATTCTAAAACCAATCAACTCAGCCCAAAAAGAAAGAAAGAAGAAAGTAACTTGAGAAAAACAAAAAAAAAAATGGTGCAGGAATTGAAATAACATGCATTTCATCTCCGTCTCATACTGAAACCCTTCTTTGATCTGACTAATTTAGATATTCGTCCCCAGTGCAGAAGCATATCATTAGGATGTTCTTTAATCCGGAGACAAGGATTAAGACTTCTTCTGCATTGATGCTCGGGGGATAACGGAGTTGACTAGCTCTTCATTCAGCTTCACTGGAAGAGGTGGCATCTGCTTCATAACCTCCGGCATATCATTTAGGCTGCACCAATATTTAACTTTTATTAGCGTACGCGTAAACAATATGGCTTTCGCCTCATAAATGTACGTGCCTACAGCCTACGTGGACACATCTATCCAAGGTTCAGTTGGATTTTAAGCATTATAATAGTAATATAAAATATCATGATGCATATACTCCCTCTATCCCATAATGATAGTCCCATTTGACTATTCAAACATTTTAACAACTTGTTTTCATTTCCACCACTAACCTTAATGAGTTTTAACAACTTGGAAGTTCAATGATTTTAACCTAACATTTTGGAAATGGTACTATTTTATTGGGACAGACAAAAATGGCAAATGGAAGCATCTTTATGGGACGGAGGGAGTATAATGTAAGCTATCACAAGTTTAAGATCAGGGGCATACAAGCAAGTAGTAGACAAAATCATTTACCCGTACGAAGTTATTCGTATTACAGCATATTTGTTGGTCTCATCAGCAAGTATACTGTCGATGCATTAAGCTCACAAAAGGTTAAGTTGGTCAAACATTTTACCTCAAAAGGTATTACCACCTTAAGAACAAACCTAGAGGTGGTGTCAGCATACAGTAGTCCAGTATAGCCAAGTGTTCAAAATGTGAAAATGCAATATTCCTTATAACTAAGGATCTAAGAAACAATTGATATTCTTAAATAGCGGGATCAACAATCTATTTCCTATGTATTTCATCTAGCCTTCATAACAAAAAAACAAGTTAATTTGAAGGTAAAAGTCCCAAGGCCCAAAATCCTTTCTATCAAAAAGTAATAAATTAGACCCCAAACTCCCCACCCACATATCCACTAATCTTTGGAAAGTGACAGTTAAGGCTGCCAGATAATTACATGTAACGATATTTAATTTTAATTTTATCTTCTTCTCTTTTTGACCCCAAAGAGGGTCTGTGACCACTTAAAGATTCATTGGGGCACAACAACTTGCGTTCCTAGCAAAAAATATCCATCCGGGCCAAGAGGAAATGCCTAACGAGGAGAAAACAGCTTAAATTGAACTGTAAGGAGGTAGTAACATACTCATTCATAATTGCTAGGATGTTATTCCTTGCCTGGTTGAAAAGATTAAGGTTTTCGTGTACCTGCATCCAAAAGTGAAAATGAAGTGCTCCATCAATCAACATGGAAAAAATGATGCTTCACTACAAACCACCAGAAGAAGCATGGTTTACCTTAAAAGCTGAAAAATTTGCAGAGATCTGATCTAGCGCTTGAGCATTTTGCTCAAGAAGCTGACCTGACGTGCCACCAATAGCTGCAGGTACCAAATAAGCCATCTCAGTTAAAATATAAGAAAGAAAAAAAATCTTACTACAAGAAGAACATGGCATACCAATAGTAGCATAACAAAAAGGGATACTTGAATTTGCTGTCACCATCACGGAATCAGAAAAAATCATTACGTAATTAGTCATAAACCACCATGAATGAAATAATTAATTTAATTGTGTGTTTTCTCCAAACTCTTGACATGAGGTCTAGTCGCTTAGCGATATGGTAAAATGAGTTAGAGAAGCTACTATGGTTAACACCATGATAAATACAAGATCTACCTTCTAGTATGCAGTGTGTATATGCTCAGATTCACTTGTCATGTAGCAAAATTAGAGAACACTCGGCATGTAGCAAAAAGGAGAAAAACTCACTTTCTCCATTCAAGACAAATATAAAGCGAGAAATACTGATACATTGTTGTTCTACCTATCTTATCATAAGATAGGCTTGTTGTATTAAAAAAAAGTAAGAGGGAAACAATAATTTGCACACATCGCGACTAGACTTAGCTAAAACGACAGATAAGGGGAGCAAACTTTATGCTAGCTCCATCCACATTGATTAAGGGGTGATATGGAGGAAGCGTGGGGTTGAGGCGGCAAGGTAGGGAGGGGTAGGGGTGGGAAGACCTGATTGATTAAATAATATTTGATAATAATTCAAACTCAAACTACATAGTAACTTAAATATCTTCAAACACGTGCATGTCTCAATCTCGGTACTATGATTAACTGCTTTTCTCGACTGAACTAAGGTTAAATCTCCCTAGGCTAATTCAATTTTCGATTAGGGCACAACGCTGAATGTCAGACATGTATGCCTCATCTACTACCAAAGCAAGCTAGGATGTCACAAAGTCAAATCAGTCAACCAAACCATCTTTCAATCAAGTTGGTCACCAGCAGTGATAATATACATTCTACTTCCCAACATCAATGCAACCAGCACATTTGATTTATGCGATATCATATTTGTGCAGAGCTTTAAATCATCCCAAAACAAATATGCATCAACAAACTGAAAATAAGCGGGGAAAAAAAAAGTAATGTAGAAAACAACTGCAACCAAAAGCAATGTCTTCAATCGGGCAAATCATGTGACTTCACCCTTGAATATTTTCCATCATGCCTAAGTAAAAAATAAGTGTGTGAAAAGACCTTTATAGGAGATGCCATCATCACTATCCATATGAATCGCTGCTTGAGCATATGGAGGTCCATTGGCACGGTTTGTAACATGAGAAGATGATTTTGTAGAAGGGTCTGTAACTTTTTCCTGGAGATGAAAGAGGAGATAGTTAGAGCTGTACAAGTTCACTTGATGGTGATATATTATTTGACCTGGAACATTTATTCAGGAATATAACTACTTTGCCTCTGCATACTGGCTATTAGATGAATGAAGCAAGGCTGCTGATGGTAAGACTTGAGAAGGTTATGCTGCAGAATCTAAATGATTTGGAAAAAGAAATGATGACAATCTAATTTCAATAGTTGCCCAAGAAGAAAGTGGATCACAAAACCCTTCAACATCAAATGGTTCCCAATAAGGCAAAAAGGCCTATGTTCAAGCCATGCCCTGGATATAACCATAGCACACGCACACAAAAAAGGTCCTATGTAAGGGGCAGCAAGGTTATTTAAAAAAGGTCACAATTAAATATAATTTCAAGATTGTACAATGAGAAACCATATTTGGCAGTGAAAACATTGAATATCTTTCGGACGAGCATGGGCATACCTTTTTGTCTTTATTTTTCCTTGATGAACTATTATCCTCTTTCCTTCGCTTGCCGTTTTCCTTTTTCTGAAAAGCAAGTAAAAACTTCGATCAGACATGCTACAAGCAATAATTCATTGACATAAAACCAAGTCCAAATTGACAATTTTCTTCAACTATACACAAACATCCTCCTTCTCCTCCCCCTATCAATACAAATACTAACGAGATTCAAGTTTAAAGAAAGAACTCTCCTAAAACCTGTCTCACACTCTCACTGATAGCACTGTCTAGGAGCCGGCATGAGCCAAACACTTGAAAGCTCAAGCTTTCTTGATAAATTTTCGAGCTTGAACAGGTGTTCAATCTTGGATTGATTAGTTCTCAAGCCAATTTCAAACGAAGATCTAATCGATCCGAGCTGAAGTAGCCTTTTTTTTTTCTCACTAAAAGTAGTTTGTTATTAGGCTTCTAGCTTCTTAAGCCGAGTTTGATAATCTCACTGCATTCAAGCTTGGTCTGATTATCTCACAAATCCAACTTCGAACGCCTTGTTATCAATCTCATTGGTAACCATACCCACTCTCTATCCCACGCTCTTCGACCACATTTTATGGACAAGTTACAAGAAGGGGGTGTAAAATAAGATGTGGGACATGCCCGCTTGAACTTCTTCAAATGAGACTAATGTATCTACATTTTCACTATATGAGTCCAAGACCTAGAACATTTCAACACTCAAAACCTCTCTCCGTGTCTTCCGATCATAATATATTTTTCAATGATATTCTGAGCTCCCCAACACGCTAAAACTATAATAATAATTATAAGGTTTCCATTCCCCTCGTTGACAATCATGATGAGATGCACCGTTGAGTCATTCTGATGATATTCCAACCATGCACTTGCATCCAGCGAAAAAGATTGTATTTGCACCACTACAAGATGGCGAAACAAAACTGCAGTTTGGTCAAACCTTGGTCTGCCAGTCTATCTCAAATCAATTGGCTTGTGAGAACCTTGGCCCTAGGATCTTACTATTTAGTAGCATGCATCTATTAACCCGGCATAGGTTTGCTGTATCAAAATGTTTAAGTTAACACAAACTGATTAAAGTTTAAAACATCTCGAATTGATTATGTGAATCAGGTCCAAAAGGCATCAAATTACCAAACTTAGCATCTTTAGCTATGACTTATTGTACATTTAAGATAACTTGGCAACTCCTTATCAAATAAAACGAGAAAAATCAACAGGGTACTTGAGAGCTTACGGTCATCCATCTACAACGCAATGCCACATCCCGCACTGTTTTATCTTGTAACTTCACAGCAATTTTAGCATAACGCACTATGCTGCTGTCTGAGGCATATCTGCAAAAAGGTATAGCAGAAAACAAATAAGACTCTGAATCGGAATCCAAATGTAAGAATTTGGTAATAAGATACCAATAAAACACATAATCACAAAGATGGAAAACACAAAGGACACTGTTTAGGTATAACACAATTGTGGTGTTTTAGTTACGGATGTTCATTGAGGTGAAAAGAATAGTTCAGTGCATAGTTACCAGGAATGTGGGACGTTTTGGGGCACGGGACGGGAACGGGAACGAGGAACGTGACTTTTAAAAATTTGGGTACGTTACAGGGGCGGATTTACTATTGTGCCAGGTGTTGCCGAGGCAACACCAAAAAAAAAAAAAATTTTTTTTTTTTTTTTTTTTAAAAACGACGTCGTTTTGGTTTAGAAGAAAAAAAGAAAAATAAAAAAGAAAAGAAGTTTAAACGCTGTGAAAAGAGAACAGAGAAGGAAAAGAGAAAAGAAAGAAAGAAACGAACGAACGAACGCTAAGCCCGCAACTTCTTCCGTTCGTCTCCGGTCTCCTTCGGCCTTCTTCCTCCTTCATCGCCGCCAGTCACCGCCTCACCGGCCTCCATCAATGGACGACACATCCCCTCCTCCGCAACCTCCTCACAAAACCAAGAAGATTTTGTCGAATAAAAGGTAAACCCTAAAAATCTAAAATTGCTTCAAATAAAAAATTTCACATTATTGATTTATTTATTGGTTTGTGATTGAAATATTTTGGGTTATTTGGTTCATTATAATTGATTTTTTATTCGAATTTTGAAATTTATTGGGTTATTTGAATAATTGATTTATGTTGGATTGGATGTTGATTTGTTCTAAATTCTACAAACTTAGTTTAATTGATTTTTTGATAACATTGGTATAGGTTGGATCAATTCTTTACGATGACTTCAAAAAACAAATCAAGCACTAGTGTTCTTTTATCTTGTAATTGTTCAGTCATTCATCAATGATATTGCATAATGTTCTCTTGTCATTTAGTTTGTTATCTTTTGGGAGTCATGAATCGTACACGGCAGCTGTTTTAGGTCTCATTTTTCGTAAGAAGTAAAGCAACAGTTAAGAGCATGACATTATTAATTAGATCTTTCCTTGCGAATGACATAGTATCTGTAATTCTATAGAGCCAAAACTGTTTCGTCTTTGAATTTGATGAGCTGAGTGAGAATTCTACTTATCTAAGAAATTGAAAATCTGTGAATGCCAACTTGATATTTCAATCTAACACTTTTATCTCTCTCAATTTGTAGTTATTGATGAGCACATTTTTGTTTGTTTCATTACAAGCTTTTGAAGATAGCATTATAGAAAGTCTCCTCTTTGGTTTACTATATTGCATCAACCAATTCATCTTATTAGGAGTTGTATTTTGGCTAACTGGTAGTGTGTTTTGTAGGCGAGGAGATCTCCTTTGGCAGATCACCCTCCATCAACAGGGATATTGATCTTGATGCTGCACGAGTTGATCCTTATTCAGAATCTCCTCTTGGATTTTTACAGCATATTGCTTTTAAGTGTGGAGCCAAGGTATGATGAAAAAGAATCTTCCTCCTTTTGTAAATTTATTTTAAATCTTTCGTCTTCGCAAAATGTTATCCCAGTATGCTATATTTTATTTGTGTATATTTATATATGTAAACGTATTGAATCTTAGTTTCTTCGCGTCAATTTTTTTTTTAAATAAAGAATAGGCAACACCAAAACTTTAGGTGTAGATCCGCCACTGGTACGTTATGGGTAGGATTGGTCAGTAGACTCGGTATGCCAGTTGGGAACGTGGTACGCTTCTATTGGGAACGCAAAAGTAATTAATATATATATATTAAAAAAACTGCTGCTTACACTATTAAAATCTTTTAACACACCCACCTTTAAAAGTGTTGTAAAATTAATGGGCGTGTGTAAATATTTTGAGGGTGAAAATCGCTGCCCTCTAGATTTAAATTTTGTACGTAGAGTCCCATTCAATAACGTAGAGTCCCAGATGATATTCGATTAACCGACGGTGATTGAAAGGTCAGATTCTACCTTCTTTTTAAAAAAACCGGGACGATGTTTTTGGCGATTTGGGTCGCGTACCCAGGAGAATTGGGACGTAAATGACCCCGATTTTGGGACGCTCAATCCGGGACGTGGGACGAGGGGGAAGTAGCGTTCCCGGTAACTATGGTTCAGTGACTTACATGTCTTACCTTACTGTAACACGAGCCCCTCACAATCCCAAACCTTCATAATTTACGTTCTAAACATCAAGAATGATCAACTGCCTTAGATGCAAAGGTTAAACGACGTGCATAGAATTCCCAGTGAAACTATACTGCATTATATGATTGCTTTTATTCAACATGGAATTAACTCATTTCCAGAGGTTTTGGGAGAAGTAAACAGCTAGTCTATCAATTAGCGACCTTCTCATCTGTGTTTAAATGTAAAATCTGTAAAAGACAGATTTCTCTCTAGGGAGAATTGACCAGGACAAGTTTCCTTCTAAATCAATCAATCCTAACATAGGGCGTTAATCTCCTTAAGCCACCAAACCTCTAGCACTTTCGGCAGGAGTGCTAATAGAAAGATTAGGGGAATGTATAAAGAAGAAACAATTACAGATGTTTATCCCCATGAGATGTTCAAAAAGGCAAACAGGTACAGCCTACCCCTCTCTTAAATAGCCGTAAACCGTTTAAAATTGGCAACAATGTTTATGTCTTAAAAAAAATTCAAATAATTAGCAGAAAGTTTAGCTAGTTAACTTTTCCTATATTATAAGGCTGAGAAACAGAAAGCTAATGTATAAGTTAAGTAGTTGAAGACTCCGAATCTTAAGGATCTTTTTTCTAAACAGCAAATAGTCCACTTGCTTTTAAACTGGCTTAAAAGCAAGGTACTTGGCCCAAATATGCTTTTAAACTTGCAAAGTAAAAGAAAGGTACTCACCCTAAATGTAAAATTCTGCTTTGTTCTGATATCACTAGACTATCATCATCCAAACTAAAAAGAAAACGTGAAAAACTTGCCATAAGCCATTAAGCAATTCAACTCAAGCTCGTTTGCTAAGTGCAAATCGGATTCCATGTCTATTGAGTACAAGAATTCATCAAATAACAAGTAAATTCTAACTTTACGAAATTCCACAAGAATGAATTCAAAGTTCCATACCAACCAAACGAGAGCTAATTCATTGATTAACAAATAGGCTCTAAGTTCCTAAAATTCCAAAGCAAATCCCTAAACTACTAAAAACAAACCTAAAAAAATCCACAAAACGTGACCAAAACTCATAATTCAATGTGAGTATATGTGTTCAAATAGCCATAAAGACTTGATTCAATCTTCAGCAGCAAAACCCAAAAAAGTTTCAAACTTTACTGACTTATACAAACAATTAAGTGTGAGAAAAAGAGAGAGGACAGACTTGGAAAGCAAATCCTCAAGCACAGACTGTTCGTCGGCGGTCCATTCATTAGAGATACCCGGATTGTGCCTCAAAGCAGCCTGGGTCGGACCCACAACTGAATTCTCCGGCACGGATACACCATTTCCATTGTTTCCGGTCGAACCTTCTTGATTGTTGTTGTTGTTGTTATTCCCGGATGGGTTCGCACTCGCCGCCATCAAATCCAACCACCCCAAAAAAAATCACCAAAATTCAAACAAAACCCTGTCAAGAACAACCAAATTGCGAATTGGGTTTCTCCTAAAACTAGCAACAGATTGAAATTTATGGAAGTCTGGTTAGAGAGAGAAAGTAAGGAGGGTGAAGGGAAAAATGGGTACACGGGGAAGAGTGATAAAGTGAAAATCAATTGCCAATATTTAAGCAACTTGATTGAACACTTGGGGAATCTTTTTCTCTGCTCTGATTTAGGAAAAACTGTGGTAAATTTTCCCTTTTTCCTCAAAAAAGGGAATGCCTTTTTAAATTTAGTAAGACCAACTGCCAAATTAATACTGTTATTATCCTCATCATATCCCAATTATCTTTTTTATAATTACTTACTCATATTGATGAACCAACCCCATAGTCTACAAGGGAGAGGATACTCTTGACACTCACTGTACCTAGAGCTGTCAATTCGAAAATACGGGACGGGACGGAACAAAATTATGTTATCTCACGACGAGAACAGGACAAAACGGGACGGGACTAAAATACTCCGTCCCATTTGCGGGACGCTGGATCCCGCGGGACCCATGTGGGACCGTTGATTAGGAGGGATAAAGTATCCGCAAAGACATATTGAGCAACAATCACGTACTATAATTCTCAAACAGCCTGTGGCATGCTACCAAAAAAAGAACTCTTTGCAGATACTTTATGCTATTTTATGTCTTTGGAGGGTTAAGGAGCTTTTATTCATTTTGATCAATTATAATAATGGAGCCAAAATCACATTTACTGTGGTTTTGGCTGCTTAAACAATTATTCTCCTGACATTGTGGCGAAGCTGCATTTAGAAGAGCACATCATTATTCTGCTCAAGTCCTTATCAGGCTATCTTAATGACAAAATGCTTAATTGATAACTTGCAGATCATAAAGATGAATATCCACCATAAGAGCAAGTGCATTATCAGTACTAGATATACCTATCATTTACTAGAGTTCACAAACATTGGTTCCTAGATGTTGCATGCATGAATTTTCTCAGCATTTATCAAAAGTTTTCCATATTGATAACACTGAAACCAGAGAGATATACAGGGCCGAGATATGCGGGACGGGAACGGGACGGGCGGGATCGCACCATGTTGTCCCGCGACGGGAACGGGATGAAACGGGACGGGACAAAACGGGACGGGACTAAAATACTCCGTCCCATCCCGTCCCAAATCTATTGCGGGACGGGACGTCCCGACGGGACCGTCCCAATTTGACGGCTCTAAGTGTACCACTAATTATATTATGACATCCGGCAAAAATGAGGTGAAATAATTAACTTTCGTTATTTAACCTAGTTAGGGAGAAATAAGGTGAGTTGTTTATTTTGATTTAACAAAAGATTTATTTTTCCTCACTTACAGTAGTTTCCAAAATTATATATCCCAAAGATATTAAATCAATAGGTTTTTACCCTACAAATAAATCTCAAATCATGGGTTCAAAAAAATAATAATAAATAAAAAATCCTCATTTTCAACTTGTAGCCGCCTCAAATTGATTTTGGTTTTTACTGAATCTAGAATTACAATTGATGCTCAAACAAGAACTCAAAATATTGATATTTGTATTGGGTTGATTGAAGATAGGGGGAGGAAGTGGAATTGCAAATACCAATTTGATGAATATGATTGTGTAGTAATATGAAAAGAAGTGGAAGTCATAGCCTATCAAGTACCTTGCTTGAATTAGCCTGAAAATAAAAATTAAAGATGGCGATCATATTGTGAAGGTAGATTGCAACTTGGAGAGTTGATATGAAGAAATGGATCATTGGTTGACGGAGAGAAAGTTAAGGAAAATAGGAGTACATGAAATTTCCTTATTTCTCCCCAATTGGGTTAACTAACGGGAGTTAATAATTTAACCTCAATTTTGCCACCTGTCATGATATAATTAGTGGTATAGAGGGTGGCACATTATTGTGGTACAGAGGATCCTCTCCCAGTCTATAAACAGATAAATTTGAATTTAATATAAGTCATCAATTTGATAATTAACTCAAAGAGAATATTCAAAATGAATTATATCACTTGTTGCCAACTTTCATGATTTTTTTTATTCTTTTTTAGATAACCTAGTTGTCGGTTTTTGTACCCTCATAATTCTAGCATCTGTGACTCAACCCCGATGATCTATAGATATGTAAATTCGGATTTAATCTAAGTTACCAATTTGGTAATTGGATCTAAAGGGAAGGTTAAATAGAAATTAGATCAGTTTTCACCAATCCCATGATCATAGGGTCTATAACTCAACTCTCATGATGCATAGACAGGTAAATTCGGGTCTAAGATAAGTCACTAATTTGGTAATTGGCTCAAAAGGGAGTGTATAACAAAGATTATATCACTTATCACCAAGTTGTTCCTCACACCACTCGAACACAAAACCTCTCTTAATATCTCTTACCTCTTAGACCGTTGAGCTACCCGTGGGGATGAGTTTCTTGATATCTCTTTTAATACTAGGTAGTTTTCGCAATGATTAATAATTACTTGTTACAAAATAAATATACTATGAAAAGTAAATTTAATTTATTTATTTTTTTTTTTTGAAAAATATGGGGTCGTAACTATAAATTTACTAGTACATATGCCCGTGTCCGAGGACACGGGTCTTTTTTTTTTAATTAACTTAAACATTTATAGTTACAAATTATAGTGATGTATAAACATAAACATTATGCCCTTGTTTACAAAAAGATAAGACATAAATTAACATTTAATTAACATATAGATTTTTATGAACATAAACATTATGCCCTTGTTTACAAAAAGATAAGACATAAATTAACATCTAATTAACATATAGATTTTTAACCACTTGAAGTAAAGATGTTGTCTCAATCGAAACAGACATTGGCCAGGTACGTTTACGTAAAAGCATCTGAAATAAATAAAAAATGAAATCAATATATTTTTATTAAATTAACAATATAATAATTAAAAAAATACCTTATTATGCCCATTCCAAGTCCTTGTCGTAGATTTGTGCAAGCGTCTATATTCTTTCACGCACTCATCCCATGACTACAAATATATGATTCAAATATTTGAGAATGATGATAAAAAAAACGTATCTTTTAAAAAATTGTTTAGGTTATGTTATAATTACCTTTTCATAGTTATACTATAATAAAACTTCTGGGTAGACAATGTTTGTTGTAGAATTTATGTTACTTTCAGAGAGAAGAACATTAATACGTTACGGAGATGTGCATCTAGAAAGAGCAACGTACGGTTGTCCATGACTAAAAAACAGGATTGCGCAAATCAATACCCACAAATTTCACCGACTGCCCTTGTGATTTGTCAATGGTCATCGCGAATGCCAGACGAACATGAAATTGTCGCCTCGTCATGTTGAAAGGCAATTCTCCGGATGAAGGAGTTAGTGATATTCTTGGGATAAAAAATAATTTTCCATCCTTATCCCCGGTCAAAATTTGAGCTTCAAGAACGTGTGGCGCACATCTGACGATCACTAATCGTGTGCCATTACAAAGACCATCATTCGGAGTAAGATTTCTCAATAACATAATGGGACAGCCAACTTTTAAATCAAGTTTAAAAGGTGGTAAGCCCGGAGGATTTAGTGAATTGAGATACTCATTTGGATATCGATTTGTAATGTTCCGGCTGGATTCATCATTGTGGCACATTTTATCAGCAACCAAATAAGAAACTGTTTCACCAGGAAATATGTGAAGTGCCCTTTCATTAATAGAACTAACATTATCATTTCTTGCCGATAAAATTGTGCGTTCAGTAAGGAATGATGGGTTCACCACGACTGCTACCCCAAGTTGTGGGTAAATGCTATCTAATAACTCAACGGGATTTTCACAAATCCTTATTGTTGACGGTATTAATATAACCTCTTCAGATCGCTCCCAATTTGAATTTTTAATCATGAAATAAATTAACCATTTAAAAACATATATGTTAAAAGATTGAAACACAAATGTTGAAAATGTTAAAGTAATTAAAAAATACCTTCATCAGAAAGTTCAGAAAATCCACCCGCGAATTATTTGTGTTGTCCAGACGCATGTTAACATTTAACGTTAGGATATTAATGGCAGACCATAGAGGTGAAAGTCTCAATGTTGCCCCATCTATCTGTGTTCGAACACCCCTTGGAACAACAGGTAGGACTTGTCGAAAATCTCTGCCCAAAACAACGGTGATGCCTCCAAATGGTTTGTCATTACTATCCCGAATGTCACGAATGGTGCGATCGACGGCTTCAACACAGTATCGATGTTGCATTGGCACTTCATCCCATATTATGAGTTTAGCTTTTTTGAACAACTCAGCATGTATAGATTGCTTAGTAAAGCCACATGTTGAATTTCCATGAACATCAATTGGGATACAGAAGGTCGAGTGCGCAATTCTACCACCAATGCGGTAAGGATGCAATACCGGATGATGCAGCGGTTATAACAATGTGGTCTAGAGAACGACATTTAAGTGTTACCGTGTTGTACGGAAAGTTTTTCTGTCCCAACACCACCATTCAAAAATAAAGTTGTTCCACGATCTTCAAACGAGAAGAAAGAATTGAAGAGTAAGCGGCCGTGAGCATCAATTAGAGAACCCGCTAGTATCGACATCATGTTCTTGCGCTTTGATGTTTAACTGACGGTGTTCCCACATCAACTTATTACCCGTGAACTCACTCCAATTTCTTGTAGGCAAGGGCATCGGTGGGAAGTCGATCAAACTTTTTCTGTTTCTTGAAGTAGGCGATTAAGAAGATACAACCCATAATCTTCTACAACCGAAATCTTTGGGTGCGGAATACCAAATTGTGTACGTATCTTATGAGCAAGGTCATCACAAATATGAAGACAAAATTGTTTCCACAAATCATATGGGTTTAACGGAGAACATTGGCTAAGAATTGTACTAAACAATCTTGAAGCCGGTACCGATCTGCATACCGAGATGCTTCTTGAAGGCATTGTACCCACTCTTCATCATCTTCTACTAATCCATAAGCAACACATGCTAATTTAAAAGTGGGATACAAAAACCACCGACAATGCGCAAGCTACGAAATGAAGATGGACCTTTGACATGGGTGAGTAGCAATCGCAAGTAAAATCTCTCTCGAGAATTCGGGAAGCAAAGTACATTCTACCAATAGAGAATCCAATTTGTCTCGGTTTCCACTCCTTCTTGTTGAAAACGAAAAATTGAGGAAACTTCATGATATGAAAATTTGGGTGCATTCGGGTTTCTTTGTGTAATATGCAAAAAAAGGCTGTTAGAGTCGATGCTTGATTGGCGGTTCTTGCAGATATATCTTGTTTGTATCTTCTGGATTAAAATTCATGTGATGCAATCTGGTAAATGAACAGCTAACCGCATGACCGGTGGATGTTCACCATGCATTGTGTTTCCAAAGATGCGCCAAAGAAGCTTCAGGGGGGCTAATATACCTTCCATTAAGGTATTGTTGGATCTCATTAACTCCTCTAATAATCATTGTAGTGCAATCATGTCCTTTGTAAATGTACTTATTGATATACTTAACACAAACCAAGCCAGCACAAACTTCAACATTTATGTGGCAATTGAACATTCTCGAAAGATGTGGATTGTATGGCACAACATGTCGGTTATCAACTTCTTGTCCCACGACCCAGTATAAGTTCGACTCGGTATTCCTTCGACGATATGTTGGATATCCATCATCCGCCATAGTCGTTGAATCTGCATAAGCCTTCGGATATCTTTTAGTGCGGACATTTTTTTCCAAACACGAAGATCCACACGGTCCATGTATCATACAACTCAAGATCGTTTCTTGTAACACGGGATCATCTCTCTCGTCTGGAATTTCGGCACACACAATCTTATCAACTTGTGCACATGTCTGATTTTGTCTCTTGCAGCAAGAAATAAAAGTAAATGCATATGTGGAAGTCCGCGCTTTTGAAATTCGATCGTGAAAACATGAGCAACTTTAGTACCAAAAACCCCATTCTTCTCAATTTCTTTCATTAAAACTTTACGTTTCAACTCGAAAACACGCGCAACTAAATCGGGACGATCGCTTGGCGATTGATTTGGGAGCAACGCTTTAGTAATTTCGGCCACTTGGGATTAGCGAGTCATGGTAAGGAAGATATCCGGGTGGTGGTGGTATCGTGTGATTGCCATTGAATCTTGAAAAATTTCAAACATATATCTCGGACTACCCAAGAAAGAAGATGGCAAAATCATTGGTCGACCCACTTGGTTTAGATCTGTGCCTTCTCGTACAATCACTTGATAAGGTCCTTATAAAGTTCACTTGGAAGCTTACTGCGATTCAATATCATGTAGGTCAACCGATTTTGCTCAATTGCAGCAAACGCGTCCACCACAAATTCTGGTTTAACCTTCCACCCTCAATATCGTTGAAAATTCACCCTTACGCTGAAAAAGACGGTAGCTATAGTAATCCATCTGGGTAATGCGAGATGTAGATGGACAATTGGCATCGACATTCCATCTTTTCAAACCGGGTTCCAGTAGGAGCTCGCCAAATGAGAAGAACAACACATAATGCAAAGGTAAGTATGCGGGGTGACACTCATTAATTCGCATTAATCCATTTTGCCCTCGTAAATGTAAGAGTATGTCCCTCATACCACTCGGATCATCATTCCCATCACCGGGTAAAATAAGCGCAATCTCATCTGCTTTGTAGGTAAGTTGTATCTACGACGATCCTGTGCAGAAGCTGTAATGTAATCGAGCTGGAATGTTTGCATCACCTACTCCGAGTTGACATAAAATTTCATGAGCTTGACGGTACTTTAGGGAATGGGTTGTGCTCCAGCAAAGTGTCCTGGATAATCTTCATCACGTCTTCTCTCAAATGTGGATTATTGATATTGCAAAGCGGTATCAGGATCATAAATGTACAATTGCGCGTAAAGCTGGTTCTTTTTCGGTGGATGCATGAGAGATCTGTTCGATGACGCAATTCACCGTGTATGACAAAACTTGGAGGACCTCTCCCATTGACAACCCTTTCATCAAGTTGAGCACCCAGGACTCGTAAAAGCATGAGACGCATTATCTTTGTCGAATGTATTTCCGAAATGACTTTGATTGAGCATCATTTCCGTCATACAAAGATTTAATTCTTTGGAGGTGGCGTTTTGAGTTCAGGAAGTCTAACCTTTCCACTCAGACAACATGTCCCCAAAAGAGGACGTGTTTTAGATGATTTTGTGAGTTTTTCATCAATCCAATGTAATGCCCCACAATTAGGACACTCAACATCCATTTCACCGAGAAAGTGACGAACTTGTATTTCCACGTATTGGGAGGTTGGTGACATCATTTGGATTAGTTTGTCATTCCTACAAAAGATTTTAAAAATACTATTTAAATCAATTTCTAAAGTATAATAGAGTATATATATCTCTAGTTATGTGAGCTAAGTTGAAAATTTACCCATTGGGTAGAGCAACAACAGGAGAGGTAGGAATCGTTGAGAAAAATTCATCTTCAAGGTTTCGACGGAGAGGAATGATATTTAAATCAATATCTTCATGAATAATGGTTGCTGTTACCGCATCATTCTCAGTCAGGGGAGTTCTTTCAGCGACAGTAATGCACCTCAAGTCGGGGTTCGTGGGGGAAAGTTTCGCCTGACGTAAATGATCTCAATCTTTTTGATCCTATAAGATGAGTCGACGGTGGCACAGTTGTGTTCTTCGCCATCTTTTCCCTCGACATACGTCGTTTGCGAGTTAAACTTGATTCGTTAACCTAAAAATCACTTTATTTATTATATTTATATTTATTATATCTATAGTATAAATGAGGCCTGTGTTTGCTACCGTTCTTGCTACAGTTCGAACAGTCGAAATTCCCATTTTGCCCTCATTATTTTGTCCCTTTTCCATTTTGCCCTTAAAAAAATATATAATTTAAAAAAAAAAAAAAAATTACGTGGCCTTGGACACGGGCACGTGCTAGTGTTTAATAAAATTATTATATGTTTATTTGGAGGAGGTACTTCGTTTAAGTGGGAAAAAATTGTAGGCACTATAGGAAGCTTAAAAAACATTAAGGCAAAGGAATGACAAAATAATTATTGACAGAATTATAATAAATTAAATTAAATTACATGCATTTAAATTACATGCATCAAATTATAAATAAACAATAATAATACTTGATGCTACAGGAAATGTGCTTATCAATCTTCCTCCACGTGGCAGGACTGATCACCTGGCTCCTTGACCTGAAAACAGAACCCACGACTAGCCGGATGTGTCTCCGGCGAAGACGCTCGGGCGTGAGAGTAAGATTACCGTTGTTTATAGCTCAAAATGTATAGAATAATGAATTCTGATAACAAAATGGCAGTTTCCTCTGCACCGTTGGTAGTGATGAAGTATTTATAGTTGGTGTAGGTAGTTAATGACAGGGCTACATGAGCTCCGAAATTATAGCTGCGGTTGTGCTCGTGGGAACGTGCCTGTAACTGTCCCTGATTTGTAGGGAGGTTGTTATGGAAAGGTTGACCCACATGCGTCTTCAAATGTCAGGTCGACACTTGGTGATCAGGTCGAGGTCGCCACTTGTGGAATGGTCGACCTGACTGGCGGGTAGAGCATGGTTCGTACCCGAATTATGATATGGATCATGAGGTCGGACTAAGTTAGGTCGGGACCTGTAGGTCGGACCATGGGCTTAGTCGGCGAACGCTGAGATGGGCTTTGGGCCTTGCTCTGACTGGGCCAGCCCTATTGAGAATGTGATAATCAAAGCTGGATGTAATTGGGCTTTACTTGCTTGGCCCAACTCGGCACTTTTGGTATGTTCAGTGGCCCCCAACTTTCGAGTTGACTTCGTCGACTTGGAAGTTAAGAAGATTTCCGTGACGAAAATTGCTTTACTCGCAGGTCGATGTTAGTCTTGGAAGTAGGTCGACCATGATGACGTGGCAACATCCTGATCGTAGGTGATGAACGGTGGAGATGTAGGAGCGCCGATTTTCGTAATGATTACACTTTTGACGTTTGAGAGTCCGCCTAGGAAACTGTTTCCACCATTAATTAGGAAAATTAATTTCGAATTTCTTTTTGCCCTTTCCAATTCAGGGAACTATAAAATCAAGAATCCTTCCCCATTTACAACTTTCGCCCTCCCTGAACTCTGTGCGTGATTCCGGCGGTGATAAAGGAAGTTGACTCCTGCTATAACTTGGTGTTTGGCCCTCCATAGTTCCGTTTTCCCTTCACTGCTAAAGGTATTCCCCTTATTCTTTAAAATTAGGGCTTTAATTTCTGCACTTTCTTTGATTCCGCCATGGCTAGAACCTTTAGTACAGAGCCCGGAGCTTGGTATGGGTACTGTAAAGTCAATCGTAGGGTTTATAAACATTTAAACGGAGAGTGGAGGAGATGACCATGGAGGAATGTACTTCAATTTTAACCCGATGGGGTTTGCAATTTCTTGAATTAGCTTTGCTCGTAGGAGAGAACTTAGGTACTTTAGGAACGAATGACCCAAGAATTGAGTCCTTCCATCTTTTCACGAGCTCCTCGACCATATTGCCATTTTTTACCTTCGGGGCCCCAATAAACCTTCCTTCCTTAGGAACAGAATTGGATTTCTGGGAATCTAGGTCGCCCCTTAGCATATCTACTAGGACTCCCGAGACTTCATGTAGGCTGATTCCCTGTTTTCCCTTCTTCTTGTACGAGATATGTCAACTTCGGGAGAAAGTTTGGTGTCTCCACTTCCTCAAGTCCACGCATTGTGAATGCTTTTGAGACTACGGTGGTACCGGGCGGGAATGAGAGAGGATATGTGCCACAAGGGCCACTTAGGGGAAAGCGAGAATCTTCCCTCCCGGGCGTCTACCATCCATGACTTACGTGAGGTGGATAGAAAAGAATTCGAGGTTACCCTTTATACCAAGGTGACTTCTTCAAGAAGTTTGGAAAGACTTACAAGACTGATACCACCAGGGTGGCCTTCTACTACGGCCAGTTTATTGCCGGTCTTAGACTGCCGTTAGATCCCTTCATCAATGAGTTCTTAGAGTGTGCGAATGCCCTACCTCTCCAATTGGGTGCCAACACATGCGGGGTTTTGGTTTGTTTCATCATGGTGTGTCGCTTCTTAGGGTATGAGCCCTGTATGAGGGTTTTTAGAGAGTTCTTTGCTGTGAAGTTTGATAAGAATGGAGGCATAAGTACTCCCTCCAAGGCAAATTCACCCAAATTATTCATAAATTTGCCTAGCAAAGTTGGTGGCTGGAATTCCCATGTAGCAGTAGTGGAGAGTAGACTAGGATGGGAGTTCCCTCTACCAAGTGAGGAGACCCAGGTGGTGAGGGATGAAGATCAGTGGGAACCTCATTGGCATGGAGACCTGCGTAGGAAACTGGTGGAGTTGGTTGCTGAGAGGCCCATCAGTTGGAAGGTATTGGGAACTACCAAGAACAATTATATCCAAGCTGGATTGATGCTAGGGGATGATGACGTAGTGCCACTAGTTCCCATAGTAAGGTGTATGAGGTATCCAGATTGGGTGACCCATGCCCATGCCAGGTTTGAGAAAATGTGCTCCCTCTGTCAGAAAACTGAGAACTATTGCAAGGATAATGGAGAGCATTATGGTGGTAAGGGTTTACTCGTCTCCTCTTCCTCTATATGTGAAAATTCCTTATGAGCGAGCTCCTCCTTGGTATCTGTTTTTTGATCATTTAGTCGTCATTTCATAGTCCCAGTGTAGTACTTGCATCTTCTATACATGCTGCTTATAGGCTTTGTTAGTTCGCTATTGATTTCGCTCGTATGTAGAACTCGATGCTCGTACATAGAACTTATATTTTTTATGGCGAGCTAACATTTTATCCCTTTTGTCTTATGCAGTTTTAACTCCCGCTCAAGAAGCTAATATGGGGAGAACTGTTGACATCAGGAAGGCCAAGAAGAGCTCTGGGAGAGCAAATGCTAAGGAGAACCGCGAAACAGAAGGTATCAAGAGGAATGACCAGCTGAAATTAGTTGATGAGGATGCCACGAAATACATTCCTGTTGAGGAGAACATGGAAGTGCAAGATGATGCTGTGGAGGTTGAGAATGCTGGGGGTGATGAGGCCCAAGGTTCTGAGGAGGCCAATGTTGCCGGTGAGGAGGAGGCCGAGCTGAATGCAGAGCCAGAGAGGGAGGTCGCTCATGCCAGGACCCGAGCTCAGGCCAAGTCGAAGGCTAAGACCAAGGCCAAAGCTGCTTCAAAAAGAAAATCCCATGTTATTTCTTTAGATGAAGATGAGGATGAAGATGATGGTGCCCCTATCAGCAAGGTGATCAAGATTGGCCCTTCAGTTGTGAGCTCGGTCTCTAATCAAGCCGATGCTAGTGATCCAAAGAGGACTGAAACCAAGAGTCCACAAGCCTCTCCCATTCGTGTCTCCTATGACGAGCTGATCCAGAATCGAGTTGCCGAGCTGAGCAATGTGACTCCTCTGACCAGAATAAACAGCTTGGCCAGAGAGTATCCAGAACTGGAGTATGGCCAGGTGATCGTACGGAGGGGGGCTGATCAGGACTTGATAAGAGAGTTCACCAATAAGCCCTTGACTAAGCTTGCATAGGGTTGGACTTGCTTCTTCCGAGGTAACTCGAATGTTGTGCTTATTTTTCCTTTCCTTTTTCTTCTCTGTTGCTTTCCTATGCTTGGTCTAAATTCTTTCTTTTATTTGACCTCGTAGTCTCTTGCCATGATCGACCTGGCCACGACTTATTGGAAGGCTGCTGAAGAACAGGAGAGGCTGGCCAAGTCGATGTTGGCCAAGAAGAATGAAGAGCTGAAGAGACTGGAGGTGGAGAACACCAAGATGGGAGAGCTGAAGGAGGACCATGCTAAGTTGAAGGCAGAGTTTGGACAGCTGAAGGAGTCCTATTCTGATTTGGACAACTCGTATGATGCCTTGAAGCTGGTGAAAGATAATGAGATCAAGGCCAAAGAAGAAACCTGGGGCCTGTTGGGTGAGGCCAATAAAGAGCTCGCTGCTCTCAAAGAGGAGAAAAAAGCCATGGCTGCAGATCTTGAAGTGGCGACTCAGCAGTTGGAAGAATGGCCTGTCACCTTGGCCAAGAAGCAGGAAGAGCTTGAAGCAGCTAGACTTAAATGGGAGGTTGAACTCGCCAATGCTGTGAAGAGTGCCAAGGAGGCTGCTGTTAAGGCTTACAAAGACAGCGATGAGCTCAACCAATATATCTGAAGAAGCCGGGGGTTCTACGAGGTGGAGTCGAGACATATGGCTCGGCGAATCATAGTGGATCCTTCGTCGATATTTCCATCGAGCGATTAGCCACGTGGGCCTCGAAGATCAATATAACACCGCAGCCCGACAAGGTCATTCTTTGGTGCCATTCAACGACAACGACCTGGAGCTCATAAAGAAAGATGATGAAGCTGCAGAGGCATCACCTTGGGACCCCCCTGCTATTGAAAAGGTTAATTTCAACACTATCTTGGCTGAGCTTGATGAATATGAGGATTCGGCTTTTGACGAGGAGACCCCAAAGTTCACAATCAGTGACTCACGGAAGGTGGTTTATCAGACTGAAAATGTTCTTGGTGAGCCATCTACTGTGGGCGATCAGACTGAGGTCGATCCAACGTCCGTCGCCGGTCCAATAGAAGGCATTTCTTCTGAGTAGACTTTGATTTTAATGGTTATTGTAATCGAACAAGTTCCAAACATTTTTGCTTTTTTGTTTTTGATACTTGGATGCCTTGGCCCTATTTTTTGGGAGGCGTGATACTTTTGTAGTTTTAGTTTTGCCCAAGTCTTAGCCCGCTTTTGGGAGACTTGTGATATCTAATCTTAGCTGACCTTTGATCTCTGTATGTTGTATGTTTTTCATTTCATAGTGTATGTCGAGCTAGATGTGGATAAGGTAAATGAGTCAACTTAAGTTTAAAGGTGACTTGATCTTTATTGACTTAGTCGACCTCAAACTTGATTAACTTTCTTGTGAACAAGATTGACTATGAGTCAAACCTGCTTACATTGTTGAAGCTGACCTAGGGTCGAGCTGATTAGAACAAACTGACTAAGGGTCGAGTTTGTTAGAACGAAGTCGACTAAGAGTCGGACTTGTTAAATGAACAAAGCTGATCAAGAATCGAGCTAAGCAGATCAAACTGACTAAAAGTCAAGTTTGTTAGAACGAAGTCGACTAAGAGTCGGACTTGTTAAATGAACAAAGCTGATCAAGAATCGAGCTAAGCAGATCAAACTGACTAAAAGTCAAGTTTGTTAGAACGAAGTCGACTAAGAGTCGGACTTGTTAAATGAACAAAGCTGATTAAGAATCGAGCTAAGCAGATCAAACTGACTAAGAGTCGAGTTTGTTAAAACGAAGTCGACTAAGAGTCGGACTTGTTAAATGAACAAAGCTGATTAAGAATCGAGCTTGTTAGGACGAAGCTGACTATGAGTCGAGCTTGTTGGGATTGGTGTAACACTATGTTTGATCGAATAAACTGAGCTTTTTATTGAATTGGGGAATATGCTTACATCAACTTGAAACTAGAACTTAGTACAAGCTCGAACTTTGAAGCTGAAAACTAGAAGTAGTATTTGATGAGGTGAGTAGCATGCCAAGGATGTTTCAATTCGTCACCTCCAGGATGAGCTATCATGTAGGTCCCTTCCTTGACGACTCGAGTAACCACATAAGGACCTTCCCAGTTAGGAGATAGCTTATTCTGCTGGGTCCTTCTACCCGTTGCTTCAATTTTTCTCAACACATAATCTCCAACTTGGAACGACCTTGCCTTGACCTTCTCGTCGTGGTAACTTTTAGTCCGCTGCTTGTAATTGACCATTCGGAGGTAGGCTGTTTCTCGCTTCTCGTCGATCAGGTCCAAGTCGATCAATCTGTTGGTGTCATTCTGCTCTTGATCGAAGAAGGTCACTCTAGCCGTAGGGAATCTGAGCTCAGCAGGTGCCATGGCCTCTGACCCATATGTGAGAGCAAAAGGGGTTTCCCGTAGGCCTGAGTGGTTGTACGAACCGCCCAAAGAGCAAGCGGGGGAGTTCGTCCAACCAATTGTTTCGTCGACCTACGAGCCGGTCTTGAGCGAAGATAGAACAAGTTTATTTGCCGCTTCGCCTTGCCCATTTCCTCGAGGATAGGCGACAGAGGATTTCCAATGTTTGATTCCCACCCGCTTCATCTCTGTTTCGAAAGTCCGAGAGAACCGTAACCCATTGTCGACACTATAGCTCGAGGAAAACCAAACCGACACCAAATGAAGTCGTGTATGAAGTTGATAGCATTCTCCTCTCGTGATGCGAGCTAGTGGTTTGGCCTCAACCCATTTGGTGAAGTAATCTATGGCCACTATCACATACTTGCAGCTTCCTCGGGCGGGAGGGAAGGGTCCAATCAGTCGACGCCCCACATATCAAATGGCCAAGCCGCGATCACAGTGAGTCTCGCTTGTAGGCACATGGGGAAGGTTGGCAAACCTTTGGCATTGATCACATTGCCGAACAAAGTTGTGAGTGTCGCCTCTCATGTGTGGCCGCAGTATCCCAATGTGATTAACTTGTCGCCAGAGTCCCGCCCCCGGTGTCCACCACAAATTCCACTATGCACTTCGTGTATCAATAGGGCGACCTCTGGGGATGGATGCACTTTAGCAATGGCCGAGTATAAGATCTCCCGAACAGATCGCCTCCTTGAATGACATACCTTGGAGCTTTCTTTTTGATAGCTCGAGCCTTCTTCTCGTCATCCGGCAGCCTCTCCATTTTCTAGGTATGCTTTCATTTCCTCGATCCAACACTTCTCCCGAGTCCAATTTCTTAAGGGATCATCTATGCACCGAATTTTTACCCTCTCATAAATTTGGATTTTCTAGGAAGGAGATGGGCTCGTCATGTGGCTCATCCGAAGTAGCTAGTTTCGAGAGGAGATCGCCTAGCTCGTTATCTTCTCTTCCAATCCTTTGAATCTCCTGGAATTCTAAGTCCTTTATTAGTTCTTTCACCAGGTCGCAGTATTTGATCAGAGTGAACCGAAGCACCTCATACTCGCCTCCGACCTCGGTTGACTATCAACCGCGAATCACAATAAGCCATGATCTTAGTCGCTCCAAAACACTTGGCATACTCGATAGCCGCAATCAAGGCTTCATATTCACTTGGTTGTTGGAAGCGTCAAATTTGAACCTTAGCGATTCCTCGTAAACGATCCTAGACTACGGCTCGACCAAGACAATTCCGGCTCCACCGACATTTTTGGTTGCCGACCCGTCCGAATAGACCTTCCAACAATCGACGGGCAGAGTGATGGCGACTTGTGACTCGGCTCTTTCCCTTTGCCCTTTCTTTCTTTTGGAGCTCGCCGCTCGTCATCTTCCTTGGTGAACGTAAGCTCGACCAAGAAGTCGCCCAGAGCTTGAGCTTTCAACGCCTTTCGAGGTCGATACTCAATGTCAAATTCGGTGAGGGCAATTGACCAATTGAGTAGTCGACCCGAACTCTCCGGCTTGTGCGGTATTTTTCTTAAAGGAGCATTGGTAAGAACCACGATTGGATGAGCTAGAAAATAAGCTCGTAACTTTCTTGAAGCTACGACTAGAGCATAAGCAACTTTCTCAGCGTTGTAATACCTGCTTTCCACATCCGATAATGCTTTGCTGATATAATACACGTGCTTCAAGCCCTTCATCCTCTCTAATCAATACCGCAAAGAATCGACTTGTCTCCTACGTATAAATACACAAATAAAGTCTCACCGGTTGCCAAGCTGCGAGCAGAGGTGGAGTAGCAAGATAATCCTTCAATTGTTGGAACGACGAATGACATTCGGTCGTCCATTCAAAGCTTTTCGTCCCCTCAACGCTTTGAAGAAGCGGGAGAGATCTCTCTCGCCGATTTAGATATGAAGCGACCAAGAGCCGCTACCCTTCCATTAAGTCGCCGCATTTCTTTGACACCGGTAGGAGCCTTCATGTCGACTAAAGCCTTTATCTTCTCTCGGATTAGCTTCTATGCCTCTTTGAGATACCATGAATCCCAAGAACTTGCCAGCCCACTCCAAACACACATTTACTGGGTTGAGCTTCATGTCGTTTGCTCGTAAATTGGCGAATGTCTCCTTTAGATCGACTACGTGACTCCCGGCCTTGGTTTTAATGACCATGTCGTCAACGTAAGCCTCCATATTTCGACCAATTTGTGAGGCAAAGACTTTATTCACCATTCTACGATAAGTTGCACCCGCATTCTTCAAACCAAATGGCATCATATTGTAGCAAAGTAGATGCCCCACCGCTTGAAATGCCGTTTTGACTATATCATCCTCGTGCATCTTAATCTGGTGGTAGCCTCGAGTAAGCGTCGAGGAAACCGAGGGTGGAGTGACCAGCAATAGAATCAACTAGCTTGTCGATCCTTGGGAAGGGGATAACCGTCCTTCGGGGCAAGCTAGATTAAGAGTAGTGAAGTCGACACACATCCGCCATTTGCCATTTGATTTCTTCACCATGACCACGTTGGCCAACCACGTTGTATGAGTGGCCTCTTTGATTATCCCCGCACTCAAAAGTTTTTGTACCTCCGCTTTTATAGCTTCCTCCTTGTCGCGAGCAAAGCTTCTCAATTTCTCGGGGTCTAGCTTAATGGCCTGCCGACTTCGAGCCGATGAACAATGACCTCCTCCTTGATTCCCCTCATGTCCTCTACTCTCCATGCGAAGACATCACTTTGCTTTCTTTGAGTAGCTTGATAATTTCTGCTCGCTCCTCAACCGATAACCGCTTCCAATTTGAATTTTTGGTCGGGGTAGGAAGAGTTGGTAATGACCGACTCTAGGCTCATCTACGCCTTCTAACTCGGTCCATCTCTCGAATTGTAGTGTCTCCACTATGATCTCACGACCTTTTGTCTTTCCTCGCCTCCCAAGTGTGGAGCCTCCTCGCCTATCATATCATCAAGCTTGTCTCGCAACCTTGTTGGTAGGGGCCCCCGAGTTATTGTCTATCCGGAGGCATGTGTCTCCTATGACGACTTGATCGACCATAACTACATCTGAATCGACCTCAGTGGTGCTAGGGTGACGTGTCAACTCAAGCATGACCTCGTCATTTGAGCGATAGGTCGACTCTACCACGTCGGTGATTGTTGACAGTCGGGTAGTTTTGGTGACTGACTGAGACAGCTTCAAGTAACCATCGCCAGCCTCAATCTCTAGCTCCCTTTTCTTTCTTTCTCTTAGAACATGATCCAGATAAGCACGAGCCGTGCTCAGACGCAACCCACTCCAAGTGTGGGGGAACTTTACTCGCCGGTGAGGAATTGATGCTACCATTCCAAGAGCGACCGTCCAGAATTCCAAGTATGGCGGCATAGTCACTATTTACATCAATTACGATAAATTGTACCTTCGAGACAATCCCGAGGGGGTGCTGGCCTAGGTCGACGTCGAGCACTATCTCGGCCTTTAGCATCAACTCGGTGGTTGGTGAAGCCCTCCAACCTCGCCATCATATCTCTCCACTGCTCATCATTAAGGCCCATTTCCTTGAAAGTTTTGTAAAACAAAATATCCTCGCAGCCCCCGTGTCGACTAAGAGTCTCGCTCGTCGTACATCCATCAATGAGACCCGGGATGACGAGAACTTGCTCCCTAGCCGCCATATTTGTTGCCAATTCGTGGGGGTAGAAGCCGATCGCCTCATCTCTTATTTCTCTCCTTGAGGCACATGCTGGGGCCTTATTAAGCCGGAATATCTTGTGCTTGACGGCCGTGTTGCTTGCTTGTTCTGATGACCCCTGTGTTCCGCCTAGGCCGCCTAGGTCCTTGTTGCCCACTCCGCCGGCCGCTCACCTCCCCACCTTGAGGTCTCTTCACATAAGCTTCGAGTCTCCCCGCTCGACCATTCTCTCGGATGATACGCTTTAATCCCAAGCAATCCTCCGTGAGATGACCGGTGTCTTTGTGGTAGTCGCAAGATTGCCGTTGTCCCGCCTAAACTTGTTGCCCGGATTCATTGGGACCGGAGGAGCGCCGACAAAGATTCAAAATCTCGCCCGACTCACCGTGAGGAGTGAAAGCTTCGGCACCTTCTCTCGTCGCCCTAGTTCTCGTTCTTTCCATTTTTATTGTTCCCCCATTCTTGTTGGAGTCCTTTTTATCGTCGCCGACTTCAACTCGGGGTTCTTACCGTTCTTCTTTTCTTTCCTTTCCTCGGCCAGAGCGACATTATACACCTTTTCAAACAACTCCCGTCGAGTTGTGACCGTTCGGACCGTGAGCTCGTAGTCCATGTCTTACGAGGAAATACCACTTCGGAAGCAATTGATTACTTCCCCGTCTCGTGAGGTCTTCCTCTATTTTATCAACCATCTCTTTGAACTTGGTGAAATAGCTCATCGAGCTTTCATTCTTACCCCGCACCAAGTTATTCGGATCCGTGACGGTTATCTTTCGAGCTCCCGCAATGAGAAGCGATCTAAGAATTTTGTTCAAGCATGCCCATGTGGTGATACTACCAAGAACCAAACCATTGAACCAAGTTAAGGCCGCCCCAAAGAAGCGTGCTTAGGAGAGCTTTGCACATGTTGTCATCCTCATTGGCGACAAAACACATAGTGGCTTCCGGATGGGATATGTGGCTCCCGGCATTTGTCGACCCGCAGTACTTCTCCGTAAGAGGCAACCCGAAAGTAGGAGGAGGTCGACTATCTCTCGATTTCTTTGGAAAAAGGTCGAAGAGCAAAGTCAATTCGTTCAACCTTTCCCGTCTCTTTTTCTTCTTCTCCTCCTCCCATTGCTCAAATTTCTTTTTCATCAACAACCATTCTCTCGGCACGGCCCTCATCTCCTGGGAGGGGAGCAGCATTGACCTCCGGCCTTCACTTCGGGGGAGTCACCGCCTACTCCTTCGTCCCCGTGAGAATTGGTCCTTTCGATCTTATCGAGATCTATGTCTGTTACTCCTTTGAGGCGACCCGCGCCTCTCAGCCAGACGGCGACTGCGCTATGATCTCCATGTGGCGACTGCGCCTTTCCCTCTCACAGCGACCTATGCCCATTTCTGTCTCTTTGAGACCCCGATCTCTGTGTTCGGGCCGGGGAAACGTGTCTCGTTTCTATTGGGCCGTTAACCGAGTCCTCAAATCCGATTGAGCCTCCCGCTCTCTGCTTCGTTGAGGCTAGCTCTCAAATCATTACTCAAGGCACATGAACTATAGTGGGAGCTCGACGTACCATTCTCGTCCTCGCCGTTCGTCCCACACCTTCATTTGGCCTAGCACTCCCGGCCCGTTGCCCATTAGAAACCCGAGCGGGTGCCACTCTCTCGTAGCGTATGTCGGCTCGTTTCGCTCCTCCATGGCTATTAAGTCGCCAGAATCCGGGCTCGCTCCAAAGATCATTTCTTTCTTGCTCATGGGATTAGTGGAGGGACTCGCCCTGCTTCCCACATTAGCCTGCCAGGTTGTACGTTTTGGGTGAGGTGGAGCTCCTTGTCCTTCCATAGGACGCTTTTCTCTCCTTGCATGGGCAATCCCACTGCCATCGCCACGCCGTTAGAGCGTGTCGCCCTAGCATGATGTCGCTGAGGAGGGGGAGGAGGAGGTAAATCTCGCATTTCCAACGTTTGCATTGTTGTTGTTGTTCACTTCATCGTGCCCAAGTGAAGCCTCGGATACGTGTCCTTCTGAAGTCACCATTGTTGCAGGTTTGATGGAGTTTTCGAAGTCAAGTCTAAAGCACGATTCCCGGCAATGGAACCAAACTGATGCTGCAGGAATTGTGCTTATCAATCTTCCTCCACGTGGCAGGACTGATCACCTGGCTCCTTGACCTGAAAACAGAACCCACGACTAGCCGGATGTGTCTCCGGCGAAGACGCTCGGGCGTGAGAGTAAGATTACCGTTGTTTATAGCTCAAAATGTATAGAATAATGAATTCTGATAACAAAATGGCAGTTTCCTCTGCACCGTTGGTAGTGATGAAGTATTTATAGTTGGTGTAGGTAGTTAATGACAGGGCTACATGAGCTCCGAAATTATAGCTGCGGTTGTGCTCGTGGGAACGTGCCTGTAACTGTCCCTGATTTGTAGGGAGGTTGTTATGGAAAGGTTGACCCACCTGCGTGTTCAAATGTCAGGTCGACACTTGGTGATCGTGTCGAGGTCGCCACTTGTGGAATGGTCGACTGACCGGGCGGGTAGAGCATGGTTCGTACCCGAATTATGATATGGATCATGAGGTCGGACTAAGTTAGGTCGGGACCTGTAGGTCGGACCATGGGCTTAGTCGACTGACGCTTGAGATGGGCTTTGGGCCTTGCTCTGACTGGGCCAGCCCTATTGAGAATGTGACAATCAAAGCTGGATGTAATTGGGCTTTACTTGCTTGGCCCAACTCGGCACTTTTGGTATGTTCAATACTAAATATTTAAACTGAAATAAATTAAATACCAGTGGGGGCAATGCAACTGTCGGTAGATTGGTTTGTCGATTTTGGTCCTAATATGAATTATAAATATTAGTCAAAAAATCTATATATATTCGTTAATTAATGTAAATACAAAAAAAAAATTAATTTAACATCAAATGTTTACCCTTATCATTTCATCATGTTCAAACGGTTCTCGCGTGACAATTGAGACATTGTTTCTTCTCAAAATGTCAATCTAAAAATCACATTATTATCACAATCACATATCACATATCACATATAAAATAAAAATCACATTATTATCACAATCACATATCACATATCACATATCACATATAAAATAGTAATAGTAAAATATTAACTTACTGTTTCAGTTAAAGCCGAATCACCATATCCATAAATGTTCAACGTTCCTTGATTGTTCATTTTTTTCAAACCTATAAAATTAAATACAACATAAAATTAAACACAATATTTAAATAATAATAATTAAAAATCTATCTAATTTTACATTCAAATTCAAAAAAAAACTATCTCATCTAAAATTAATATTTACTTTGAAATAAAAGGTCACAAAAAAATAAACAAATTAAAGTTTAATATTCCTAAGTAATAAGTACTCGTATCTCTCAAAAATTAAAATTATACATTTATTTCAAAACAGAAGAAATCTTGTTTTCTACATTTTCCATTAATATTTAAACTCTCTCTCTCTCACTGACTCTCTCTCTACTCTATCTCTATCTCTAATTCTCTCTCTCACTCACACGGGAAGAACTACCCACCAAGACCTCCGCCATCGCCACCGCCTCCCCTTCCCTTCATCCCGTCCAGCCTCACCACCGTGGCTACCCCACCCCTCCCACAGTCAGGCGACCCCCTTCCCTTCCCTCCCCATTAAATCCTCCCACCGTCTATTCCGTCCAATCGATCGGCGTTACAACGTGGCTACCCCTCCCCTCCCACAACCATCGGCTCTAATCAATGGAGGAAGCAACTACCCACCAAATCAGGACCTCCGGAGCAATCAATTTTGGAGACGAAGCCCTAAATCACGCAAACCGTCCGCAATTCGTCTGGATCCGCCTCCAAACCGTCCGCAATTTGCCCTCAAATCCGGCCGCAATTCGCCCTCAATCCGGATTCAAGGTTGGTTCATCTTTATCATTTTTCCGGTTGTTGTTGTTGTATCTTGCGTTGAGGGCCTATGAAGATGATATGGGAGCTCGCCTGACTATGGATTCGCTGTGTTATAGGATGGTTTCATTTGAATTTTTTTTTTTTTTTAAACTGTGTTATTTAAAGGTCAAAGTTTGAAATTTTGGATTCAAGGATGATCGGAAAAGGTTGTATCATTTTTTTTTGTTTTAACTGTGTTTGAAATTTGGAGATGATATGGGCGTATTAAAGGTCAAAGTTTGAAATTTGGATTCAAGGATGATCGGAATTTTGGTTCATTGTTCCAGACTTCCAGTTGTTGTTGTTGTTGGTTCTTTAACTGTGTTCATTGTTCCAGTTTTTGTTGTTTTGGTTAAACAGAGAAATTAACAATTAACAATGTGTATGAACATTAAAGAATTAAAGAAGTGTATATAGATGAGAAAGTAAATACCTTTTGAAGTTTGAACTTTGGAATCTGTAAATTTTTTGGAGCTTAAATTTCAAATTTTTGGAGCTTAAATTTCAAATGAAACAGAGACATTAATAAAGAAGTGGTATGAGTATATAAATGAGAAAAGGGTGTGGTTCTGTGTTTTGACAAATTCAAATTTTAGGAGGGAAAGATTAAAGACGGTAAGATTATTATGAAAAAAAAAAAAAAGGGCAAAATGGGAAAGGGACTAAAAAGTGAGGACAAAATGGTCATTTCCGGCTGTGCTACTGTTCACTCTACTGTAGAAAAGGATGGTCTCATTTATACTATAGACTAGTACATGCCCGTGTCCAAGGCCACGTGAGATTTTTTATTTTTTTTATATATCAAAAAAAAAAAGGCAAGTATGTCGTACGACATAATAATTTTTTTTTTAATGTGGATCTCTTTTTACAAAAAATCAAATTTTAGGAGGGAAAAGTTATTTTTGAAAATTAAGGCCACGAATGTCGTACGACATACAATTTTTTTTTATTTTTTTAAGGGCAAAATGGGAAAGGGACTAAATAGAAGGATAAACATATCCAAGAAAAAAATCTGGACACAGATTATCCAAAAACACAGTTTCCATCAAACAAACAAAAAAGATTTTTTTTTATTAACTAAGCATGCACATCTTCACACACCCCCAGAAAAAAAAAAAAAAACTTTTTTACCTCCTACATTCATTTTGGGACGGAGAGAGTACTACAAAACCATAATTACGGTAAAAGCAACTCCTCGATCTCAAATCACCAGCATAAGAAAAAAACGATTATTTTTATTTTCTTTCAAAACGAAAACCTTTAATCTAGTCGCCGGAACCTCCCGCAGCTTAAATACAAAATTGATGAGAAATAATAAATGAAACCTCATCGGATTAACAGTAAACATCCATTTTTAACCAAGAAATTCCTAATTCTATAGATTAACACAAATTGACATCAAATCAACTCCAATAAGAAAATTGCATATATAGAGAATCAACCAAAGGCGGAAGTAGGCAAAGGCGACGGTGGTTGATTACCTGAACGGAATATTTGGAGCTGAAGAACTGAGAAGGAGTGTGTCGGCGTATCTGGATCGAGAGAGAAAGAGATAGGGGCGATGAAAACCCTAGAAAAGGCACGCCAGATTTTTTTTTTTTTTTTATTAAGGGCAAAATGCAAATCAACTCCAATAAGAAAATTGCATATATAGAGAATCAACCAAAGGCGGAAGTAGGCAAAGGCGACGGTGGTTGATTACCTGAACGGAATATTTGGAGCTGAAGAACTGAGGAGGAGGAGTGTGTCGGCGTATCTGGATCGAGAGAGAAAGAGATAGGGGCGATGAAAACCCTAGAAAAGGCACGTCAGATTTTTTTTTTTTATAAAAAGAATTTTTTTTTATTAAGGGCAAAATGGGAAAGGAACTAAATAGTGAGGACAAAATGGAAATTTCGACCATTGTCACTATTCATAATACTGTAGCTAAGTGGTGAGGTGGACAGGTTTCATTTATAATATAGATTATTTTTATAAGAATTGTGACACTTACCTTTAATATTTTGAATATGTATTTGGAAAAATAACTTAAATTCCCCCTCAATCCTAAAATACTCGTAATTTTAGAAATTTTTACACATATTAAGAAAAACAATTAATATATATCGAATAGTCTAAATTACCCTTATAATATTTCAAGTAACTAGGCAATTAAATGTATTTAAAATGACAAACACCTAATCGTAAATAAAGACAGTTTAGACAAAATGCGTTAAAGTTTTATGAAAAACTGTAAAACTATAAATATTTTAGGACAAAAGTTTTTTCAGAAACTACAAGTATTTTTTGACTAAGACTTTTATTGAGATGGAGATATATAACTATGGGGAAAAAGTTAAGTTTGTTTTTGATTTATTATTTTTAATTCCAAATTAAAATAAATTATTGAATACATACAATGATTATTGAAGGAAGGTTGGATAGACAAAATAATAGGGCAAATTTAGGGTCTGACTTGCCTATATTTGATCAGTTTGAGGCCTTTTGACGATTTTCATCCAAAATTTATGTCAAAGTGAACACGTGCGCTACATGTGAGATTGAGATATGTTTTCATCATTTCACATTCAAGGAAATTTACAAAATAGCCCCTGAAGTCCACACAAAAAAAATACAAATTTGGGATCTGACTTTTTTGATTTAGCAATTTGGGTTCTAATTTGTCTATTTTTGACTAGTTTGGGGCTTTTTAAAAATTTTCGTCCAAAATTCCCGTTAATTAAACACATGCGCTGCATGTAAGACTGAGTGAGGGTCTTTCGTCATTTCACATTAGGGTCTTTTCAATCCTCCAATTTTTGTTTTCTTTTATCTTCTTTTCAATCATCCAATTTCGTCCTCATTTTTATTCTTTTTTCAGATCATCCCAGGTATGATTGTCTTTGATTTTGCGCACATTTTTGGATCATAGCATGAAAAATACCGACAAGTTGCCTGCAATTTTTTGGGCAAAAATTGAGGATTATTATTATCTACCTATTTCTTAAGGCATTGTAGAAATCTTCAAGTTAGATTCCTTTATGTTCATGACGTCTGCATTCGTTCAATTTCACCACACCTGCATTTCCCGTTCTTGATTTTCAAATCCCAATTTTATATGGGAGAATTGAATTTCGTTTTGTTTCAATAGGGGAAAGCGTGGACATTTACGCGCCTCATACAACCAGACTTGTACGCGAATGGACGAAAAAAAATCTCACTCGATCTCACATGCAGGACACATGTTCACTTAATGGGGATCTTGAACGGAAATCGTCAAAAAGCCCAAATCGATAAAAAAATAGTCAAGTCAGACCATAAATTGCTAAAATTGAGAAGTTAGGCCCTAAATTGATATCTCTCAGTGAAATTCAAGTCCTATTTTATAATTTTCCAAAATAATATTATGTAAAATATAATAGTGAACTTCTAAGGTGAAAATGGATGGAATATAGTTTTTAATCAACTAAATATTGTCTTTTCTAACGTGAGCCATTGAGATGTAGGATAAAGTTTAATTATGTTAATAAATTTACATAATTATATCAATTTATTTTAAAAATCTAAACATATTGCTAAAAATTATTTTAATTATTTAGATTAACTACTATTAGGACTGACTTGTTAGGTATATCAATTGTATTTCGCTTATATCATGTACCAACCAATTTTAACTTGGTTCATAAAAATATGTACCATTACCAACCTACTAAATTGGTATACTTACTTAGTTGGTACGGTTGATACTAGCCTCTACAAATGTAGAATTAAAATTCAAAAATTATTACATTATCTTCAAAACAAATCATAACCCACATATAATCCGACCCAATAAAGACATTTTACTTGAATATCCGACCCAACAAAGAAATTTTCTTGAATTTAGAGTCAAATAAAGTGAATTAATACCCATCAACGATGAAGACGGTGATACTACTGAATCAAAATTAAAAAAAAAAATAAAAAGCAAAGATATTTTAAAAAGGGGAAATGTGAAGATAAGAAAGAAACCCAAACCCTGAATGTAGTCGGTAAATAACAAGAAAAAGATTCAATTTAAGATATTTTTGGTTAAATTCATTAGAAATAGGAAAATTGATAGAGAGAAGTACGTACTCTGTTACAGGCGAAAATCGAAACTGGTGGAATGGAGGCAAATCGTCGGGAGGGACAGAGAGAGAGACTTGTGAGAAATGAGAATAAAAAAAAGTCAACAGTTAAATTAGGTATAGAAGGAATTTTTATTATATATATACATACATATTTAATATTTATATGAAATCAATATTTTTTTTTAAAACTATTATTGGTACTTGGTATACCAATCAAACATTAAATCTATTTAGCGTGTACCAAGCAATTATACAAAATTTGTACGGCATCAATGTACCAACATTTCGGTATATTGATTTTCACATACCAATTATAATTTGTACGGTTGGTACACAAGTTATTTGGTACGGATTTGATTTTTTTGCCGACCTAACTGCTATAAATAAATTTTATCTTATGTCTTAAGACACATTTGAAAAATTGATTAAATATTTATGAAAAGTTAATTAAGATAAGTAAAGAGGGAATAATGATCAATTTTACACTAAACTTTCTTAAATTGCACACTTTTCTTTAAGATAACGAAACATTAATAAAAATCTTTTGAGACATATTAGAGCATCCACAATGGTAAAGCTCTCTAGATAACTTTTTTTATATTTTCTATGAGCCACATCATTATAATTCAAAACTTAAAAATCTCAAGCACTTTTTCACAATGATAAAACTCTTCTTTCAACTTTTTTATGGGTCCCATATGTAAAAAAGAGTGAATGACTTGCATAGAAAATTTGTAGCATTAATGATAAACAGCTAAAAAGCTAGCTTTTTGTAGAAAGAGCTACTCCTTACTAAAGAGCTCTTTCATCATTTTCACAATGGTAAAAAGTTCTCTAAAGCTTTTTCATAAGAAAAAGGAGCTTTCAAAAAGCTCCCATTGTGTATGCTCTTAGAAATACTAAAAAATCTTTACACTTTTCGTTTATTTAAAATTATGAAGTTCAAACAAAAATTGTTGATTTAATTACATCTTGATCAAAAAATGATTGAAAACATTGATATTATAATGAAAATTAAAAATTATAATTACTACACCATTAAATATACTCTCAATAATAACTTTTTCGACTATCATCAGTCAAATTTTATGTAATTTCTTATTCAAAGTGTAATTAAATTAATATAATTTTATTTGATTTGTAATTTCAAATGTAAGGAAAGAGTAGTACACTATAGTCTTGAAAATAATTATCTTTTCTTTCTTATTATTAAGTACTTTATTTGTTTCAAAAAGTTTATTTCACTTCAATTTTTATTTTCAACTCAATCAAATATTAATGATAAATTTTATGAAAATCTAGATATTTTTATATTTTTTTTTTGATAATAATGCTAATGGTGAAATAATTTTGAATTACATAGAGATATTCAATTTTTTCAAAAGATTATGATTAATTTTTGGTTGAGTACTAATAGGGTATTAAAAATACCATTTTCTTCTATTCAAAATAATAATTATTCTTATATTTAGCTTGTGCAAGTATTTAGTATAAATTCATAAATTTTATGAAAATTTAGATATTTATATATACTTAAAAAATATTTTAATAATATTTCTAATGGTGAAATAATAATATTTGTTCGAATTACATAAATATATCTAAGTTTCTTTTAAAAAAATATAATTAACTTTTGATTAAACCATAAATTAAAATGAAACAATTTTTTCAAGCCAAAATCTCATAAAACGCGTTTTTTTTAAATTAAGAAAAAACGGGTTTTAATTGACAATATTAATGTAAAAAAATGTCAGTAAAAAGTGTCAGAACATGTATTATTAAGTGATAGTGTAAAAAAGTGTCAGCGTTACTGTAAAAAAATGTCAGTGTAAAGAGTGTCAGTTCATGTATTATTAAGTGACAATGTAAAAAAGTGATAATGTAAGTTTAAAAAAGTGACAGTGTTAATGTAAAAAAAAATGCTATTATAAAAGACTGCAAGTAAATGTATTATTAAGTGCTAGTAATTTAAGTTTTGAAAAAAAAATAGTTTTTATACTATTCTTTTTTGGGTTCAAGTAATTTAAAAATGCGCATAAAAATACACGTGATTTAAACGGTTCGGTGCGTCGTCCATAATAATAAAATAAAAGGGCAGAATGGTAAATAAGAATGCCGGCGGCGAAATATCTGGGACCCTTGTAATAAAATAAGTAGAAGATAAAATACCGAATATTCACACGGACCTCGATCGTCGGTATTGACCGGACTACTCTCTCTCTCTCTTTTATCTCGCGCTCTCTCTCTCTCTCTCTCGAAGCTGGGGGAATCGAGAATTGTCTCTCCCTACAATGGAGAACAACAATTCAGGTCAGACCCAATTTTCTTTTATCTTTAATTTCACTCTTTTCAATTGAATTGCTCTTTTGTTGTGCAGAAAAGCATATTTTTTTTATTTTATTTTTACTTATTGTTCTAGGGTTTTTGCTTCTTTTTCCGTCGTTCTTGAGAAATTCGGCTTGATTTGATGATTAATATGGTTGCTGCTCCATTTTGGTGTTGTCAATAAGTCCTAAGCTGTTTGATTGATGAATGGAAATATTTGATTTCGAATTGATCCCGCTTCTGATTCCTGATTTTGTTTAATCGTCGAATTGCCAATTAGACATAGACGAGTATATGGTTTCCGTTTGTTTGTGGTGAAGGTTTTATGAACTTTTGTTATCATTTAACCTTTATAATCAGAGCTAGCAGTATTTAAGGGGAAGTTTTGTTTGATCTAATTCAGTTTTCAAGATAATGATTTGTTCTTGATATACATGGGCATGACTCGGTGAAAGATCAACCTGGATTGGGTTTCTTTCTCTGTGTGATTGAAAAAGCAATTGTATTCTACGTTAGCTTAAAAGTCTCACATATTCACGGATTGCTTGTGTATTGATATGTATGGTTTGGTTGTTGTATTGTAACATATCTTAATATACTACATACTCGTATTTGTTATGGTGCATTATTTTCCTGGTTAGCTAAAGATTTACTGAGTTGAGGTTGTTCACTTCTGTAATTCTCTGTACTTTGAATTTATTATTATATTCAGTAAAGTATTTCCAGTCAGTCGTTACTCCCTTAGGGATTGTTTGGTACGAGGAATCCCGTTTTCCAAGGAATGGGGCCTTATGCTAGGCAATTCCATAGTTATTTTGTAGTCAATAATGGGTAGTTCATTTCACGTAGAATACCAATTCAAGGAAAAAGCTAGATTGACCTCTCTATCTCGTCAATCATGGTTAGTCTTTCCTTGGTAGCCTAGATAGTTTTTGAAAAAGATTGAATGACATATCCATATTCTTCTAGTTTTATATCCATTTTATTTTGAAATTTGTTTCCATTCTAGCTTCCATCCATGAATTGTACCAAACATAGCCTTAATTTATATCTGAAGTTGACAAGTTCCCTTATTTAGATGTTCCACTCAAGGAGTCATTTTGGATACCAACCTGTATTTCTAGTCACAATATATTTTCCCTTCCTGAAATGGAAAAACTAGTCCGAAGTAACTTTGCTTGTTGTTATGATGAGTCACTTAGTTCTGATTCCTGAATGAGATTTTGATTTCTTAATATTTGTCTCTTCAACTAGGTTACTGAATTTCAATTACTGTGTTTGAAGTTTGACAACTTACTGACTCTATTTCCTATTTCAGGTAGTGGCCCTCCTCCAAAACCCTGGGAACGAGCTGCGTCTTCTTCTGGCCCTGCACCATTTAAACCTTCATCTGCTGGCAGCACTAGTGATGTAGTTGAAGCCTCTGGAACTGCAAGACCTGGTGAAATTGTTACTCCGAATGATACAAATGCAGCCATCAATAGAAGTGCGCTTGCGAGACCTGTGCCTGCTAGGCCGTGGGAGCAGCAGCAGACGTATGGTAGTAGTTATGGAGGTACTTCTTGTTAATTTTAAGATGCAAGCTTTAAAGGATGAAAAGATTGGATTGTGAAATATCCATACGGAACTCATTGTGCATTAGTTACAGTAGTGAATTTTTGATGCTGCATTTTGTCTTCTGACTAGCTGAACTGTTGTTCTCTACCTGAAACTATCTTCAAATGTTGTTTCTGAAATTAAAACATATAACCTGAAATTTATTCTGCAATATCATTGATGAACCATAGAACAAGTAAGCAATGGATTTCTTTTCCAAAAGTGCCATTGTTCGAGAAAAGATTAAAAAAATAAAGATAAAAATTTGTTCTCTGACAAACTGTCTTTTTTTCTTTCTTGTTTGTCTAATCAGACTAGCGTTTTGTTGCATCCATCAGCTGCAGGCTATGGTTCTGGCTTAAACTATAATTCTGGCTATGGGGCCAGTTCGTACGGTTCTTATGGTGGAGTTGGAGGGTCTTATGGCGGGGGAATGTATGGAAACAGTATGTATAATAGAGGTGGTTATGGTGGTGGCCTTTATGGAGCTGGAGGAGGCATGTACGGTGGGGGAGGAATGTATGGCAGCAGTTTAGGAGGCCCAATGGGTGGTGGCTATGGAATGGGGATGGGCATGGGCATGGGCATGGGCATGGGAATGGGTGGTCCATATGGTGATCAGGATCCAAATAATCCATTTGGTGCCCCACCATCTCCTCCAGGCTTTTGGATTTCTTTCTTGCGCGTGGTGAGCAAAGAAAATCTCTTTATCTCTATTTTCCTTTTGACATGCATTGCGGAGAGTAGGAACTGTGTATAATGGTTTGTAGTAGTAATATATTTGAAAGTTCTTAGATTCCAGCTTTTTCTGAACTTATTTATTGTAATATTCCCCAACGTTCAATGTCAAGTCAAAAGTAGTGATCTAGTTTGCTTTTGTGGGGTTGATATTGTTGCCCAAAAAGTGAGTGAAAGATTTACCTAGGTAAGATTAACTTATTGCTTAATGGAGTAAGAACCGGCAATATTATTAAATGGACATCTCGCATGTTCACTGTATGTTTTCTATTGTACTATTTCACTAGATTTTAGAAACCTTACCTTTTGCAGAGAATTACGAGAAAAGAAGCATTGATTTTGTATGATTCTCCGTGGACAGATAAATGTAGGCTAAAACTTTCGTGCATTACTTTGAGGGGCAGAAGGTTTCTCGCATGGGCACAGAATGTCAATACTAATAATAGCTTCTCCCGAGAAAAATAGATAATTAGATAAAGTAACCACTGAGTCCGAGGCTAATGCCTGCCACAATCTTGGAGGAGATTGTAGAATTACCTTCAATGGTTGTGACGATGAACTACTTGAATGCACACCATGAAAAATGCATTCTTTATTACCTTAACCACATTAACTCTAATTCTGGATATCTGCGTCTGCATTGGAACAATGGTCGAGTTTTGAGAGCTAGAGTCTGCAGTTTTCGTGAATGCAGGAGTGGTAGCTGTGGTGTCGTTTGTAATTATTTCTTCCTCTCTCCTTTTCGAAATGATGGCAGATTCAAGGAGTGGTAAATGTGGTATAGTGTTGTAATGACTTCTTCTTTGCACTTTTGAAAATGACAGATGCAAGGAGTAGTAACTTTCTTTGGTCGGATAGCAGTTCTAATAGACCAGAACACTCAGGCCTTTCACATGTTCATGTCAGCAATGCTTCAGGTACTACATTCTTGTATCTCGTACTCCCTCCGTCCCGAAATTATCTTCCCACTTTTATCAATATGAAGGTACTTTGAGCAATAAATCTAGGTTAATTTAGTTATCCTAATGAAAATTTAAAACTTGTTATTGATACACCATTATAAATACTATCACATAATGATTTTGGAGGTGTACTATATGCAGTTGTTTGATCGATCAGGAATGTTATATGGGGAGCTTGCCAGGTTTGTTTTTAGACTGTTGGGCGTCAGAACCAAGCCTAAACAAGTTCACCCCCCAGGACCTAATGGATTCCCTGGTCCTCAAAATCCCCAGATGAACCAAAATTACATTGAGGGACCAAAGCCTGCTCCTGCTGGTGCCTGGGATGGCGTATGGGGAAATTAATTTGCCCTTCTTTCTCAATCATTATCAAAATGAGCTACTGATGAATGTCAGGTGTCTATGGAAATGAGAATACAGATTAAAGCAATGCTTCCATTGACTGTATAGATTGATATTATGACGGACCTCTGCAAAATCTCGTTTTGTTGGAAATAATAGCTCTTTCTGGCACGGAAGAAGACGGGAAGTGTTATTCAGAACCTGCATTAATGGGAGAAAGAACAATAAAAGTAGAATATATTAAGTAGTTGTTTATGCTTGTTATTGACTGGCATATTGTACCATGAAATTTCAAATGAAGATTGTTTCTTTTGATGTTTTTGAGAATTCTTTTGGATGTAATCAGTTACCAACCATGCATTTGTGGTGCCTTTATAAAAAAAGATGGTCAAAGTTGTAAACCGTTGACTTGATGATTTGAGATCCCTTTGAGTTGGTCAAAGACTATTATTGTACACACAGTTGGTATAAATGGACAATTCTCTCAATAGTATACTTTAAGCTCTCAATGCTGCAATGCAACATCTTCAGTTCAAATTTGAGATGGAGACTAGGCCAAGCTTACAGTTCAATTTGTACAATTTATTAAAAAATCAGAAAGTAATAAATCAAGATGACATATGACTCCCTACGTTGTACAATTACCGAAAAGCCCAGTCAGGGGCAATACACATAACCTCTTCTAGCTTGATCTCCACACCACTCCTGGAGAACCTCAAGATCTCAATCGCTAAAGGAGTTACCTTGCAGCAATGGGTAATGTACAGAACAGTTAGCCGTTCGCAGCCGTTCCTTAAACCTTGCAGTCCTTGGTCACACAGGTTCTGACAACGATTCACGTGAAGCCTCTTCAAATTATGACAGTACAAACCAATAGACTCCCATCCAGATGTCCTTATCTCGGGACACAATGACAAGTTCCATTCTTGAAGCAACGGACAACCCTTGGCTATTGACTTGACCGCCTCGTCTCCGGCAGTTCGGCATGACCGGAGATTGAGTACTTTAAGCCTTGAAGCAAATCCACAACCAATTGCCGAAAGACCATCTCCTTTTAGACACCATTGCAGGCAAGAAACATTCAAATATTCCAGTCCACCTCCACTTACAATTCCGGAAATACCCTCCGGCTCAAGCTTACACGAATCTGCTTCCAAATAAGCTAGAGTTTTAGAACAGCCTTGAAAGCCAACGCCTTTGATGCCTTTGCAGTTTGATATTTTGACTAGCCGGAGCTGGGGGCAATTTCGTGAAAGAATGCTAATTCCATGGTCAGTTATGAGGGTACACCATGAAAGATTCACGTCTTTAAGAGATGAACACGATTCAGCTAAGATCTCTAATCCTGTGTCACTAATATTGCAGCGATAGAGACTCAGGACCGTCAGATTAGGACAACCGGAAGCAACAAAAGAAAGTCCGGTATCTGTGATCCCAAAACAACAATCCAAGTTAAGGGTGTGCAGTTTTGAACCATGATTTAGCAGTTGAGTTAAACCGGAATCTTGGAGTTCCGTGCAGCCTGAAAGGGACAATGACTCCAACTTCCTGAAACGATCAAGCAACTCGTAAAGAATAAAGAAATTAACATTGTTGCTATGATGAGATAACGAAGATCTGTGTAGTTGAGAGAATGAACATTGGAATTCCAAGGATTTACGGCTTGAATTCTGAATATTAAGCCAGCGGTGGCAAGTCAAGCCAAACGATTCACGGTCAGAACAAGAACCAAGACTTTCAAAAATGAAATAGAGACAATCATCAGGGAGGTTAAGTATGGTGGTTGCAGACTTTTCAAAACTTTTCTCCGTTTCTGTCATTTATTCCTCTTCGGAAGGTTGTAAAGCTCGAATTTTTATCACAACTTTTTTATAAGATGAGCTAGATGAGGTAGGGGATTCAAAACCACAGAGAGCAGGAGAGTCTCCATATCCGTATCCAATAAGAATTCCACATTTACGACAAAGAAGTTTGGTCTTAGAACCATTACGGCTCCAAGTAACTGGAATGCAGTTCACTTTATCAACCTGAGTGAATCGGCTGAGATCAACTGAAACAAAGGAGATGTAACCTTTCTTGATGGACTTCCGATACTCAGAACCAATGGCAGAGGTGATGCGGTTAGCAGATGTTAAGTTCAGAGGATATCCACAGGACCCGCAACTATAGAGAAAAAAAAGTAGGTAAACACATCAGATCTAAATAGTACTCTGCAATCTGTATAATGGGTAAGAAAAGGCAAACCTTGTCATTATCAGTCTTTTAAAAATAAGTTAGATCCAAAACCAACTGTACAATACACAATTACATGGCATTACAGAAATCATGTTAAAATAACGAAAAAAAACTACTACCTCCGTCCCAAAATGAATGACCAAATATTGGGGGCGAGGAAGCATAAGAAAACATTACTTCTTATGACAGATCAAATAACAAATATCAATAACAATGAGGCATATACATATTAACAGAAACAAAATGAGAAAAACTCGATAATCACTATTACATTATCTTCAAAGAAAAAAAATTAGGTAGAAAAAAATATAAGTCTTCATCCTTCCTGTCTTCCCAATATACTCGTGATTTTCCAATTTTGTTACTCCCTCCGTCTTAAAATGATCTTCCCCCTTTTTTGGCGAACAGTCTCTTGGCAATTGTCAGGGGAAGGCTCTAGCAAATGGTTCCCTCTCCCAACCCCCGCTTGGCGGGGAGCGCTTGGCGCACCGGGGTTTGCCCTTTTATTACGATAATACTTTGAACAATAAATTTAAGTTAATTTAATTATCCTAATAAAAAATGAAATCTTGTAATTGATAAACCATTATCTATACTATCATTATCAGTCCTTAGATATCATTAGGATAATTAAAATAATCTAAACTTATTGCTCAAAATACATTCGTAATGACAAAAAAAAAAAAAGTAGGAAGATCATTTTGAGACGGAGGTAGTAGTAGGCAAAGCTTAATGGGGGTTAAGGTATATTACTCTTAAAATGTGAGTACCCTTATAGCAGTTGATCAAAGAGCAAAACAAAAAGATTCCCAATTCAATTTTAACATTACGCAAAAACCCATATATCTATATAATCCATTGATTGAACAAAAATAACAAATAATCGACACACAAAAATCTACACGAAGATCGAATTCAGTAGCGGAATCGGTAAACAGAGACACAATCACATGTAATCTGATGAAATCGAAACAATTGTTATAGTTTGAGGAAATCGAGGATGAGAGATCGAACCTGTAAGAGATATCATCATCAGGTCGAGATTGGGACATCCTAGGAGGAGGATTTTGATTTTGATTTTGCCGACTTCATTACATCAGGATCTAATCTAACCTAATCAAAGATCTTCACCTGCTGCAATACCCAGTCTAGGTCTTCCTCTTTTTCCTTTTTTGGTAATTTGGATACTCTTTTAAGTATGACCCAGTCTTGTAGAGTTTTGGTTAGTTTTAAACTCCAACCTCTCCATTTTGGTTTAACCTAATTTTATTTGATTAATGAAAGGATAAAATAGAGATGCCCATTCGGTCCTGAACCGGCGACCGGCGATTAAAACCGAAATCGAATCGTTCAAAAATCAGGGATACAGTTAAATACAGAAAACCAAAAATACAGGTAACTATGTAAATTATCAAAATACCCATTTATATACCTAAAAGAGCTTTCTCTCTCCATACGCAAACACAATCTCCCTCGCCAAACCATTCGCCGACGACCTAACTTTCAACCACAATTGCCCACCACAAATACAGGGGACGATGTTGCAACACGAAGGATATGAGCGATTTGTTGTTGTGGCCGCACTTTGCGAAGGTCGCCTCGTCAGGCCCCCTTCCATGGCCGACGATGACATTACCGACCGCTAATTCTCTTCAATTCTCCCGTCGGCCGGCCAATTCTCTCCACTCCCTATCTAATAAACACAATTCCATATCAACACCGATCATCATCACATTAATACAAACATTTGATGAATTTGATTATGAAATTTCGGGAAAAAAATTATTCAGAGAAGGAATTGCTTGATTAATTAGCTAAACAACATAAAAAAAAAAAAATACTCAGTGAAGGAATTGCTTGGATTGTCTCGTGTGAATCCACACGAGATGTGTCTCGTGTGGATCCACACGAGATGTGTCTCGTGTGAAATTACACGAGATATCTCGTGTGCATATACACGACATTTATTTCGTGTATATGTACACGAGATATCTCGTGTAGATTTACACGGGATGAGTGAGAAAATCTCATGTATACACACACGAGACGGGCAAGGGCAGGGTTGGAATTTTTCGTTCCCTGTATTTTTTGTTCCCTGTATTTAGTATTTACCAAAATCAGTGTTAAATCGGAACCGTTGAACCGGAATTGCCTTTGAACCGGAATCGGCGATTACCCGGTACGGTTAAGGTTCATCTTTTTCAAAACTGGCGAATCGACAGTCATGAACCGTAAATCGGAACCGTAAAAAACAAAAAATATATATAAAAAATTATTACAATTTACAAAGTTTAAAAAATATATCAAAAACATAACAAATAAAAAACATTTTTTTATTTTTTTGAAAATTACGGTTCGAAATCAGAACCGGAACCGTACAGACGGTTCGGAACCGTGAACCGAAACCATCTATATCCTGTCCAATTACGATTCAAGGTAAATCGGTTGATTGAACCGCCGATTCAGAATCGAAACCGCTGATTCGAACCAGATGAACATCTCTAGGATAAAATATAAATAGGGCTTAAACCAAACGGATTGATATCAGTTTAGTGTTTAACGTCCAAAATTTAGCAAAATGGAAGATGTAATGATAAATTTTGATTAAAACAGTATTTTTTTTTAATTTGTTTGTGACAAAATTCGTTAAAAATCTTGCTAAGTCATATGTTCTGTACACCTTTACGCATTTCAAATTAAATAACATTTCACCTTGCCCCGCTCAATCTAATGTGAAATACTCCCTCCGTTTCACAGCAAGTGACACACTTTGTCATTTTGGGCGTCCCACTGATAAATCACACTTCCTAAAATGACAAAAAATCTTTATTATTTCCTTCACTCATTCTCTCTCCTACATTATTTTAATACTCACAACACCATTATAATTTACTATTCTCTCCACTCATTCTCTCTCTTACTCAACTATTTACACTCACAACACATCAAACTTTTTACTTTTTTCTTAATTCCCGTGCAGAACAGTAACTGTGTCACTTGTTGTGGGATGGAGGGAGTATATCATTAGAATATTCGCATAATCAAATAGGATTTTTTTATGGGATAAAAGAATATTACTAATGTTTATTATCAACTTAATTTCATTTTGATCAATAATTTTTTTAAATATTTATTTTTATGAAATTAAAATTAAATGTTATCAATAACGCTTATCTAAATTATACTCCCTCCGTCCCAATAGTAGCTTCCCATTCTGCCATTTTGGGTGTCCCGTTAATAGCTTCCACTTTCCTTTTTTGGCAAAGAAATCTTTACTATGCCCTCCCCTCATTCTCTCTCCTACATTATTTTAATACTCACAACACTATTATAATTTACTATTCTCTTCACTCATTCTCTCTCCTATTTTCAAATTTCACTCACAACATTTTTACTTTCCCCTCATTTTTTTAATTTGCGCGCAACCCAAAAATTGGACAGCTACTATTAGGACGGAGGGAGTATTATGAAAGTTTACTTTTCTACATTCATTTAAAGTAATTACAGTATATATTTATTTTAATTTAAAAGTAAAAACAAACATTTACTATAAGTATTATCGGATTCATCCGATGTTCCCGAAGGAACAAACATTTACTATACAAGGGCTCATTTGGTTGCCGGATAAAAATTAGCAGTATTATTAATAAGGGGATTATTATGGAAATGATTAATTATACTTCCCTGAGATCAATATAATTAGTGAGAGGATTACGATCTAATCCCAATAAATCGACTTAATTATTCGGATGCTTAATTTACAACCAAACGTCTTCTTAATAAACCTTATTAATCCTGATGAATGTTATTCCGTCTTAAGCCTCCTAACCAAACGGTCCCTAAGTATCACATACATGAAGTGATTCAATAAATTATGAATTATTAAAATTGATGATATAATAGGAGGAATAATTAAGTTATATAAAAATGTTATAAAATTTTGTTTACAAATAATGTGTCATAATTTTAATTTTATTGATAGTTTTAAATACTCCCTCCGTCCCAGCGAAAGAGCCATTTATTTCCTTTTTGGGCGTCCCATTTAAAAAGCCACTTTCCCAAAAAGGAAACCTTAAATCACTATTCTCTCCACTCATTCTCTCTCCTACTTTCTTTTCTGGCTCATGACATTCTCTTTCTTACATCACCTCCCACTCATTCTCTCTCTATTTAATTTTTAAATGCTCACAACATTTAAAAAACTTTTATGCTTTTCTCTGTGCATTTAACATTTTGCGTGTCAGAATTTCAATTTAGTGGGTCTTTTCATTTGGGACGGAGGGAGTATTGTATAACATGCACACAATCGATATCATCACCTTATTTCTTATCCGTCTGTCGCCCACATATAATAATGTTGGGTTGGATAAGCCCACGGGCCGAATTAAACCCGCTTCGACCTTTGGCCCAACCCATACTCAGATCTAAGAAGGAAGGACAAACCTAAACCGAGAGTTGTATTTTACCGCCTTTCTTCTATAGTTCTATAGCCTCTTCGTCTCTTTCGCGTTCTCCTTCTCCTTCTCCTTCTCCTTCTCCTGCCAGAGCAGCAACAATGGTAACACCTCAATAATCTCTTCTATCTTTCTTCTATTATACCTTTATTTTAACTTAATTTTTACTGTTTCGAATCACTAATCTCATCCCAAAATCACGATTTTTTCTGTTTATTATTAATCAACATTGTTCTTCACTTTTGTAAGCGATTTTCTGCTGTTTGTGTTTTTTATTTGCTTGTGAAGTAGAATTTAAACTCATTTTTTATTTACTTAAAAAAAAGAGTTTTTTTTTTTGGCTCGAAATTATTTAAGGTTTAAACCGTGAAATGATGTTAATTTTGAAGTTTTAGGCTTTCAGATGTTTTGGCTCAAAATTATTCAAGGTTTATTTGTGAAATGGTGTTAATTTTAAATTTAGGCTCTTTTTTTTTCTTTTAATGTTATATCATTTCCAAGGAGTTTGGTTTATCAAATTCAAAGAATTTACTTATTTTTTTGTTGCTCTGACTGTTTTGTGGCTTACAAATTGAGCTTCTTGCAATGCCAAACACTTGTTCTTAGTTTTTGAAAAATGAACCAAAGTGTCCAGAAAACTTTTCTGTATGAATTCCATTAATAATTTAATATCCTGTGCTATGTTTGGATTTTTTGATTCGTTAAAATATACTGATTCCTATAGATACATGTAGGTATTTATCAAGGCTCACAAGCCAAGAGCTTACTTTAAGCGGTTTCAAGTCAAATTCAAGAGAAGGAGAGGTATGACTGTCTTGTTAATGTTTAGGTGGTCATGATTGGTAGGTAGATCTCTGCTAATTAAAAAATGTTATAATGATTGTGCAGAGGGAAAGACAGACTATCGTGCCAGGATCCGCCTGATTAATCAGGACAAGAACTGTAACTACCTGAGCCCGAAGCCCGACCGCTACGTAGGCACCACACACTGACCCACTAAGCACCTCATCAATTGAGTCAACCACAGCCCATTACAGGCTTCCAAAAGTCCAATGGATGATTTGATACTTAGTAATAGTGTATGAGCCTTCTATATATCACACTAAATTCCCACATATTTTCGATATGAGATGGGAATATCACAATCTCCCCCCCTCAAACCATTGTCGTCCCTGGCAAGGTCAATCAAGACCTAGACCGTACCCCCGGGCTAGCTCGCAAGCCTTAAGGCCGGGGTTCTGCTCTGATACTAACCGTAACGACCCTCGTCGGTCACCTTCCTCTTATAACCGGTTCCGTCTCGGTTCCAGTTTCCCGTGTATCCCTTCGATCTAGTCGTTTCCTTTTCAACGGACTTTTTCTTCTCGTCCCTCTTACTGCGGTAGCTATCTGATTCCTTTTCTACTACTGGCTCGATTAACACTTGTCCGTAGGTTGGCCAAACATTAGTGGCGTGATTACGTATCGATTACGCCGAGGCTCGCCTCGAAACTTCACTTGCTTTACGCTCATTCTTTAAACGGCTGGAGACGAGCTACATGACTCAGTGAACTTGGCCTGATATTCGTCCGCGGTCTTGCTTCCCTGTTCGAGGTCGAGAACTCGGCCCTTTAGCGTTCCTCGCTCATTAGGTAGTACTTATCGTTGAAGGCGATCTTAAACATATCCATTGTGTAGTTTCCTACCCCGCGTCTTTGTGCTTGACCCAGCTCGGCTTCCCACCAAGTCTGAGCTCCTCCTTTCATCACAAATGTCGCGAACATTACCTTTTGTTCTGCTGTGCAAGTCAAGGTCTCAAAAATTTTCTCCATATTTTTGATCCAATCCACAGGCTTCTCCTTTGGATCTCCAGAAAATGAGTTCGGGCTCCTCCTCTGAAACTGCTCCAGAGGGTCCCTTAACGGTACTTGTTGTGGTGGTGGTTGTTCTTTGAGCTGACCACTTGTACTGCGACCCGATTCCGGCCGTAGTGCACGTGGCGTACGCTAGCGGAGGTTCGTCATGCTCGAGTCAGACTGCCCATTGTTGCCATTTCCGTTTCCATTTTTGTTGCTCCTCGACATCTGAGGGCAATATAAACTCTTATCAATTATTACGAACATAAGGCGTTATTAATCACGCCAATACTAGCAATACTTAATGCTGTATACTTTTACATTTTTGTCTCAACAGACTAAAACATTCAATTCATAGGTCATTTTATTAGACCACCAATCGTTTCAATAGATCGGTTAACACATTTATAGGTCGTTTCAATAGACCCAAAATTAATCACACTTGGCCGTTTCAATAAGCCGATTATTATATACTTTGGTCGTTTCACTAGACCAATCTTCCTTGTTCCGATTAACACACATAATTAACATTTAAGGAATAAATTCAAGCAAATATCAATCAGAATGCGAACTAGGTTTTAATTCATAAACTAGAATGAAAAACAATTCAAATTCAAATCCTTACTACTAGAATTAAAAATAACGCCAACTACTAACTACTATCTCTTGCTAGGACTAAAAGTAAACCACTTCTCGATTCCATTCTCACTTTCTTTCACCCCTTAGGTTTCCCAACTTTCTTTTCCTCATTATTATTCACCACTGTGTCCTCTGCATTTGGAACGGTAGAAGCTTCTGATTCTGCCTGGTTCTCTTTTTTAGCGTTGACTTCCTTTAAATCCTGCAGCGCATAGTAATTTCTATAAAATTCCTCTCTCAGATTAGCGATATACTTTTCCTTATTGTCTAATTCTTCATGTGTCTCTTTTAGCTCGAGTTCTGCTTTCACTGCAATGTTAATCCTTCGCTTTCGCTCTTTCCTGGCCTCTTCTTTATACTTCCGAATCTTCTGCGAGTCCTTAAGAAGAGGCCAGGAAAGAGCGAAAGCGAAGGATTAACATTGCAGTGGAGAGCAGAATACCTGAGGAATTAGAAAAAGCAGAACTCGAGCTAAAAGAGACACAGGAAGAATTAGACAATAAGGAAAAGTATATCGCTAATTTGAGAGAGGAATTTTATAGAAATTACTATGCGTTGCAGGATTTAAAGGAAGTCAACGCTAAGAAAGAGAACCAAGCAGAATCAGAAGCTTCTGCCGTTCAAAATGCTGAGGACGCAGTGGTGAATAATAATGAGGAAAAGAAAGTTAGGAAACCTAAGGGGAGAAAGAAAGTGAGAATGGAATCGAGAAGTGGTTTACTTTTAGTCCTAGCAAGAGGTAGTAGTTAGTAGTTGGCGTTATTTTTAATTCTAGTAGTAAGGATTTGAATTTGAATTGTTTTTCATTCTAGTTTTATGAAATAAAACCTAGTTCGCATTCTGATTGATATTTGCTTGAATTTGTTCCTTAAATGTTAATTATGTGTGTTAATCGGAACAAGGAAGATTGGTCTAGTGAAAAGACTAAAGTATATGATAATCGATTTATTGAAACGGCCAAGTGTGATTAATTTTGGGTCTATTGAAATGACCTATGAATGTGTTAACCGATCTATTGAAACGATTGGTGGTCTAATAAAATGACCTATGAATTGAATGTTTTAGTCTGTTGAGACAAAAATGTAAAAGTATATAGCATTAAGTATTTTGCTAGTATTGGCGTGAGTAATAACGCCTTATGTTCGTAATAATTGATAAGAGTTTATATCGCCCTCAGATGTCGAGGAGCAACATAAATGGAAACGAAAATGGCAACAATGGTCGGTCTGACCCGAGCATGATGAACCTGTTACAGACGCTTACGCAGACCAATTGGTCAGGCAGTACAAGGGTTGGCTCAGCAACAGCCACCACCACAACAAGTACCGTTAAGGGATCCTCTGGAGCAGTTTCAGAGGAGGAACCCGGATTCATTTTCTGGAGATCCAAAGGAGAAGCCTGCGGATTGGATAAAAAATATGGAGAAAATTTTCGAGACCTTGACTTGCACAGCAAAACAAAAGGCAGTGTTCGTGACATTTGTGATGAAAAGAGGAGCTCAGCCTTGGTGGGAAGTCGAGCGGAGGGCTGCTACAGCACGTGGGGTAGGAAACTACACGTGGGATATGTTTAAGATCGCCTTCAATGATAAGTACTACCCAGCGAGTGTGAGGAACGCTAAAGTGGCCGAGTTCTTGACCTTGGAACAGAGAAGCAAGACCGTGGATGAATACTGTGTCAAGTTCACGGAGTTGTTAGTTTGCTCCAGCGTTTTTCGAGAATGAGAAGCAGAAAGCAAGAAAGTTTGAGGCGGGCCTCAGCGACAGAATCACGCCATTAATGTTGTCAACCTATGGACAAGTGTTAGACCGAGCTAGGGTAGTAGAAAAGGAATCAGATAGCTACCGCAGTAAGATGGACGAGAAGAAAAAGTCCGTTGAAAAGGAAACGACTGGATCAAAGGGATACACGGGGAACTGGAACCGAGACGGAAGGAAGGCGACTGGCGAGGGTTGTTACAAGAACAAGTACGACACTCCCAAGTATCGTTTTGTTGTGCGATTTGTATCCTTTTCCTTGCATTGGTTGAGTTGATTCATTGCAGCTATCCATCTTGTTTTTTTATATTTGCTGATTCTTGATTAAAGTAGATTATTTAATAATGCAAACTCATTTGGTTGAGTGCAGCTGGGTTGTTTTCCTTTGCATGATAATATTATTTAAAGTGAATGTTGAGTCCAGTCTTCGATTTTGTTGTTTAAATGGACAATGGCCAGTCCAAGACGTATTGCATCTATGCTTCGAAACCTTCTTTTGTTTATTTGATGGGTCCTATTTCATAAGAGGTTAGTAATCAGGCAATATGATGGGTAATTGGCTTTTCTAGTGTTGGGTTTGAAACCAAGGTTATTATATATTCCTTAATGCTGCTATTAGACCAACAAGGACATTGTTGCTCAAATTCTATCTGCGAGCATTGCTGGTGATATAGTACTTGCCTCTGCCTATGCTCATGAATTGCCTCGTTATGTGCTTAAAGTGGGCCTTACCAATTATGCCGCAGGTATTTGTGATTCCTTCTTGGTAACTTTTCCATTTCCCACTTCCTCTATAAGTGGATTTCTAACTGTTTTGCAAATTCGCAGCCTACTGCACCGGACTTCTGTTGGCTCGCAGAGTTTTGAAAATGCTGGAGATGGATGAGGAATATGAAGGAAATGTTGAGGTAAAACTGCATGGATTTGATGGCTGAAGATATGCTATAGATTATCGTTGTGGATTAGAATTCAGTCGGAAGTGTTATCCTTGTAGGCCACCAGGGAAGATATTTCTGTTGAACCCGCAGAAAGCAGGAGGCCTTTCCGCGCTCTTCTAGACGTTGGTCTTATCCGGACAACTACTGGCAATCGAGTATTTGGTGCCCTTAAGGTACTGTGATTTTCTTTCTCTTATTTTATAATTTAGACCAGTTCTTTGCTATTGTTTGATTTCATATTACCTCTAATTTTTCAAAATTAATAATATGTGTTGTATTGAGGCATTTGCGAGAAAGAGTTAATTGAACAAATTCATCCTTAGTTAAAGGCAGGGAAAATTTCAACGAGATTTAATCTGCAGGCCTTTATTATGTTTTACACGGCTTTATATTCATAAAACCACTTTAGAAGGTTCTCTCTTTATTTGCTCTAGAGCTTAAAAATAAAGTTTCTGTTAACCTTGTTGTTTAGTTTGTAGATAAAAATTGGTATGGTTGTGCCACATTTTGTAGTGGAAGAAGCCCAATTCAACTGTTTGGAGTGATAGTAGTTCTTGTTCTATTGATTTGCCATGTCTTTTAGTTTTTGAGAGTTGGTCTGGCATTTGTTTCAGGGAGCATTGGATGGCGGACTTGACATTCCTCACAGAGGTAATATCAGTTTTTCCCATCCCCCTCTTTCTCTGTTGGTTAAGACATACTATGAGCATAACAATGTGGTTGGGGAAGCCGATGGGTTGGAGTTGATCGTACCCACTAATGATAATGATACCAATAGTGAAGGTTACATGGTGGTTGGGTTTGAGGTTGTTCCTTGTAGTGTTAATCACGATGCTAATTTAATTAAGGATCTTAAGACTTATGCTAAGTATCCGTCCCCTATTAAATGTGATGGTGTTACTGTGTCCATGGGCATAAAGGAAGGGCAACCATTGTCTTTTAGTTATGAGGTTTTGTTTGAAGAGAGTGATATAAAGTGGCCTTCAAGATGGGACGCGTATTTGAAAATGGAAGGTGCGAAAGTTCATTGGTTTTCTATTCTCAATTCACTTATGGTCATAACTTTTCTCTACAAAAAGGTGCACGCAGCCATCCGTGCTGATCCTACTCAAAAGAAATCCGAGAAGCAGCCTGCTAAAGAACACAAGAGGTAATATCAGTTTTTCCCATCCCCCTCTTTCTCTGTTGGTTAAGACATACTTTGGGCACATAACCAATGTCCAAAAACTTTCAAATTTGCTCTTGATCAAGAGCAAATTTGATTTGTATTTTTTTGGACTTTCATTTGGGGATAGTGGGACCAAGGATTGTAATGAGCTCAATTGTGGAGAGATCATCTTGTTATACTCCCTCTTCTTCCTTGGTTGGCTTCCATCCTCTTCTTCATTTTGGTTGACAATTTAAGAAGTTGAATGATTTTATCGTAACAGGTTTGGAATTGAGACCATCTTTTTGGGACAAACGGAAATGGCAAATGGGAACATCTTTAATGGAAGTTCATTGATTTTAACCTAATGAAAATGGCAAATGGGACATCTTTATAGGACGGAGGGAGTATTTCTTTTTCCCTTGATTACTTTTGGTCCACCCTTGATATGATTTTTTATATGATTACATAAAATATTGGAATAATTCATAAGAAAGTCCACTAGCCTAGATGTCAAGAAGGGACTGCTTCCTCGGCCCTTTGACATATGCTGTTACAGTTATTTGCATAAAATGTAATTATAGTACTCGTGTTTTTTCTGATATTTCCAGGTTCAACCTCAATAAGCTAACATACGAGGAGAGGAAGGCAAAACTCATCGAGAGGTTGAATGCTCTCAACTCTGCTGCTGGTGCTGATAACGAGGATGATGAAGACGATGATGAATGAGAGACGGACCATCATATCCTTTAGGTGTTTGTCAAAATCTGTCGTAGTGCTGTTTGTCCGAGTCGATAACAGTCAATTTTGCATGTTCATTGAATTGAGAGGTGAGAGTTGTCTATGTACTATAAGCAGGGATATTTTATGGAATATTTGTCATTTAAATTTCTATTAGTAATTTTTAGAAAATCGACTGTTAACTTATTAAGTAACTTTCACTTTGATTTTGATGATCAATTTAATTCAACTTTGATTAAATATCAATTTTTATTTTGTTGTTGATGATCAGTTTAACTGAACTCTTTTTTGATTGAACTCTCTTTTGGATTAAAAAAATACATATTGTAAAAATGGTTATTGAACGGAATATAATTCTCCCCCTATTAAATATTCCTAAAAATAAGGAAAGCAATTAGCACACATAATCCTAATCCAATAGGGATTTATTCTCACTCGAGAAGTCTTATTTGGAGCGGACTCCTAGCGGGCTAAGGAACTTAAATTAGACGAAGATTCACTCTCCTAATACAAGTCAACTATGGAACTCCTATTCTTGGAGGACACACCACTTGAAAGCTATAAATAAGGGTCAAAACCCTCACACGAAGGAGGTACATTCAAACACCCTCTCAATATTATAATACGCCTTCCCTCCCGGTTTACATCATCTCTATATACAAATGCTTATTCTCACACCGGAGGGTTTGCGCGGGGGTAACTCCCCGCGCCCTAACGGTGTTTATTTTGCAGGTCCGTTCGTCGTTCGTCCAGGAATCCAACGCCGCGTTTCCGACTGATCAGGTACCCCCGGTACCGCTCATTTTTTGCTGCATCAGTTTGGTTCCATTACCGGGAACGAGTTTATGGTGACAACGAAACGATTCTGATAAAACCGAACATATTTCCTCAAAACCCACTGCCTGCCTCGTTGAGAGAGGGTTATCGAATCACCTTGTCCAGATTCTTTTCCATGCCCTCACGGCCCACATACGAACAGATCTAGCCCACGGTTCCAGGATTATTGTGTTCTAGGCCTACTCTGACGACAACGGCTTGCTTGGGAAAAAGATCAATCCACAGTTTTGCACAGGAATGACCAAAATTGTATGTTACTAAATGATCTACTTAACAAGGGGTATTGATCAAAATTCATATGCTAGAGAGAAGAAATCGTAACATGCCTATGCCTTGATTACATTATGCTCCTAACCCTTTCCTATATTAATTATTTGCAATATCACCATGAGTAACCTGTTACACCGACTAAAACTAGCTTTGCATTGCACCTTTCAATCATGAAAGCTAGTTCATGCCTAAATCGACTTTTAAACAACGCCATTAGAATATTGCTGCAATCAAATTACTAATGTCATCAAAGCAAATTGTACAGTTTGAAGGTTGCCTTCACTAGACCATGGTTTTTGATTTGTCGTGCTGCTATCGTTTTGGCACACCTATTATATGCTACAATTTTTTCTCTTGTAACCTCCTGCTGCAGAAGATTAGCGGGTGAGAATCTATCACACCGATGAGTAAGAAAACAGATTTATCGAGCAGTGGCACATCGCCAGGGTGAAGTGCCCAGGACGGAAACAACGAGGTCGCTGCCCACGAGACCACCCATGGGAGCAACAAGGCAAACAAGCAGTCTAGCAGCCAATATTGTTCCAGATCAGAGATCTACCATGAATAACGTTTTCGGGTGAAACGAATCTTAAACCAAGATTCCTTCTGGTATCAAAACTCCATGCGGATGAACCTGGCAAAAGGAGGACCACGAATAGAGGAGTAAGAGCTTGCTAAATGATTGTTGCAGACAACTCCCTCCGTTTCAGCTTAAAATTCAATTTGGCTCTTTGATGCTACGAGCCTTAACTCCACGACGGAAACAAGCAGGGAAGGCGACCTTCTCCTAACAAGGTTGCTACTGCTCATGCGTAGTTCCAAAACCTCAACTGGCCAAGCAGCATCCTCGCTCGATCAAGCGGACAGACTCGCAAAACGCCACAAACTGACTCGTCCTCTTGTTTGGTGCTTTCCAAACCCAGGTGTTCTCTTTCCATGCTACTATCTATCCTTATAAATAATCTGGTGTAGCATTGTTATTTTCCATTAAGTAGCCTGCAATACTTTGCATAACACATGCTGCCGTGAACAATTTGCTAAACCAAGAAAAAACCATTGTGCCTTCATGAGGGCCAATTCATACCTAGATATTTCTATAATGTCTTCAATTTAGCAAAGAATACCGGCACCACCAGAGGCATCTCACCTCAGAAACAAAATCCGACAGTGAAAAACACAATCCTATTTTACTCATGCTCAGGTGTATTGTTTTCACATCTACACTTTATTTTTTGAACTCAATCTTGATTTGAATGTGTAGATATCGGCTATAGAACTCAACCCGCTGGTGGAGCTCACTATGGTGGTCGGTACAGTTCTGTGTATGGTTCAGCGCCACTCAGCAGTGCTCAACAGGCCCCACCAGCTAGTGCCAAAGGAGCTGAACCATCTACGTTGGAAGACAGGCGTCAATATGCTGAGCGAACAGGTGCATATAATGGGAGAGATTTGCAAAGTGACCCAGCTGGTCGTTTCGCTGATTCAATTAGTTTTGGTCATCAACATCAGCCCGACTTGTATGATCGCATATATCAGGCATCAGTTCTTCGCCAAGAACACATGCTGAAGGCTCAGGCGCTGCAGTCTTCCTCTATTGATGGAGGTCCTAGGTATACTCATCCAGTTTGGTAGATATTGAAAGGGACTATTTATCAATGGATAAGCGATATCCTAGGCTCTTTGTTTCTCCAGAATGCTCCAAAGTGGTGGTTAACTGACCAAGGGAGAATCTTAAAATTCCTTTCTATACTCCTGTCAGCTTTGAACATGATTTTATTGAAGAGGAGACTACTTCTGAGCATAAAACTACATCCACCATGGTAATGACTGGCAGCCCTACAAAACCTGAACGTGCAGGCATTCAGTGGAATGCAAAGGCACGATTGTTGGGAATCTAAGCCCAATACATCATCATAATGCAAAGAATGATCAAGCAGCTAAGAGCAAATTTAGCAACTAGCCAAGAAAAGATCAAGCAATCAATATGCCCTCCGGCCAGGCTCAAAACAAGTCCTGGAACTAAACCAACTCACCTGTCAAGTATTATAGCTGGACGAACACACTTGCAGGATGAGCACGAAGATATGCCAAGTGCCATGTTGAGAACCATCAAGACGTTCATGACACAGTTATGTCCGTCCCAGATTCAGCCCCTCATCTCGTCAGCGGACGGACCCTGACTTGAGACAAGGAGAGCTGAAGGACGTAGACGAACTAGTTCAGATGGAGATGCCAGACATTCAGGCGGATGACAACAATGACACAGTTCTGTCCGTCCCAGATTCATCCCCTCATCTAGTCAGCGGCCAGGCCCTGACTTGAGACAAGGAGAGATGCAGGACGTAGACGAACTAGTTCAGATTGAGATACTAGATGTTTATGAGGATGACAACAATGACATAGTTCTGTCCGTTCCAGATATAGCCCCTCATCTCGTCAGCGGCCAGACCTTGACTTGAGACAAGGAGAGCTGCAGGACGTAGACGAACTAGCAAGACAAAAAACGACTAGCAAGACAAAAAGCGTGGAGCTCCTTCCTCGGCATTCAAGGGATAAATTAACACCAAAAAACATCTAAGACTTATGTACGAGTCACCTTCCTCGGCATAGATAGATAAAAGAAGGATCGCCTAAGCGTCATTGTTGGGTATGCTTATTATAAACCCCTCCTATTACTTGATTTGATTGATACCATAACCTATCTTTTAAATTTCTTGGACTTTAGGTGTGAATGTAAGAAGTCTTTAGACTTAAAAAATTAGTTAAGTCCATTTCAGTTTGATAGGCTTGAGTAGGATGGCTCTTAAAATTCAACTTCAAAGACTCATTATCAAAGGCAAGGTCAAAGATCAAAACTGTCCAAGTAATGATCACTTTGACCGCAAGGATCAACTTGACCGCAAGGATCACTTTGACCGCATAGTTTTTGACCGCAAGACCAATGTTTGGCCGCAAGATTTGATGTTTGACCGCAAAACCTTAGTTTGGCCAGATGAGAGTATTTGACCGCAAAGTGCCAGTTTGACCGCAAACTACACTTTGACCGCAACTCAGTTCTTTGAAGGTTGATTTGAAGACTTGAAGAAAACGACAAAGGTTTGGTATAATTAACTATGGTTAACTCTAACTCCAACTTAGAGTTCAAATTATACCGTTGTAGATTTCAAATTCAAAAGGAGACAAATTGCTGTATAACGTTCATATAGTACAACCGCTCCACCTCTCTGCAACAACAAAACAAGGCAAGGACAAAGCACCAATCAGTTTCAACAACACTTGTCCTTGAAACTTTGTCTCCAAGACTCTCCAACGGCTAGTAGCCCAAGCAAAGGCTATAAATAGCCCTTATAATTCACCTTGGAGATGTGCCTGAGATTAGCTGAACATACAAGAGAAAAACCTTTGTTGTCACCAAGAAAAGTGTTGAAGATCAAGAGCAAGATTTCCAGAATCATTCGCATCTTCAAGCATCTCCTTCAAGCTATCAAGAAAATATTCAAACCTTAATCTCAAGCCTTGTAAACACAAACAAGACTCATCAGCTCTAATCACTTAGATTATTAAAGAGCTTTTGATTCTTGAATCACACACACCCCTTTCGATTTAATCACATAGATTATATCATTAGGGAAACATCGGTTTTAGTCTAGGATTTGTTCTTCATAGAAATAGGTTTTTGATTCAAGCTTTTCACTTGATAATGCAGTAACAAGCAAGGAATCAATATAAACCCCATTTGAAAATCCAAGACTAACCATCTTGGTAGAGGACGTAGATCTTTAACGATTGAACCTCTCCAAATACTTGTGTTCTTTACTTTACGCATTTATCTTCCAAATTTCATATTACTTGTGTGAATTGTGTTTATATGTTGTTATTGCCTTAGCTCTTTGAATCCACATCTCTTTTAACCAAGTTTGTTTTCCTTATCAAATCTCAAGTTTTGACCACAAACTTACTTTGGCCACAAAAATCTTGTTTTGATTCACAAAGTTAGATTTTGACCACAAACTCAGTTTGACCACAAAATCTTCCCTTTGACCGCAAAACATCTACTTTGACCGCAAAACCTCTACTTTGATCACAAAGTATATTTTTGGCCACCAAACCCATTTTGACCACTCTCTTACTTAGAAAAACTTCCGCTGTGCATTTTACTCTATCTTGATAGTGAATCATAGATTGTACTCACTATCAAATCTAGTAAGTACTTGGTCGAATTTTGACAAGGGTCGAAAAGTTTACATAGCTATTCACCCCCCCCTCTAGCTATTTTCTTTACCCTTGTTGTACCTTTGGGACCAACAAGTGGTATCAGAGCCAAACACCTTTATAAAACTATTCTCTGTTTTTCAAGCTTAACAGCTTGGGTGCCGATTCGTCGTGGCAACTTCAAAAGCTATGGCAATGATTAACTATTCACACATTCCTATGTTGGATGAAGATCACTTCGATATCTGGAAAGCTCGAATGCTAATTCATTTAGAGTCAATAGATGAAAGGCTAGTTGATTGTATCAACGATGGACCTTTTGTTCCAATGAAAGCCAATGCGATGCAACTACCAATACCGAAGTTCACGAAGTCAAAAAGTCAAGACAGAATGGACCGACGAAGAAAGAAAGTATGTTGCATTAGATAGCAAAGCCAGACATATCATTTCAGGAACATTACCCACTTCAACCTATCGAAGGTACTCAAATGCAAAGGCCGCAAAGGAGATGTGGGACTCTATTGAAAACTATCTCGAAGGTGATGATCAATGCAAGGAAAGCAAGAAATTTGAAATTGAAAGGAGATACGGCGGCTTCAACAGACTACCCAATGAATCTCTACGTCAAACCTACGATCGCTATGTTGAGGTAGTAAATGCTTGCTTATCTCTAGGTAAAGTTTTAGCGATAAAGAAATTAACATGACATTCCTTTACGCTCACGGGATCCAAATGGATGCACAAAGCAACTTCCTCGAAGATTCAAAACAATTAAATACATGGACTCTTAGTAATTTATATGCAAACCTTAAAGTTTATGAGTTAAAATTACAACATATTGAAGAAGTCGAGGGAAAGGGAAAATCACTTTCTATGTGCATTTGTTGATCATGTGGAGAAACCCTCAAAGCCTACCTCGGATCCTAGTATTTCAACTTCTTCTCTCATCGATATGGATGATGAGGACTTTTCCATGTTTGTAAAACGTTTTCAAAAATTTCGTAAAAATTCAAAATCGTTTTCAAAAAGTAAATATCCAAAGAACATCTTCAAGGGTGAGTGACTCAAAGAAAAGAGTGACCTCGTGTGCTACAATTGTAGAAAGCCAGTGTCATTTTGCTTGAGTGTCCTCAACCCAAATATGAGTATTTGAAAAAGAAAACTTTCCCCTCGAAATTTTCTCAACGAAAGGGAATGGTTCTTTGAAGAAGAAGAGAATTCTAAAGAACTTGCAACTTGGATCGAGGCGGATTACGATGAAGACGGCGATGAGAGTACCGAAGAGGTAAATCTACGCCTCATTCGAGGATGCTTCTAGTGACTCGAAGATGAAGTTCACGATGAGTCGCTCAAAAAGAGGAATGAGGTGATTTCAAAGAAAACCAAGCTTGTGGCTAGCAGTGTGGACTATAGCAATTTTGACCTCACTCCAAGCACCAAGATTGGAAATTGTTCATTTTCTCGCCCCATCTTTCCATCCAAAAAATGAAACATCTTCAAAAGCTAAATCAACTCCAAAAGTTTCAAAAAGGGCTAATGAGATTTTCCCCATGGATCAAGAAGAGATGTTTAAAAAGGCTGAAGTGATGATCCAAAGGTTTGAAAATGTTAAGAAAGCTCTATCACCACTATCAACCGATGAAATTTCTCAACTCAAGACGGAGAAAACTGTGATGAGGTCCGAAATTTCAAATCTTAAGGGCCAAATCAAAAGTATGACTCCTCTTGTAGATCAAAACCTCATTCTTGAAACTAAGGTTGCTGCACTTCACCTTCGCAATGATGACTGGTTACCCAAATCAACGATCTTCAAAAGATTATTGATAGGTGGAACAAGTCAAAATCCACCTCGGATCAAATCATAGACTCCCAAATTTCCAATGGAATTAAGGAGGGTATAGGTTTTGGATCCGGTGAAGAAGAAAGAAGTGTACATCCGATAGTGAAAGGATGAGGAGATTTCAAAACCAACTAATGAAATTCCTAAGAGGAAGCATGCTAATCCTAAGGGTAAAGGACAAATTTTCAATTATGTCTATCCAAAGTATAGGAAGGACTCTCAGATAAAAGAAAAGGATTCTGAGATTGATGATTCGGAGAACATGGCTTATGGAGTTAGCCGCATCTCTACTTCAACCACTTACGGTGGAATTAGTGGTGGCCTTGGCTTAGCAAGGCGTGACCAGCCACTTCTTCTTCGACCATTCCTCCCTTGCCTTCAAAAGCAAGAAGAATGCTCCTAGAAAATACGTAGTCAAGCCAAAGCCGGTTCCCTTTGTCAAAGCTAAAACCCGGCTGCTCCCAAACTTGACATGCAACTCTTAAGAAAAGTAAAGAGTTAGTAAATACACATGATACTTGTAGTTTTCATCAACATTACGTGTGTGATAATTATGGTCGTAAAATTTCTTTGCCGAATGCCTTTGGCGATTCGCATCTAATCCAAAAGGACTTCACCCTCCTACGTGAAACAGATGTGGGTTGTCAAAAGGTGCTAACCCTAGGACCCAAGAATAAAAGGGGACCTCATTCTTAAATGTTTATCTTTCGGGTCCTCTCGCTTCATGTTTGGATCTTCCAAGGCAAATTCAAATGAATGGTATCTCGACGGTGGTACATTCCAAGACACATGACCAGGAGATATCACCTTCTTGGAAAGATGTTCGTGAAGAAAATGGTCCATTAGTAACGTTTGGGGATAACAACGAAAGGAAAGACAATTGGATATGGAGTCATTCGAAAAGGAAATCTAACTATAAAAGAAGTATCTCTAGTCGAAAGGACTCAAGCATAATCTTCTCTCCATATCTCAATTTTGTGACAAAGGATTGCCTTGCAACTTTACTTCAACAAATTGCTTTATCAAAGATGGCACATCCGGAGTCACGTTGCTCAAGGGATTCGTAAGAATAATGTTTACATTATAGATTTTAATTACGCTTGTAATCTTACTAATCTTTGTTTTGTAGCAAAAAGTGTGAGTGAAAATAGTTGGTTGTGGCACAAAAGACTTAGTCATTTGAACTTCAAGTATCTATCTAAAATTGGAAGAGAAAGTCTAGTTCGTGGTCTACCAAAAGTAGGCGATCACCACGATAAGAAGTGTCTTTGCATGTCAACTTGGCAAACAACCCAAGGCATCTTTCTCAGCCAAGACCGTGCCTTCAACTTCAAGATGTTTGCAACTACTTCACATCGATATGTTTGGACTGTCACCATCGCAAGCATTGGAGGAAGCAAATACACTTTAGTTGTGGTGGATGATTACTCGCGATATACATGGGTCAAAATGATGATCTCCAAAGATGATTGTTATGATATTTTGACCTCACTCTTTAGACGACTCCAAACACAAAAAGAAGATGACATCGTTAGTGTTATCGGATCATGGGCCCGAATTCAAAAATAACGGTGTAGCTCGATCTTGTGACGACCATGGTATTGACCATAACTTCTCTGTTCTTTGGAGTTCCACAACAAAATGGAGTTGTGGAAAGAAAGAATAGAACGTTGATTGAAATTTGGAAAGACAATGCTCGTGAAACTGACTACCACATACTTTTGAAATTTGAAGCTACCCAACACAGACTTGCTTCACTCAAAATAGATCTCTCATCAACAAGACCTACAACAAGACTCCTTATGAACTTTGGAGAGGAAGAACCCCAACATAGCCTTCTTCAAAATATTTGGATGCAAATGCTTTATTCTATATAATGGAAAAGAGCATCGAGGTAAATTCGCTCCTAAAGCGAGATGAAGGTATTTTTGTTGGGTATGCCAAACACTCTAAAGCTTTTCGTGTTTTTAATAAAAATAGTTTAAAGATAGTAGAATGTTCATGTTACTTTTGATGAACATTCTCTCCTTGAGCCACATTTGGCTCCAAATGTTCTTGATGATTTTCTTGAGCCTAATGAGACATGTAATCCTCCTCAAAATACACCTAGATCAGAAAATCACTCAACTCAAGGAAATCCATCAACTTCAACCGCACCAAATTTTTCAAATCCAACATCGAAGTTCCCTGCACTGAAGATGTTCACTCAGAAGATGATGCAGCTGAATCAAATCCCATAAATTCCATAGAGCCTATACCTCAACTCACTTACTTTGATGGCTCAAATGATGTTCCAATAGAAGATCTTCAACAACAAACAACTCAACCAGACTTACCTCCAGAAATTCATGAGGTTAGAGATCACCCAATTGAAAATGTCATTGGTGATTTGTTCTCTGGGGTTCAGACAAGAAGTTCTCGCTATGATGAATACACTTCATTCATATCTCAAATTGAACCAAAGAAAGTTGATGAAGCACTCCAAGATTCAAGTTGGGTTGTGGCTATGCAAGAAGAGCTCAACCAATTCGAAAGATGTAAAGTTTGGACCTTAGTTCCAAGACCCGAAGGATCAAGGAGTAATTGGTACAAAATGGGTGTTCAGAAACAAGATGGATGAGAATGGAAACATCACAAGAAACAAAGCAAGGTTGGTTGCACAAGGATATAGACAAGAAGAAGGAATCGACTACGACGAAACCTTCGCTCCCGTTGCAAGACTTGAAGCCATAAGAATTTTCTTAGCTTATGCCTCCTTCAAAAGATTCAAGCTTTATCAAATGGATGTGAAGAGCGCATTTCTCAACGGTGAACTTCAGAGGCAGTCTATGTTGCATAACCTCCTGGATTTGAAGACAACAAACATCAAGATCATGTATACAAACTCCAAAAAGCTTTATATGGACTCAAACAAGCTCCAAGAGCATGGTATGATACTCTATCTAAATTTCTTTTAGAAAAGGGCTTCAAACGAGGTAAAATCGACACAACTCTTTTCATTGCCAAATATAATGATCATACATTACTTGTTCAAATATATGTTGATGATATCATTTTTGGCTCTACTAATGAAATTTTGTGTAGCGTTTTGAGAAACTTATGAAAAGCAAGTTTGAGATGAGCATGATGGGAGAACTCACATTTTTCCTTATGCTCCAAATCAAACAATGTAATGAAGGATTCTTCCTTAGCCAAGGAAAATATACTATAGATTTAATCATGAAATATGGACTTGAAAATGCAAATGCATACGACATTCCTATGGCCATTGATAACAAGACTGACAAAGTCTTGAAAGGTAAAAAAGTTTATCAAACTTTATATCGAGATATGATTAGATCCTTACTATACTTAACTGCAAGTAGGCCAGATATCATTTTTAGTGTTTGTGTTTGTGCTCGCTATCAAGATGAACCTAGAGAAGCACATTTTATAGTTGTAAAACGTATAATTCATTATCATTCTGAGACTATTAACCTTCGACTTTGGTATTCCAAAGATTCAACTTTTGATCTTATAGGTTACTCGGATGCGGATTATGCGGCTGCACAATTGACGGGGAAGAGCACCGAGTGGAACTTGTCATTTCCTTGGAAATCGACTTGTTTCATGGGCCGGCAAGAAACAAGCTTCGGTGTACTGTCTCAACAACGGAGGCTGAATACATCGGCTTCTTTGGAATTCTTTGTTGTCGAGATCTTGTGGATGAAGCAACAACTAGTTGACTATGGCGTTCATGAAGAAAATTGTCCAATCTATTGTGACAATACATCAGCCATTGCAGTATCAAACAACCATGTTATGCACTCTAAAACCAAACACATCGATATCAAATATCACTTTCTCAAGGATCATGTTGAAAAAGGTAACATTCATTTAGAGCATATTAGTGTGACAATCAAATTGCGAGATATTCTTACCAAGGCTCTAGACTCCAAGAGATTCGTGTTCTTAAGAGGAGAAATGGGTATGTTAGAACTCAAGTAAAACTTGTCCATATTTGCTTAACTAACAATTGTGTGTTTTAAGTTCATGTTCAAGAAACAGGTCAATAGTCTTTAGCATACATATGCCTCATATGTCTCACTGACCGCATTCCTTCCTACGGTCAAAATACATGATTTTGACCGCATAACTCATCTGACCGCATGAAGAATCAAGTTTTCAACACCAAGTCTTGAAGAAGTCTATCTTAAATCAAAGTATGTGACATTGACCGCATTTCTTCCTACGGTCAAAGATATTTTCATATCACTTGGCTTTGTAGAAGCCTTACACGGTCAAATGAATCACCACTTTGACCGCTCAAGTATGTATCTCTGAAAAAGTTTTTAACTTAGGTTATTTTCATATCACTTGGAACTTGTCTCTCTTGAGACATGATAATTGCAAAAAGGGTACTTTTGTAATTATATTTCCCTCGTTTTTTTCATTTAATTCAAATTCTCTATAAAAGGGACAATTTTGTCTTTCTTCAATCTTTTGCTCCGCCCTCATTGGTTAACAAGAAGGAGTTGAAAGGACTCTGTAAGCAATAACCAGTGGTTAATGCAGTACACATCTCCACCACTACTCCTCCCCATTCCTTCACTCCACTACCCCCCCACCATTTTCACAAACCAACAAAAATCTGCAGCCACCTCTCCATATACTCTGTCGTCCTTCTCTCTCTCTCTACTCTCTCACTACGTTTTTCTCTCTCTTCGATTCTACTATAAAATGAATCCCAAAGTTGAGAAAGTCTCCAAATACTCCAAATCCTCTAATCCGAGTGAAGAACAATCACCTGATCTTAGCAAACCCTACGTATTCGTGATGGTAAGAATTTCTGAACCATAATATTTTTTTTTTAGTTTTTGATAGGTTTCAAACCCTTGGTATTTCAAAATTCTTAATTTGTAATTGTTTTTGTCTTTGATTTTTCTCATCTGATTTGTTCCTAGATATTGTTTATACTCATGATTATACATTCACCTCTTGTTTCCTCCGTTAATTTGAGTTAGGTTAGAAAAATCACCATTGTTGGGTTCGACTTTCTAGAACCCCCATTGTTGATTACTGCGTTTCTTAAGCATAGTTTTGATAAATTGTTGTTCAAATGTTGTTCCTAAGAACTCCCGAGATCTTGTTCTTACAAATTATATACATTTTCATGTATTTAAAATACGGGCTTTTAGTGTTCATCGTGTTCTTCGTATGTTCTTCGTGTGTTCATACACATTTCTTCGTTTTAATGTATATTTTGGTTTCATTAATTATTCATTGTTGTTAGTGCCTTTAGATCCATTATGACTTGCTCTCTAAATTGTTTATCAATACTTAGTCATTTCTATGAATCCTTGCTATCAAAGTTTGGCCGTGCATATCCCTTGAAAACTTTGACCGGACACCAACTTTGACCGTACCAAAGTTTTGGCCCGAAGTAAGTGTGGATTTGACCGCACTTGGGACTTGGTGATTTTTGATTGTTTATCAATAACTTTGACCGCATGAATTCATTCTCATTCATTTTCTAACTTAGAATGTTTCTATTTCGGAATGAAAAACAGTTCATTCTGGACATATCATTGATGTCAATGATGTGAAATTGGATGCTCTTGGTAGAAATCTAATCAAACGACTTGAAAGCTACGGAATCTTGCCATTCTTTGCCATGAATCGGTCTACTCACATACCGGCTATGTAGATCAATTCTTTCACTTTGCACATGAGAAGGCAGACAAGGATGATGATGGAATTCCATACAAATATGTTCAATCTGCATTTCTTTGGATTCCCTCTCTCTGCGATGATGAAGACATTCTTTGAGATTTTGGGTCTTGAGTTCAATTCCAAAGCTCCATTGAACTGGATGAGCCAACTCTTGAGAAGCTTGCCACAAGACTTGTGGGAAGAGCGATGTCACTAACGTTCCCGGGAAGGAGTTTGATGAGATGATGTATCACATCGGCTACACAGTTGACCATTGTCTATTACGCAAAGCCGGCAACCATGCTAACTTCAACCATGAGCAATGGAAGATATCAGCAGCAATCTACTTGGGAAAGAACCTAAATTGGCCTTTGATCATTTACAAGAGACTTATGGCTCGTATTTCAATTTATCAAAGAGACGAGGCCGCAAAGAAGGTCAAGTCTGGACTCACAAGCAGCGGTATCTCTCATGTTGATGCACACCGAAAAGATTTACGAGGAGGTTAAGCTCAATGACCATCTGGTTGAAAAGATCCCTCGGTCAAAAACTTTTACCAAGGGAACCATGAGAACAATCTTTCGCAACTACTTTGGGGATTCGTTATACAAGTTATATCACGCGAGAAATCCAAATGAGAAATATGTACCGCCAAAGTTTCACTCCAAGTCTCAAGTTTCAAATCCCGACAATGGCTCCGGTCAAAATAAGGAAGAAGATGGAACGGTCGAAAGTCTTTGAACAGTTGGCCAAATCTGCTGAAATCAAAGATAAAGGTAAAGGAAAGATGTCCGAGCTATCTAAGGCGAGAGAAACCGAGATTGCTAGAAACATGAAGCCAAGGGATTTGAAAATTAATGAGAAGCCTCGGTCAAAATCTACTACCCCTTCGTCTCTCTAAATACTCCAGCTTGCTCCTAAAGTACCCCCATCCACTAAACCCTCCTCCAAAATCAATCCTCCAAAATCAACCAAAGCAAAGACAACCTCTCAAATCATCCAAACCCTTATCTCCACATCTTAAAAGGAAAACCTCTCTAGCTGAACAAGATGCTGAGAGATTGAAATATGCTGAAACACTTGCCTCTTCCAAACCCTCCAAAGATGCAAATCTTGAGGGGGAGCTTATATCTGATCCTAAAGCTGCGAGGAAAAGAAGACCATCTACTCCAAGTCCCAAGAAGATCAAGCGAGTTAAAATTCCAACTCCTCCACGTTCACCTATTATGACTCCAACCGGTTCTCCCACAAAGAAATCATCTATGGATGACTTTGATGAATGGGTAGGAATTGCCTCTCCTCGTAAAGGATCAAAAGACAATGTTGAGCTTGAGGAAAGTCTTGAGAAATCTAATAAAGAAGAAGAAGGAGAGAAGTCTCGAAAGTGAAAAAGACTCAGCAGAGACAGATTCTAAAGATTCCTTCGAGAAGGATGATGAAGAAGAGAGTGACCAGATTGAAGCAACCAAAGAAATTTTTGACCGTGAAGAGGAAGCTGAAAATGTGGTTTTGGACTCAAATCTTAACCGTGTCCCTGGTCAAACAAACACTCACATAAGGTTTGACACTCTCTCAAGCTCTTCTCATTCCAAAGCTACATCTTCTCCTCAGGATACTCCTCGCATAAAACTCGTAAAATGAGGATACTATTGATCCAAGCAAGGTTGTCTCTGATAGTGATAGTAATCAAGAACTCATTCTGGCCGTAGCAACTTTATCCAATGTGGTTTTGGATACTCAAAATCAAATGGCGCAAATCGTGATTACTCAGGATGAACTTAAGGAAAGTGTCAAGAGTATTCATACTATTCTTCAAGACCTCCCCTCTTTGATTGATACCATTAAGGGGGAGAAAGAGGCTCTAAATTCTTTGACCGCAGAAATGAAGAATTTGACCGTAACTCAAGTAAGCTCAAGCACTTCTCAAACTTCCAAGGTAATTGAAGTCTTGAAGGAAGGGTTAAAGATCCAAACTCATGCCATCAAGCAAATTGTCATTGATGAAATGATGAAGGCTAGCACTGAAGTGTCCAATGCCTTAGCTCATGACAAAGCTGATACTGTGGCTGCCATTCAAGGTTCTGAAAAAGAAGTTACAAAGGAAATAACCAAGCAAATTGATGCTTCTCTTCAAGCCACCATTGCTCTTACCTTGAAAAAATTGAAGAAGATGAAATTAAGTGTTAAGTCTAACACTGATAGCATCACTCACCAGACCAACAAAATTGATGATCTCAAATCTTTTGCTGCTGGTAACATTCAGAATCTAAGTGATGTTGTCAATGAGGAAATAACAACCCTTCGAAATGTGTTAAGAAATGTTGGTGTTGAAGGGTCTGAATTTTTCCTACCTGAAGTCTTGCCACCCCAACCTAATCTAAGAGAAGAAGAATCACCAACTTCTATGTGATCAACTCGTAAGCTCCAGAAAATGACTTGGTTCTTCAAGCTCAAGTTCAGAACCAAGCACAAGCCCAAGCAAAGGGAGACTCAAAGGATTGGCTGGCAAGGTGAAGGAGAAGCTCATGTGCACATCCCAGGACTTTAGCTTTTGAACGAAAAGCTACTTTTGACCGCAAGAGCAGTTTGACCGCACTGCCTTGTGTTTTATTCTATCCTTTCTTTTGTTTTGAACAATTTTAGCTTTATGTCTATTTTGGATGTCACTTTGAAACTTGTTTTAGTTTATGATGGCATATCATTCTATCTCTCTAAATCTTAAGAACAATGATTGCATTTCTTTTGAAACCAATGCACTCAAGCTCATTATCTTATCCCTAAGTGCATTTGTTTTAAACATTTAGTTTAAATGCATTCCATGCTTAATGTTTATATTTTTGAAAGCACTAAATGTATATTTCTATCTTATACTTTGTATTTGTTTTCTTTTATAGGAAGATAGAAATCTATGACTTAGGCTTAGTGTGTACATTGACTTGGGACATGAGTTTCATAAAACTTATTTCTTTTGAAACATGTTACCAAGTACAATGAATTAGCCTCTGTTATAGTAGGTAATGGTCTCAATCAAATAGGGGGAGATTGTTGGGTATGCTTATTATAAACCCCTCCTATTACTTGATTTGATTGATACCATATAACCTATCTTTTAAATTTCTTGGACTTTAGGTGTGAATGTAAGAAGTCTTTAGACTTAAAAAATTAGTTAAGTCCATTTCAGTTTGATAGGCTTGAGTAGGATGGCTCTTAAAATTCAACTTCAAAGACTCATTATCAAAGGCAAGGTCAAAGATCAAAACTGTCCAAGTAATGATCACTTTGACCGCAAGGATCAACTTGACCGCAAGGATCACTTTGACCGCATAGTTTTTGACCGCAAGACCAATGTTTGGCCGCAAGATTTGATGTTTGACCGCAAAACCTTAGTTTGGCCAGATGAGAGTATTTGACCGCAAAGTGCCGCTTGACCGCAAACTACACTTTGACCGCAACTCAGTTCTTTGAAGGTTGATTTGAAGACTTGAAGAAAACGACAAAGGTTTGGTATAATTAACTATGGTTAACTCTAACTCCAACTTAGAGTTCAAATTATACCGTTGTAGATTTCAAATTCAAAAGGAGACACTGTTGTATAACGTTCATATAATACAACCGCTCCACCTCTCTCGCAACAACAAAACAAGGCAAGGACAAAGCACCAATCGATTTCAACAACACTTGTCCTTGAAACTTTGTCTCCAAGACTCTCCAACGGCTAGTAGCCCAAGCAAAGGCTATAAATAGCCCTTATAATTCACCTTGGAGATGTGCCCGAGATTAGCCGAACATACAAGAGAAAAACCTTTGTTGTCACCAAGAAAAGTGTTGAAGATCAAGAGCAAGATTTCCGTAATCATTCGCATCTTCAAGCATCTCCTTCAAGCTATCAAGAAAATATTCAAACCTGTAATCTCAAGCCTTGTAAACACAAACAAGACTCATCGCTCTCTAATCACTTAGATTATTAAAGAGCTTTTGATTCTTGAATCACACACACCCCCTTTGATTTAATCACATAGATTATATCATTAGGGAAACACCGGTTTTAGTCTAGGATCTGTTCTTCATAGAAATAGGTTTTTGATTCAAGCTTTTCACTTGATAATCTGTAACAAGCAAGGAATCAATATAAACCCCATTTGAAAATCCAAGACTAACCATCTTGGTAGAGGACGTAGATCTTTAACGATTGAACCTCTCCAAATACTTGTGTTCTTTACTTTACGCATTTATCTTCCATTTCATATTACTTGTGTGAATTGTGTTTATATGTTGTTATTGCCTTAGCTCTTTGAATCCACATCTCTTTCAACCAAGTTTGTTTTCCTTATCAAATCTCAAGTTTTGACCACAAACTTACTTTGGCCACAAAAATCTTGTTTTGATTCACAAAGTTAGATTTTGACCACAAACTCAGTTTGACCACAAAATCTTCCCTTTGACCGCAAAACATCTACTTTGACCGCAAAACCTCTACTTTGATCACAAAGTATATTTTTGGCCACCAAACCCATTTTGACCACTCTCTTACTTAGAAAAACTTCCGCTGTGCATTTTACTCTATCTTGATAGTGAATCATAGATTGTACTCACTATCAAATCTAGTAAGTACTTGGTCGAATTTTGACAAGGGTCGAAAAAGTTTACATAGCTATTCACCCCCCCTCTAGCTATTTTCTTTACCCTTGTTGTACCTTTGGGACCAACAGTCATGACGAGGAAACCCCCCGACTCATTGACCTTATCGGCAAAGCGTCGCCTAAGCGTCATGACGAGGAAACCCCCCGGCTCATCGACCTTATCGGCAAAACATCGCCTAAGCGTCATGACGAGGAAACCCCCCGGATCATTGACCTTACCGGCAAAGCGTCGCCTAAGCGTCATGACGAGGAAACCCCCCAGATCATTGACCTTATCGGCAAAGCATCGCCTAAGCATCATGACGAGGAAACCCCCCGGCTCATTGACCTTATCGGCAAAACATCGCCTAAGCATCATGACAAGGAAACCCCCCGGCTCATTGACCTTCCCGGCAAAACATCGCCTAAGTGTCATGACGAGGAAACCCCCCGACTCATTGACCTTATCGGAAAAGCGTCGCCTAAGCGTCATGACGAGGAAACCCCCCGGCTCATTTACCTTATCGACAAAGCGTCGCCTAGGCGTCATGACGAGAAAATCCCCCGGCTCATTGTCCTCATCGGCAAAACATCGCCTAAGCGTCATGACGAGGAAACCCCCCGGCTCACTGACCTTATCGGCAAAACATCTACGACCTATGTGCGAATTATCTTCCTCATCATAGGTAGATGAAAGAAGTATAACCCAAGTGTCATAACGAGGAACATCCCTCGGACCAATGACCAAACGGAAAAAATTACGTTGAAGTACGAGATGATTTCTCGGCTTCCCAAAGTTTGTACAGGCATTCAAGCAAAGCAAATAAGCAAAGCAGTTTATACTAAAGCAATAAATGAAGACAAGGAAGTCCTCCATGTCAGGATCCGGGATGGTGACCTGTTGGGTTTGAGCTTTCTCCTCGGCATCCGCCTCATCATCTTCCTCCGTGCAAGGATCCGGGATGATGACTTGTTGGTTTGAGCTTTCTCCTCGACATTAGTCTCCTCGCCCGGCACCCCAGCATCCGCCTCATCATCTTCCTCCGTGCAAGGATCCGGGATGATGACTTGTTGGGTTTGAGCTTTCTCCTCGGCATTGGTCTCCTTGGCATCCGCCTCATCATCTTCCTCAGTGCAAGGATCCGGGATGATGACTCGTTGGGTTTGAGTTTTCTCCTCGGCATTGGTCTCCTCGGCATCCGCCTCATCATCTTCCTCCGTGCAAGGATCCGGGATGATGACTAGTTGGATTTGACCTTTATCCTCGACATTAGTCTCCTCGGCCGGCACCCCAGCATCCGCCTCATCATCTTCCTTCGTGCAAGGATCAGGGATGATGACTTGTTGGGTTTGAGCTTTCTCCTCGACATTAGTCTCCTCGGCCGGTACCCCAGCATCCGCCTCATCATTTCATTCTTGAACCAGCGGACAACTGAAGCGACACTTGTCACGTGACGCCTGTTCGTATTCTTATAAACTGAGGTAGATCTCACTTCCTCCTCGTCATCGACATGGTCGAGCTAGGAAGTCGGGGGCCACTGAACGGAATATAATTCTCCCCCTATTAAATACCCCTAAAAATAAGGAAAGCAATTAGCACACAGAATCCTAATCCAATAGGAATTTATTCTCACTCTAGAAGTCTTATTTGGAGTGGACTCCTAGCGGGCTAAGGAACCTAAATTAGACGAAGATTCACTCTCCTAATACAAGTCAACTATGGAACTCCTATTCTTGGAGGACACACCACTTGAAAGCTATAAATAAGGGTCAAAATCCTCACACGAAGGAGGTACATTCAAACACCCTCTCAATACTATAATACGCCTTCCCTCCCGGTTTACATCCTCTCCATATACAGATGCTTATTCTCACGCCGGAGGGTTTGCGCGGGGGTAACTCCCCGCGCCCTAACGGTGTTTGTTTTGCAGATCCGTTCGTCGTTCGTCCAGGAATCCAACGTCGCGTTCCCGACTGATCAGGTACCCCCGGTACCGCTCATTTTTTGCTGCATCAGTTATGAACTCTTTTTAAGGATTACAAAATACATATTCTAAAAAATGGTTATTGTAAATAGAAAAAAATCATAAACATTCTTGATATTTACTTTAGAAGTGTTAGTTTTACAAAAACTAGTGTTGCCCTCGCACGGGGAGTTATTGATGCTTATTAATAGACGGAAATTAAAACAAAAATGAATGGCCAATAAAACAAAAATGAATGACCAATACAAACAAAAATGTATATATTGTGGAAAATTTTCTTAAATACCACATTGTCAATACAACCAACATAATGACCAATAATATCATCATTACATATCAATAATTTAAAATCAGACGAACTTTTAACTCTCGAGAAAGCAACATACAGTTGGTTATGATAGAATACATGCTTATTTAAGATTACACCAACAAACAATAACGATTGACTTTGGTTTTTAGGATGGATGGAGTATTTTTTTAAAAAAGTATTATTAACTATTGCGACAAGGATAAAATGGTTAATGATCCTTTGTAACAACAATTCAAACATATTTATCACCAAATAGTTAGGTGATAAACAACAAGTATAGATGTGTGCTTCCAAGGGCCAGTTGTCCTTAAGACTGGAAGCAATAATAAGGGTTTCTGACGCGACAAACGCCTATGAAGTTCTAGCCGTCGTCCTCTGGGTCAAAATCTTTGATCTTCACATCGGCATCTTCTCCGTACTGAATGCAGTTGTCAATTTGCGACAGAACATACTCAATACTGTCATATGAGACAACCATGGGAGGTAAGAGACTGTTAATGGCACATTCAAAGCCATATATAACATCATCCTTCCGCTTAGGCAACTCGTTTTGCATATTCTTTTATATATATATATATATATATATGTATATATATATATGTATGTATATATGTGTAGGGTCACGCTCCAATGAGAACCGTTTAAAATGAAAACCGTGAGAACCACTTGTATACACTTGTATACAGTAGATATTTAGCTACTGTATACATATACAATAGACATTATACATATACAGTAGATACTTAGCTACTGTATACAAGTGTATACGCGTAGTTATACACTTGTATACAGTAGATACTTAACTACTGTATATGTATACAGTAGCTAAGTATCTACTGTAAATAAGTGTATACAAGTGGTTCTCACGGTTCTCATTTTGTTATGGTTCTCATTTGAGCACCTACCTCTCTCTCTCTCTCTCTCTCTCTATATATATATATATATATATATATATATATATATATATATATATATATAAATCTTCAACTTAAACAAAAGCTCAAGCAGCTTTAGCTCCATTTCAATGCCAACACACAATTTTTTTTTTTTTAAAAAAAACATATATTCATATTACACTTTTTGATTGAGAGAGATAGAAAAGGAACTTGGTTTCTTAAAATTGACACCACAAGAAATAAATTGAGGGTGTTAAAGAAAAATTTCTAGGCTCTAATCATGATATTTATGCAAGATACTAAAACCATGACCAATCCAAATGTCTGCATATAAACTATTCACGAACATCCAGTAGGCCCAAACAACTTACGACTGCACAAAATTTCAAATCAAGTGATGTGGGTTCGCATAGGACTAAACATTGAAAAGCTCATCCCACACCAAGAGAGATGGAGAAAGCGAGAGAGAGAGAGAGAGAACGGTCGAGGGGATTACCTGCTCTCTTTCCTCAAATCGAGAGGGACAAAGCTCACCATGCTATACTGATCCACCTGAGAAGAAAACAAATCAACTAGGCATTTTAACTATTCATAACACTATATACTCCCTCCGTCCCACCAAGAGTGTCACCCTTTTAGGGGTGACACGCAAATTAAGGAAAAAAGGGGGAAGAAAAAATGTTGCGAGTGTAATTTGAAAATAGGAGAGAGAATTAGTGGAGGAAATAGTGAATTTAAAAAGTGTTGTGAGTGTAGAGGAGAGAGAATTAGTGGAGGGAATAGTGGATGGGATAATAGGATATTAATAAAACATTTCCTTTTTAGGAAAGGTGACGCTTCAAACGGGACGCCATTTTGGGTAAAAAGTGACACTTGGAGTGGGACGGAGGGAGTATATTTGAAGGACTACAAAGACTGGAAACCTTGAATGAACTATTTTTTATAAAGTGTCAAAAGGGATTACAAAAGAGCCAGAAAAAAGGCGCATGTAGGTCACTTACAAATGGTAGTAAGAAGTAGGGAGGAAAAGTAAAACTACAAGTGATAACTAACAAGTGATGCTGATGGTTTTCCAGCAAGGAAAATATGTAGGCCAATACTTCCTTACAGATCTCTACGGTATTTACACAGTCCAACATACATGAAATTCCCTTGGATGAACAACTCCAAAATCCATGAATACCCTCCCAAATTTATATTAGTGGGCAGTGATCTAAAGTGATGCATAATTTTTTAACATTACATGTTGGAAGTCCTCAAAAGGGTTATAATTTGTGCCTAGTGCAGATATAAGTGGCAGATTTTTACTACTATACTATTGAGGTGAGCTACACAATAAGGAAAAACTAATTGAAATACAGGTACTGTATGAAGATTCAACTTTCTATACAAAAGAGATAAGCATCAACAACAACAAACCCTTAGTCCCAAAATGATTTGGGGTCGGCTAACATGAATAGTCATATGGAATCGTCAATTGAAAAAAGGGAAGAAACTCAAAGAAGAAGTAGGTGGGAAGAAAATTTGAAAATAATAATAAATATAAAAAATTAAAAGAAGAGAGAGAAAAAAAAATATCAAACCCCCATCATCCACATAGATTTTTTCCCTCCACTCCATTCTTTTCAACGCTTTCAAGCATTCTTATCCATGCTTGCTTAGGCCTTCCCCTACCCCTCACCACCTTATCACTTCTCTATTCTTCATGCCTCCTAGCCGGTACATCACATGGTCTCTGTCTCACATGACCAAACCAACTTAACAGATTCTCCCTCATCTTATCCTCAATAGAAATACACATACAACAAAAAATAATATTGCACTATATGAAGGGAAGAACCTCCAGTTTGTAGCTCAAAATTTTCAGCCAAGCATCTATTGAGAAGCAAAATGCTAACCAGTCCTTGCTATCAGAGGCTCTGGTAGTGGCTTGAAAAGCGATCACTAAGTGGACAGACCCAAACTGAAATAGATAGTGAATCCTCAATAGAAATACACATACAACTTACCACTTCAACCAAAGATTTATTAAGCTTCGCAAATTGAGGAGCCATGCGTCGATTCAACTCTGACAGCAAAGTTAGAGGTTCTGGATTCAAATAACTAAAATAAATAGAGACAAGAGGAAATAAAAGTTAGAAATTTGAAGTTAAATAACACATGAATAAGCTGTGATTCAGTGAATTTGAAAGAAAACAACTTACTCTTCGATGTCCCTTTTTCTTGTTACAAGGTCCATTTTTGATAGAATATTAACATATGGTAACTCAAGTTGAACCATAGCAGAAAGTGAGGCCATGCAGCCACTAATGAACTTGGTCACGTCTGTTATGAACTGATAACAAAAGAAACTAAATTTCAGACTCCATAATGATTACAAAAAAGTTAGATAGTAATCAGAGGGAGAAAAAAAGGATACCAACCTGGGAATCAAGCAGGTAAACAACACAGACATTGAAATTCTTACGTTTCAAATGCTCCACAAAATTCTTAAGCACGGGAACATGGGAAAAGAGTTCTATCTGGCCTAATAAGTCAAAAGGTTAAAAAAAAAAAAACGTTATTACATACACCGACTCAGAAAAAATAATTTTCTTTTTTTGGCATGTCTGCTGCATTAATTCAGCAATCCGGGAATAGGATTATTGGGACGGAAGTGATAATTATATATAGCTTCACAATTAAAATTCAAACGATTTTTTATTTAAATTACAAAATGAAAAGTACTTTCGGAATCGAGATTGAGCTTCTTCTGTGCACTGTTTTGGAAAGCATAGTAACATATAGAACCAGCAGAAGTTTGTCCTTCTCTCTCTCTTTTTTTACAAGTAGAAGTTTGTCCTTCTCTAGTTAAATTTATAGGCCAGATAACCTCTTCCTATTTAGGACTTGTTTCGTTCAGTCTTCGCTCATTTGGGATTGGCCAGGGTTGACATTCTGGCCTTCACATGATTTTTTCATTAAAATGCCATAGGCCATGCACGAGTCTTGTCACTCTATTGTCCTAGGAGACACATTCTTTACAGTATTAAAGTATGTACTTCCGCATAGGTGCATTCTCGCTAGAAGTAGAATTTGGTGTCGTTAGTAACATCAAGCAGACATATGAAAGACATGAGTCGTGATACAAATCTGCGTGTGAAAGAGACAACAGTTTATTGGAGATAGGTATCTATAAAGTCAAAGGTTGTTCATAGTCTCAGGTTGTGAGATGAGTAGTAAGATGGGTTTATATTTTCTAGCAAAAATAAGCATAAGTCCAAATTAATTGTTCTAGATTGAATCATAATTAACATAACATAGATATCTACAATTGTACAGACATTTATACATAAATGTGCACACACACAAATATACATACATGCATACATATGTCTGTGATGTATATTTGTGTGTGAGTGTGTATATGTTTGTCTCTGTATGTACGTATATATATGTATAGGTACCTGGGCAATCAAAAACAAAATAATCATCGTCCATGTAGTTATCCAGTTCTTCTGTTAACCATTCATCCAACTTGTCCTCAAGGTGTCTGAAAGTGGAGATTTAAGGATCTCTTTCAAAGATTAGTTAGTTATGCCTTTAGGCTCTTTCACGTGGTTAGTAAAAAGCTCCATACAAATAAATGGACATCATAGTCCAAGAATGAATGAGCGAAAAACGATAAAAGGCTAGAAACTAAAAAATGTAAAGGATACTCCATGCAGTAAATAAGACCTCCATTTGGACCCAGTCCAAGTTCCTCCATAACATCATCTAACGAGATAAGTTCCCTAATATCTGCAACCATAAATATAATTAACCAAGAAGAACACAAATATACAAAATACATATGTATCATATGACATAGGATTTACCCATGGCAACAGGATAGTCAAAATTTTCCGCAGCAGGATCTAAGTTGACAATATGAATTGTTCGCCGAACAGTTTCACAGTGTCGGTACAGACTTGAGCAATAAGTAGACTGATAAATGGAAAAATAAATATAAAATAGCAGAAATAAAGCACTGTTAACCTCTGCAATTCAGAAAAAGACAAAATAATGAAACATTCTTTATAGACTTCTGTTAGCAAGACTAGCCAGTTGAATCAAATATTAGGTGTTGGAAACAAGAATAGGAGGTGCAGCAACAACGCAACAACAGCATAACTCAAGTACCAAAAAATAGTAATCACCTTTCCGCTTCCTGCAGGACCAATAACTAACTGTGCATAACCCATAGTTGCCGTCTCTCTCTCTTTCCCCTTTCTATTTTCCTCCCTCAAGCTGCTTTACTATATGAATATAGAGGTCCGAATAAAATTGGAGAGTCGAAATAGCCCAGTTATTGCAACCAGAGCATATGTTGCACACCAAACACCAGCCGCAAACAACAGATTCAGCACGTTAGAGTATGCCATAAACACCAGATGGAGAGGGAAACCATAACAATACAACCTGAACCAATATCAAAACACAAAGTAAACCTCTCTGATGAAATATATGAGGGACACATTAACATGAAGATGTAATCAGTGCAAATTGACACTCGTAACATGATCCTAGCTAGATAGCTTTCTAAGAGTTAAGTTAGTGGCAAAGAGCAGCCAGAGACAGTGGCAATGGGTATGATCAGAAGTGCCACAGACAACTACATTACTAGATAGGAATACTATACATATCAAAAGGAAATACTAAGTTACTTCACAACAATGGGGTAGGGACGGAATACATAGCAGCAAAGGGAAACATAAGAAATCAAAAGTCAAGGCCGGTGAACTCTGGAGTCTCAAGTAGTTTAACTTTTGTATAGATTTTCTTTTCTCCTAATCAACTAACCAACAAATGCAAGCCCAAGAAAGCCTGTATTAATATCATAACTCTCACAGTAAATTCCACAAACAGTAGATGGGCATTTTCTTTGCATACGTTATATCAAGATTTTTTGACTACAACTCCATTTCACAACATCAATCTTCGTAATGCAAAAATTGATAGGTATCTAAAATATCCACATCACAAAAATCCCTAAACCCACATCAAGAAAGTTCAAACTGATCTTTACTCCAAATTACACAAACCATAAGATGAATAAACATAATCATCTATATATCACGTAGTGTGTGTATGTGTGTGTGAAAGAGAGAGAGAAAGGGAGAGAGAGAGAGAGAGAGGGAAACGTACTTGTCAAAGAAGGGAAAGATGATGTTTGAGATTCACGGGCTGACTTTTCGAACTACTTTGCCTTTGTCTGTGCGCAAAGTTCTTCGCTCCTTCACAAAGCTGTCTCCTTTCTCTCTCCTCCCCCCCCCCCTCTCTCCTTTTTTATTTATTTTTATTTTTTTAAATTTATTTTGTATAGGTTGGAGTGGGCCCTATTGGGTCTTTTGTCGAGGGCCCAATGTCCACTGATCTCATTCATACGTGGTTCATGGGCCTGTTAAAAAGCCCAACTTGAGGTCCAGTTTTCTTAAGCTGCGTCATACCCGGGCTGAAAGTCAGTGTTCTCTCGTGTTTCTTCCCGGCGACCGGCGAGTTGCGGCAAGACTCTCCGACTTCAGGTTCTTTACTCCGTTTACGTTGATAATTAGAACATGCTGAGTTTATTTATCGAAAATTCTTTTAAGATTTAGCTTTTCCCGGAATAGAGAGAAATCAATTTCAATAGTTTGCGTTCATTCTTCATTCAAAATGCAAAGAAGTTCCAATTGTCTTGTTTTAATCTTTCTTGTTACTATATTGATTGTTGCGTTCATGTTTTCTTTTTTGGATTTATGTTTTTTTTTTTTTGATAATCTATTCAGAGCAGAGTTGGATTTTAGCTCAATTGAAAAGAAACAGTTTTGAATTAGGGTTATATATATATATATATATATATATATATATATATATATATATATATATATATGTATATATTGGTTTTATGAAATAGGGATCTTAGGTACAAAAAATAAGGGGTGAAAGTAGAGAAATAGTAGGTAATTCAAAGAATTAGTAGGTAATCAAATGCATGACTCACCTCCGGATTTAATTAGGGCTTACTCGTATCCAGTCCTTTAAAATAACCCATGTTCTCAAGGATAAGAATACTCAAAATTTGGATATTTGGACACTTTGAAAGTTGCCTTTTTCCAATGGGGATCATGATTCATAATTGAAGAGTCATTTGTAAGGTTATTCAGTAGTCGGTGTTATATCATCACTCAACCATGGTCAATAGTTTGAGGCTGGTGATTGGCTTATCCAAAATTTTATCCCTTAGGAAAATGTTAAGACACCTGTTTAGTCTTTTCTGCATGTGTATCTCTCTGTGGATGACGGGATTTCCTTTGCTTGAGCTTGATACCCACTAATCTGAATAGCTCCCGCTAAGATGCACTTGTAAAAATCTTGCTAGTGTCAGATAGTATGATCTATGTCACTTTTGTATTATTCAAACTTATGTGATGAACAATTGCGGCACTTTTTGGGGTGTGTATGGATGGGAATTGGTCAAGAAATATTAATAATTAGAATCTACCATCAACTACCGTCATAGTGTATGTGTATCTAAACGAGCTTTATGAATGCGCATTTTGAAATCTATGGATAGATCTTTCCAAACTTGAGTAGGGATGTGTAGGGTGGGAACAGGCCGCAAACAGAAATGTGTGTTGAATGTTGATTGTATTCCTCTAGCATACTCCCTCCGTTCCATAGTAATATGCACAAATGGGCTTGGTACAATAATTAAGGAAAAGGATGTATCGTGAGTGTAGCTAGTTGGGTAGGAGTGAGAAAGTGAAGTAAGTGGATAATTGTTGTGAGTATCTCAAGTGGATCCCAGTTCCATTTTGGGACATTGCTGATTACTTTGGGACGACGAAATGGTATCTTTTTGCATATTACTATAGGACGGAGGGAGTATATTACAATCGTTATCCCACCTTAGGCAGTCTGTTCTAAGCTGTGTCCGAATTGACCCAGCATCATACTTTTGGTGGTTGGTTTCCAGTGTGTTTATTCACATTTTGTCTCAAGTTTTTTGAGTATTTATTCGCTATTTCGTTCTTCTGTACCACACTTATGTTAGCCGGTGGAGAATCGATCGTTTATGTGATTAATTATGAGAGGAACTTCGTTTTGTATCTTTGGCATGTTATGTGAGGTTCAATAAATTCCTTTCTGCATCTTATTTTATAAATACTTGCTGCAGTGATATTAGTCAGTTGGTTAACCTTTTCCTCTTTTTTCTTTTGGCTATATGATTTGGATTAATTCTTACAGTTCTGTGTTTCTTTGCGTTGTACCAGGTATTTTTTGTGGAAGCTATTAACATTTCAGGGATAAAATGGTTCAGTTGTTTCTTTCTGAACCTAACTGGAATCTAGATGGAGATGACGAAGCTGTTAAAAAGATATTCTCAATCTTGAATGAGCTGGAGTCAATCATCTTGTCATTGATTGCATCAGAAGGTCGATCTGAGGCTCGACTTTGGCTTTGCAGATCTCTTTCAAGCATCAGTTCTATCATTCCCCGCCGTCAGCGTGAGCTTTTTGTGAACCTACTGAGATCAACACGGCTGAAAGAGGGCTTAGCAGCTCAACTTTTCCATATGATCTTTGAAAAGCAGCCACAAAAAGTGGGGCCTATAATTGCCAAGAAAAGTTGCATGCTAGAAGACTTCTTTAGAGGCAAGTTAGTCTAAACCTTGGATCAAATTTTGTATGATTAAGAGTTTCTTACCAAATTTTATATTTGCCGGGGCTATTGACCTTGTGTTGGGGCTAGTATATCAGTCACTGCTGTTATAAATTTCCTCTTTATCTTTGCAGAATAGTTTTGAATTCGCTCATTGGGGTTGGTGAGGTTGAATTACCATTTAATTGAGTACTTTCTGTTATTATTATGAAACATGCAGGAAATCCTCGACGAATTATGCTGTGGTTCTCAAACTTTGTGGGTAGTGGTGATTTCGAGCATAAAAGAGGGGCCAAGGCATTAGCCCAATTTGCTTTTGTGAATCGTGACATTTGCTGGGAAGAGCTTGAGTGGAAGGGTAAACATGGACAGTCTCCTGCCATGGTTGCAACAAAACCTCATTACTTTCTTGATTTGGATGTCCAGCAAACAGTTGAGAATTTTCTGGAATACGTGCCTGAATTTTGGTCATCCAATGAGTTTGCTGAATCCTTAAAAGATGGTGAAATTTTGTTCACTGATACAAAGTTCTTTGTAGATTTGTTTGTTGATATGATGTATAAAGATGACTTGAAGGAGGTATGGGAGCTCGTCTCTGACTTTTTGACTGAAGAACCTTTTGCATCGCTATGTCATCATCTTTCTGATAGCTCTTGATGAGAGGGAGTTATGCTTTTTCTCAAGTTAATTCGTAAATTTTTAAATCCAAAGATTGAGCCTATGAGTTATCTGAATCCATCTTATTGTCTGGAGATTATACTTTCAAAGTGCAGTGATTCAGATTCTATTGATGAGCTACTTCTGTTAAATGCTGTAACAAGTCAAGGGCGCCAGCTTCTTCGGCTTCTGCATGAAGAAGAGCACAAGGAAAAGAGAGTTAGAATCAAAGACATTGCACTACAGATTTGCACATCCTCAAGCCATTCTAGTTTGACTTCACTAATGAAAAATTGCTTCAAGACAAAAACCTTAAAAACAGTAAAATGGTTGGGTTTGCAGTCTTGGGCTATTCATTACGTGCTGTCGGAAGAATGTCAGAGTTCTGAATCCTGGGAAATGTTGTTTCATAGCAATGGAATAAGTTTTCGCCAATCTGACAAGTACCCATTATTGAATTTTAACCAAATCTCGGAAGAGAGTGAGTCTGAGTTGGATGCAAGGGGTTCAGTTAGGAATTCGAAGCGTAAGAAAAAGGAAAAACATAGGAAGAAAAGGAGAAGAAACCGCAGTCATGATGATGAGCTGCTAGAATTTGATTCGTCAAATCAGAGATTGGCTTTGCAATCCAAGGCTGGTGGTTGGTTGCTCTCTACTGATGGGTACTCTACTACATGGAGCTGCGTAAGTTCTTGATCCCTTCATGCTCACTTTACTAAACTTGTCTATATTTAGTTTACTTTCTTGTACCTCATGATTGCACTTTCCTATTTTAACCCCCCTCCCCACCATCTCAACCCTCAAAAAAAGAGAATGTGTGGTAATTCAGTCTTATTCACTCAATGGAAAATTCCTTACGCGTCACATTTCTAACTGATATATTGTCTGTAGGTCGATTTACCAGAACACTTGTCAAGTCATTGTTTTTCTACATGGATGAAGTGGATTTTTGCCAAATGGGGATACTCTTCTTGATTCTGTGTGTTGGTAAAGGCAGGCAAGTGCTTTGTGCTTTTCTACCTGACAGTCAAGGTTTGTGACAATTCTTTCCTACCCTCTCCGTCCTTATTTCCTCAACCTTGCATTCCTTCTAAATGTTAAACGTATTTTCATGTCGGGCAATGATTGCAAATCATCTTCTTTGGTGAAGGGGGGCGTTCAGGATCAGAAAAAACTTGTGGACGGACATGCTAAATTCAATTACTTCCTGATTGAGGCTTACTTGGACGGTATACATTTAATTAATTGATGAAAAGACTTTCTTCTCCTTAAATTCTCCCCTCTAGCTGTCAATTCAATGGCCATATTTTGTTGGGGTTGACCACTCAGCCTTGTTGCGTCTGCAAGTAACGTTCTTTGGACCGAATTTTCTACTCCATCGACGATTTACTAGCTCGTGGTTTTGGCTAATCAACTTCAACCTGATTTACTTTTACATCCTATACGAAAGTATATCAAGGAAACACACTTGGGTATGTGACTAGAGTTCTTCAAGCATACCGGAGCAGATTCGAGGATATGAGGCCAGATGTTACGTTATTATGTGTGTACATAGATCTGATGTACAGATGAACCGATTTCAGCTGTTGGAAACAGAGGTTCTAGGAGATGTAAAAAAAAAAAAGTACTCCGTATGTAACAATATTTGTGCAACACCATTTGATGATGGAAAATATATGCTTCTTTCCAGATCTATATTCCTCTCTATATATGTGTGTGTGTGTGTGTGTATCCAGACATTTTCTGCATCTGGATGAATAATGTATTGTATGGCATAATAACATTTAGATTGGTCCAACTAAATCTACTCCCTCCGACCCAAAATGATTTTCCCAATTTATTTTTTACTGTTAACACGAAGGTACTTTGATCAGTAAATTTAGGTTAATTTAATTATCATAATGGAAATTTAAAATTTGTTATTGATACACTATTATAAATACTATCAATAACAATTTTTTGATGTTCATTAGAATAATTAGATTAACTTTAAAATATTGCTCCAAGTACGTTCGTGTAAAAAAATAATAGGATGATCATTATGGAACGGAGGGAATAATATTGAGTTGGCAACAAATGGTAGCTAAAGTCACAACACATTCCAACTTTTAGTTTACACCAAATTACATGCCATTGATGGGTCCCAGCTAAAATACAAATTCAAGTACGACTGATGATTCCCAGATGAGCTATAAATATAATCACTTGAGGGAGTACATTATTGTTTATACAAAGCATCATTTTGGCTTCTGTGGTGGAACTAGTTGTTGATCCATGGGAAGAACCAGTTTGCATCAGAAACACCCTTCCAGATCTTAATAAGCTGCATCAAGAGGCGAAGATGAATCCGCTGTATCAGCACCATTATGCCCTGCAGTTGGAACAATGTAAAATCAAATACTAGGTCTCTTGAATTATATAATACTACCTCCGTCCCATAAAGACAATCTCATTTTTTTAGATAACTTTGATTGATTAATTTTTTATGTTAATTAATTTATCGAAATGAAATTTTAAAACTTGTTATGGACACAACATCAGAAGTATTTCTTTAGATTTTCATTAGAATAAATAAATTAACATTAAATTATTGGTCAAATTTCAATTAAAGTTATCTAAAAAAGTGGGACTATCTTTATATAGACATAGGAACAGGAAAGCTTACCTGATGATACGTATTCTGGCAGGCTAATATACTTGGGGCAGGAGCTTTTTGATGAAACCCTTCCATTACTATTCACACAGTCTCTAAACTGTAACAGAGATTTAAAATAGCAGAATCAGTAACTAAGCAACATATTCCCGTAGTAATAAGACAAGAACTTTGAGGGTGTTTTTATATATATAAGAAACAAACTTCTTGGTCAAAACATGTTATAACTTATAAACACAATTTTCTGATATAGGTTAATACGCAAGGGAGAGATATACAAGGTGAAAAGGATGAGTTCTACCTTGAAATCCTTATAGAAGCATAAACGGATCTCTTCGATTGCACCTTGTGAGCATACCAACTGTGGGGTTGTGTGAAAAGCATTTTGAATGGCCGAAATGATGCCTCCTACTGGATACTTCTCGCTGTTTGAAGGTACATACCCAGCTTCATTTAATACTTCCTGGTTTCATTTTGAATGATAAATTTACTGGTCAGGTCATTGAGAATGAGAGAGAATAGACGCAAAAAAAAAAAGAGTTTCTTTTATAAGAGCTACAAAAAATGCTTCTTAACAAGTCATTACAACTTTCCTCGTTATATCTCTTCTCTAAATATCCAGTCATATATTATACCTACTTCTGTCCCCCCCCCCTCCCCAAAAATAAAAATATTAAAAATAAAAATAAAAATAAATCTCTACTACAACCAAGCGCCAATCAACTGGTGGTACTACAATAGACCTAGAAACCAAGGATGAATGATATATCAATGAACTTAAGCAGACAGAGAAGCATGCATTATTAAGCTTAAAGAGCATTTCTGTGGAATGTGAAATGTGCATGCAAGCAATCATGACAGGAGAAAAGTGCAGCAGTATTTCCTATTCAGATCTTACCGTGACATTGTACTTAAAATAAAGGTTGAGGGTTGCCAGGAAATACGAATATTCATCCCGGAAGACTGGGGATGAACAGGTACCATGTTTTTCTGCAAAGAAGTTGCAAAATGGTAAGCATTAGAAAGTATTAAAAGAAATGAGCGGTAACGTAACAAAACATAGTGACAGATGGAGTGATACAGAAAGAATAGGTAGGTCAAGATCAAAAGATAACGATAGCTTTCTACAGTAACGTAACAAAACATGGTGACACAATCGAAGGCAACAAATACCAGGAGAGTTCCTGTTGAATCAAGTCAACCTTATGAAGTTAATAATCACACTCTCAAACCATAATTAAAAGATGGAAACACAGAATACCATAAAATAAATTATGTGTCACAAATATAACTAGCATGATAGCAACATATAATCGAAAACGATAAATCATACTCCCTCCGTCTCAGAATAAATGTAGCAGTTGACTTGTCAGCGTTTTTATGGAAGGTGCTTCACTAGTTTGTACAAAGTTAAAATTGCACTACGTCACTTTCCTTATTTGGAAACACAACATTTATTTTGGGACAAACCAAAATGGAAAGTACGACATTCCGGGACGGAGGGAGTACATCACTTCAATCTAAATAAATATTACTCCAATACGCTTGATACAACAAAACTCCAGCTAGACTTCATACTATGTGCTTTATGAGTTAAGTAAGCATGTTGATTCATTATTACTTACTTTATCAGCAAAAAACATGGCTGATATCTGATATTATAATACATTCTTTAGATAATGATGTGAAGTTCAAATGAAGCTTATGTTTGCACATTTCAAAAGTCGACTTCTGGATCTTTTATCACACACACTTCTTATCTGATCCCAGAAGGACTAAAAAGATGAAAGCACAAATAAAGATATAGGTACAATAATCTGTATTATGCAAAGGGAGAAAGATGATTACCCCACTGCCAATCAACATCCATTCATCCATGAAAGGAACAGAAGGAGAAATAGTTAGTTTCTGATGATGGTATATTACAATAGTAGTGATTAAGTCTTCAGTTACAAACCCCACCTCATGAGCCCAAAATACTCCCTTAGTGCCATGGCAGGTTGATGGTGAGCCACAACTTAACGATGGCCAATACTTCTCTAAACCAGCATGCAGCGTAGCAATCTACAAATGGACAAAATCACCAAATTCAAGTTAATTTGATATATCAGCTATAGAGAGTGACTAAACTGAAAGATAGCTTCCGAGTGGTCTCATCATTAGGAGGGGGGGTCAAGGAAGTGAAGGTTGATTGTTTTCTCCTTTTTTTTAATCCGGAGATGTCCATTCGCATTTCTGACTCATGCAGGCCAGGGACCACACCACATAGGACCTAAAGTTTTGGAAACAAGCTTTCACAAAATATTCAAGCATAATAACTTCTAAGAGTTACCCACTAATGGAAGAGCTTGTAAAACCTCTCAGCATTTGGATATTAAGGTCCAATAGTATAGGCTAACCAGGCTCGGCCCATAGAGTAAGCAGGGGAAGCTATTGCTTCGGGTCCCCAAAATATAAGCCAAAATTAGGGCCCCAAAATATCTACTTTTTGTATTAATCATAAACTGCTTGATATAAGACATTGTAACTTGCTTGTCCCAGCGGTTGTTTTAAAGGGATCAAAACTTGCAAACGTGATTTGTCCGGGTTCAAACCCCACTAACCCGTTATTTACAAAAAAAATCCTCATATATTGTAGTCTGTAATTTTAGTGGCCCATTAACTACTAAATTGTGGCCCAAAATGAGTAATACTCTGTATATGTTAGCAATACCATTGGGATTTGGGACCTCTTATAATTTTCTTAATCTTTCTTTTTGCAATTATAACTAAATTTTAGTTCAACTCATTTGCAATTATTACAATCTAAACAAATGCCAAAACTACTAAAATCAAAGAAAGGATAATTAAGAAGAGCGGCGTAAAAAACGAAGAGAAGCAAAATGAGGCACAAACAAGTAGAGATTCGAAAAAATGTCACAGAAAAATGGTTTGTTCGCACTAAAAGAATAAGGGGCCCCGATCAAAAAGTTAGCTTTGTGCCCCAAAACTCATAGGAACGGCCCCGAGGCTAACTGTCAAACAAAGTCCGTAATAAGAGAATACCTCTTTTTCGTCAAAATGTGAGGGATTGCAACACGAGGGCCATGTTCCATCATTATAGTCTGGCCACAGTCCATCTGCAGAACAAAGAAATTGTGGCATGAAGCATAAAAATCTAAACAAGATTAAGTAGAAGCTGTAATAGAGGAATCACTGGTCAGGTTCGAGTATGTGTGTGTGTGTGAGTGGGTGTGGAGAGAGAGAGTTTTTATGCTTGTGTGTGTGTTTATGTGTCTGCGTCCCTGCAAGAATGCATAGACAATGTCGAAAGGGATTTGAGTACACGGTGTACAACTATTACCACCCAAAAGCAGTAATTAAGAGAGTAAGCTTTATGTGAGCTTTTGTGCATTACAGCAAATATATGTTGATTTCAGAACATCTAAATCATAGACGAAAGGCAGAGTTGACTTACGGATTGTGAAAGTCGTAGGAGAATTTGATCTGTTAAGCACATAAACAACATATATTAAGTGTCACATCACCAAGTTTCCCATAGTGTAGTGGCAGTATATGAATACATTACATGGAAGTGAAACAACGAAAATAGTGACTGAAAGTTTTGATTTTAATCAATTCAATTTTTCCATTTTGTTTGGTTAGTAACATATCTAGTAAACAGAACAAGAAGGTTGTAGCCTGGTGGTAGGCACTCCTCACTTGAGACCAAAGGTCCCGAGTTCGAGTCACCAATGGGGGGAATATGGGAACATATGTTGATCCTCTTAAAAAAAAAAAAAAAAAAAAAAAAAAACATATCTAGTAAACACAGTCATAGGATACCCTCAGTGCATAATAGTACTGATACATAGAAGGGAGAAAGATCTATGGTTGCATTGTTTAACTTTCAGATTACAAATGTCATATGAAAAAATGAAGACGTAGTGTGATTGTCCTTCTAAGAGTCATTTCAATCTCTTCAAAGTTCTACTTACTAGGTAAAACTCCAGAAATGTCAGCACCACCATTATCTAAAACCAGCAAGCTGAATAGTCCACTACACAATTAGAGTCAACACTCCCTCTCTCTTTGGTCACAGCAGTAATCATATACTGTGAACTTGAAGTGAATTTCAAATATGCACCAAATACCTTCTCTGTTCCTTTTAATGGTCAAAATAAATTCTTTTTTTCATACCCAATAAAAAAAGTTTGTTCCTTTTGACCTAATGTGATTATGTGTGTATAATGTCTTACTATCATTTCCAAAAGAAAGCTTAGTTGTTTACTAATTCCTTACCCAGATAATCTTCACTGGGCATATCCAGTTCTAAATGCTTACATGATACTTTTCATAACTAAAAAAAAGGGATTTTGAACTGAATACATATTGATCAATGATTTTAACAATTAGCTTCATTACAAATTAATCACTCCACCTAAGCACCCAAGATACAACTACAATCTCAATTTATCAACAATACAATACATAAACAAAAATTACCGATCCAATCCATAGAAACATACGAAGAAATAAATAATAAGAAGAGTACCCTCGGCAACAAGCATTGGTTGAACAGCAATGGCGAGTTTTCCGACAATAAGTGCCCGGCCATTGAAGAGCGAGAGCGAAGTAATCGAACTCCCTTTGTCCCGATTTGGAAACCAATTCAGCTACCCTCCCACCTCCATCACTGCCGTTGCCGTTGACTACAGCGATGCAGAACGATCCGATGAATAGAATCAAAGAGATAATCGTTCCAGTGGGGAGAGAAGCCATTATTTTTTGCCCTATTTTTTGTGGTAGGGCCTTGAAATGCGAGTCTGTGGCTTAAACAACAGGCCGGAAGTTGGAATATGCTCGTCTTATTCGTTACTCAATACCGTTAGGCTGCTTACGTGGAGGAATTAATTACCCAAGGCATTTTTTTATGGATCTTTTTCCTTTTTTTTTTTTTTTTTTTTTTTAAACTTCAACTGTTAATTCTCGAAATAATTTTTTGTAATTTCAAATTGTTGACATAACAAAAAATTATGTTGTTAATTTATTTTATATTTAGTTTGTAATTTTGTCCGTTATTAACAAAACCATTGTTTTGTCTTTCTTCTCTTATATACTTCCTCCGTCCCACGTAAGTGTGGACCTACTTTTTGAATATGAGAATTAAGAAAAAATAGGAGAAAGAAATAGGTGGAGGAGGTGTTTGTGAGTATGAAAAATTAAATAGAAGAGAGAATGAGTGGGAGGAATAATTCGGAGAAAGAATGTTGTGAGTGTAAAAGTGAAGTATGAGAAAGAATGAGTGGGTGGAATAGTGAATATGGCAAATACTAAATACAGAGACTCAATTTCTAGGGAAGTAAGTAAATTATCAAAATAGCCTTTTATATACCTAATTTTTTTTTATTCACTCATTCAATTTTCCCTCTTTCCAATCTCTCTCTTACGACGATTGACGACGACGACAACGAAAATGGCTAGAGTAAAAATTTCGAAGGTCCCTGCCAGAGCTGGCGCCGCCGCTACTGCCATCGCCGTCGGAGCTTCTTCTAGCACCGTGCCTGTAAAGAAGGTAATTTAAACCTATCGTATGAACTGGGTTTAGAGGCAGAAAGCATCTCGTATGAACTCACACGAGACACATCTCGTGTGAACTCATACGAGACTCATCTCGTATGAACTCACACGAGATGTGTCTCGTGTGAGTTCATACGAGATGAGTCTCGTATGAGTTCACACGAGATGTGTCTCGTGTGAGTTCACACGAGTCTTCACGTGTACATATACATGAGATGTAATCTATAATCTCGTGTATATGTACACGAGACATCTCGTGTGCGTACACGAGTCATCACGTGTACATATACACGAGATTATAGATTACATCTCGTGTATACTTACACGAGACGGGCAAGGGCAGCGTTGAAATATTTCGTTCCCTTTATATAATTTTCTCTGTATATAACCATATCCAGTGAATATCCTTTGCCATTTTTGACAGTCCACACTGATGTGAGAAGTCCCAAAAAGGAAAGAAATCCACACTTACGTGGGACGGAGGGAGTATTTTCTAACATTCGTCGATAGCGTTTACATTATCTCCATTTATTAAGAATATTCTTGATATGTTAATATTTCTTCTTGTTTCAATGTTTTTTTCTTAGGATCTATACAGGGCCGGCCTTGCTATAAGGCAAGTGAGGCGGTCGCCTAGGCCGCCTAGAGCCCCGAAATTTTACTCAATTTAAGGGTCCCAAATTTTTTATGTTTATTATATACTCCCTCCATCCCACCTCACTTGACACCCAAGAGGTGGGCACAAAAACTAAGAAAAAAGAATAAAATAAAAAAAATGTGTGATAGAAAATGAAGAGAGAGAATGAGTGGGGTAAATAGTAGTGTTAGTTGAATAAATTGAGTGGTGGAAAATGAAGAGAGAGAATGAGTGGTGGGATCCATCTAATATAAAAATATAAAAATTAGGCTATTTTTTAGAGGTGTCAAGTGAGCTGGGACGACTCAAAATGAAAATAAGTGTCAAATGAACTGAAACGGAAGGAGTATTTATTAAATGCTGATTTTAAACAAAGATCTTCTAATGTCTAAGTGGTAGAACCCTGTTGCAATAAGTCTTATGCTTGCTTTTGTCTCTTTTAGACACCAGGTTCAATTCCTGGCAGCTACATTATTTTTTTTCTCTTCTATTTGTTATTTTCTCTTTCTTAATTTTAGTTTTATTTCCTTTCTTTTACACACTTTTTTTTCTCTTTCGAAAGTTTAAATTTATTTTCTTTTCTCCTACACATTTTTTTCTTTTTCCTAGTTAAATTTTATTTCTCTCTCCTAGTTAATTCAACATTTTGTTTACTTTTCTCGTACACATTTTTTCTCTCTCCTAGTTTAATTTTAACTTTCCTTTCTGTTCTTTTAGGTTTGATTTATTTTTCAATATAATTTTAATAAACTATTTGCAATCATAACTACAACATTATTGCATTATTTATTCAAATATTTGCATATATCACTAAAATTTGGTGAAATATACACTGTACTATTGCTTGCGAGAAAATTTAAGGGCCACAATCAAATGATTTTGTCTAGGCCTCTAATATCACATGACCGGCCTTGGATCTATACATGTTGCAATACTTGTAATGATTGGTTGGATATTTACTGACGATTTAAATGCATTATTCTTTTGCATTTTCAACGTCATTTTTTTTCTCATGTGGGGATTTTATAAAGGCTAGTGTTGGGTGATATCCAAGTAAGTTATGCTTGAAGAAGCATTTGATAATCACATGTCATTATTCGTCAGGACATTCAATGCAGATTTGGTTCAAGATTAGGTTTCAATATTCGAGATGAGTAAGACATTTTCTTTACGTCAGAAAATTTGTCGATGATGTATGCACATCTTTATAGAAATTCTTAACTTTTGGACGAGCCTGCGACTATTGTGGAGCGCCATCTACTTTATAATTTTAATGAGAAATTGTGTTGTTTGCTTTAAAAATAACTCTTAATTAGAATTTTAATTGCTGCAGAAAAAGACTCTTAAAACTTTCAAAAATAGAGGGATTAATTTTTATTACACTAAATTTGATGCAAATGATGCAATACTATTCAATTGAACCAAATTAATTCAAGAAATAGAGTTGATTAGAAAGGTTTATATATTACTAAGTGTAGTGTAAAATTTAGTACTTCGTCCGTCCCTAAATATTTGTCCCATTTGACTTTTAGTTGAACTTTGACCACAAATATATGACAATTTAATTATGTTCATGAAATTCTAAAAATTCCTATTGATTCACCATTAATAATATTATCAACAACAACTTTTAAAATTTCATGAATATGATTAATCTCTCATAAATTTGTGATCAAAGTTCAACAAAAAGTCAAATGAGACAAACATTTAGGGACGGAGGGAGTAAAATGGTGCAATTTAGCCATCTCCACCTCACTATAAATTGCACAATTTCATCAAATTCTACAATATTCATATCTCAAGTCCACTTTATTTCTTGCATTAAATTTAATGCAATATTCATATCTCAAGTCCACTTTATTTCTGAATATTATTAATTTTTTTTTATGAAAATAGTATAAAAATGAGGTGTAAGACGAATTTACTATGTATGGATCGATGTTTAGTGAAAAATGTGATATGTCGCCAAATTTCACCGTTGCATTCCTTTTTGTCTCCCATATTAGTGATACAATTGACCAATAATCATTAATTATTAAGATTAAAATTATGATGATATAAGTAATGTATAACCAATAACCATAGTAATTGAGTTATTAGTGACCAAAGGATCCAGAACATCTACAATCCGACTGCATATCAATTCAATTTTTATAGTAGGATTCGAAACATGTCCGACTGCACAACTTTTCAAAGATCCCATTGTTTTTCGAAAGCTCGTAGCATTGATCCCGACAAACCCAATTCAATTTTTATAGTAGATTAGTTACGTTTTATAGTAACATGAGTTACATTTTATAGCATGTGTGTCACATATTGACATGAGAGAGTAAAAATGAGTTACCATTTTATATTAACACGAGGTAGATCGGTCGGATTTTGATTTTTATAATAGATGACTTATATTTTTTTTTATAATAATTTGAGTTATATAGTATGATGTCACATTTTATTTGGAAGGGAGTAAAAATAAGTTATATCATTAATTAATATAAATTAAATTTTGTAATAACGTAAATTATATTTTATAATTATACAATAAATTATATCTAATTTAAATTATTGTGCAGTCCAACAAACTAACCAAATCTTAACAAACATTGTATTGCACAAAAATATTATAAGTGTACCTAAAATCACAACTTTGTTGTGTGCGACTTAATGTTAATAATCGTGCATGTAGACAGAAGACAACAATTGCCCTTTAACATTTGTGGGATCAAAAGGGCAATTTATGTCCACAAGTATAGATAGTTACATACCTGACGCGTACGATATGTTGAAAATTATGTACGACAGTACGAGTTTAATATAAAATATTTTTTCAAAGTTATGTTGAAAAATATGGCAAAAATACGAAATCCATAAAAATACTTTTAAACTTCAATACGGGTATAGTACGAATATCTATAAATATATAGACGCATAAATACGCCATGTTTTATATAAGCAAATTATCATTTTGTTATGTTTTAGTGTTAAAAGCATAAGTATATGTTCACATATATATGTACAAAATATTTATTAATTTTATTTTGTAACTTTTTTTTTTTTAAAAAATGGGCTCAATAGATAATTATATGCATGTTTTTCCGAAAAAAAGTAACTACTAAAAATATTTTCTACACTTCTTAACTAATTTTTTCATGTTATTATTATTTATTATTTTTTTTAAACAATTTTTAAAAATATTATTATCATAAATTAAATATTTAAAATATAAAAAATATATTTTTGTTATATGTTGAAGTTTAATATGTGAGTATAATACGTTTAGCATTTTTTTCGTGTACTATAAAATTCAATGCATAAGTAAAAATATTTTTAATTAAGTTTGGTTGGTATACGAAAAACAAAAGTTTTTTTTTCAATTATTTATATGTACATGTATTAATCGTGTTAAACGAAAAAATTGTCCAAAATCCAAAAGAAGAAAAAAAAATTGTGACACCAAGTCCATATTTTTTTTTGAAAGAAACATAACCATTTTATAAAGAACTAGTGTCACTCCCGTACGATGTACGGGTAGCTATTAACACATATTGACGAAGATTCATACAAAAATAAAAGGTAATAGAAATGTTTGTGTACATTGTAAAACACTTTTTTGAAAACTATATAATTAGTATAAATATCAGATTGAAGGTAACTAAAATAAATATATATTTAAGGCATAGTTAGTTTGAACGTAATTTGCCCACATTAACACTTAGTTTCGCCAACAATTGGGAAAGCGTAATCAATCTAGTTATAAGTCTCCAAATCTTTCTCTTCAACTGCAATTCGGAACTCTTGACTATAGTGATTCTCCAAACAAACAAAATACATGAAATGAAATTTTCAAGTACCATCAATTTCTATTTTTGAGAAGTTATTTTGTTCTTGAACCGTATTCAACTTCTACATCCCCGTTTGATTTTTATATATTTCTTTACTGTTATTGTTTTATAATCATGTTATTTTTTATATCGCAATTAATAAAATTTAACATTAGGAAAAATTATTTCACTATCAAATAAATAAATGCTCCATTCGTCCCATTTTAAACTTTCTTTTTCTTTAATAAAAGGTGTCCCATTTTAATTAAAAAAAAAATACAACGGAAAAATTTTGATATTTTTTTATTCAATGGTCTTATAAGTCATACTCACAACAACTATTCAATAATTACTTTGTACCCAACTTTTTATACTTTATAATAAAACCAGTCATCTCTTTAATATCCTAACCAATTTTTTAACGTTTAAAATAGGACAAAAGTTGAAGAAAAAATTATTAATATTTCTATTATAAAATGCTATTTTTTCGATTTATTTCCTTATAAATGTAGAGATTAATAATATGACATAGAAAAATAAGATAATACAATAAAGTATAACAAATAAGTATATAATAATATACAAATATTATCAATATTTAAAATTTATTCTAAAAAAAGATGAATACTATGCGGGTTCGGGTTAAATGGGACGGTTCGAGCTAATCCCAAATCCACCCCAATCCCACCCGATTTAAAAGAAAAAATTTCCAAACTCTTTTCATTAGACGCGGATCATTGCGGGATTAGGAGGGATTCAAAAATTTTATCAACCTATTTTTTACTTACAAAATTCTTTAAATATGACAATATCAAGTTAAAGCACATACTAACACTGTTTTCCTAGAAGTGGGTCAAAAAAAGTAATTTGATTTCGCTAATTCAAATATTTTAGTTATTTGAGATGAAAAATATAATTTTCCCTTCTAGGTAAAGCACATAATAATGCAATTTTTTGACAAAAAAAGTAGTATTATTTTTTGGTGATTTATTTTGAGTTAAAAGTAATATTCATTTTTAAAAAGAAGAAAATAATTTTCTTGTATAATGACATTTTTAAAAGTTGACTTGAGATGGAAAATATAATTTTTCCTTCTAGTTTAATTTATTTTAGTTTTCATTAGTAAGGCGTAATTTTTATTTTGCTAGTAATTAAATTTAACATTAGGATAAATTATTTCACTATCTAATAAATAAATGCTCCCTTCGTCCAATTTTAAACTTCCTTTTTTTTTTTTAATAAAAGGTGTCCCATTTTAAATTTAAAAAAAATTACAATGAAACAATTATAAAATTTCAATATTAAATGGGCTTATAAGTCATACTCACAACAACTATTCACTAATTACTTTGTACCCAACTTTTTATACTTCATAATAAAACCATTCATCTCTTTAATATCCGAACCAATTTTTTAACGTTTAGAATATGACAAAAGTTGAAGAAAAAAATTATTAATAAATATTATATAAAAAAAGGCACAAATAAATGAAACCAAGATTAATAATCCATCAAATTTTGATAAAATAAAAATTAAAACATAAATAGTTCTAATAATAATATTTGTAGCCAATAATAAGATTTTTAATTTCACTAATATACTTCAACTACTCTTTAAATAAAAAAAAATGTTATAGCAAATGGCTTCCACATTTTTTTTATCATTAATTTAAAGTTCTTTATTAATAACCCATCATTTTTTAAAAGAGATCCATAGGAATTGTTTCTTAAAAAAAAAAAAATGAGCGAGAAGAACTTAATATAAATAAAATGTGTTGTAAAAAAAAGAAACTAAATGAAAAATTATAATCATATGTTTTTCATTATTTCCAATGTACTTTTAAGGAAAAAAATTATGCTTCAATTCTAAAATGAATATTTATTTAATCTCATAATTAATACTGCTTTTTATATCCAAAAAAAAAAAATTAAAATTTGATTCCTTTGCCTAAAGGAATTTACTTGTCCAAAAAATTAATATTTATTTTATGAGACGAAGAAACTAACATTATAAAAATTAATTTTTACAAAATAATACTACTTCAGGAAAAGAAAAAAAAATACTATTTTCGTCCCAATGAATATTTTATAAAATATTACTTAATTTGTTTATAAAATTTATGTCATATTTTGAAACAAAGGCACTAACATTACAACATTTCAAAAATGAATATTACTTTCGATTCAAAATGAATAACCCAAAGATAATACTACATTTTTTATCCAAAAAATTAGCATTATTCCCTTCATCCCAATTAATACTTTAAAAACTAATACTACTTCATTCGTCTCTGCAATTAATGTTTGTAATATTCGTGCATTCGTCTCAAAGTGTGACATTAATTTTTTAGGCGAATAAATAACGTAGTATTATTTTTTAAAATGTTCATTGACCCAAAGGAAGCAATGTTAATTTTTCTTGGACATATAAAAAAATTCTATTTTGTAAGGAAAAAAAATTACTTCAATTCAAAAATGAATATTACGTTCGTCCCATAATTAATACTATTTCTATATCAAAAGAAAATTGCTTCCTTTGCCTCAAGGAATTTACTTGTCTCAGAAAATAATATTTATTTTTTGACACACGAAGACACAAACATTATAAAGATTATTTTTTACAAAATAATACTACTTCGGCTAAAAAAATAAAATACCATCTTCATCCCAATGAATATTTTATAAAATATTACTTACGTTGTTTAAAAAAGTAATGTCATATTTTGAAACGAAGACACTAATATTACAATATTTAAAAAATGAATTTTACTTTCGATTCAAAATGATTAACACAAATATAATACTACATTTTTTTCCAAAAAAAATGAACATTATTTCCTTCATCCCAATAAATATTAAAAAAAATAATACTACTTCATTCGCCTCTGCAATTAATGTTTGTAATGTTAGTGTCTTCGTCTCAATATATTACATTAATTTTAAGACGAATAAAGTAGTATTATTTTTTTAAATGTTCATTGAGACGAAGGAAGCAATGTTCATTTTTTTTGTACATATAAAAAAATTTAACTTTTTAAGAAAAAAAATTCCATCAATTCAAAAATGAATATTACTTTCTTCCCATAACGAATACTACTTTCTATATCAAAAAAAAAAAAAATACTTCCTTTGCCTAAATGAATTTACTTGTCTCAAAAATTAATATTTATTTTCTGACACGAAGACACGAACATTATAAACATTAATTTTTACAAAATAATACTATTTTGGGTAAAAAAATAAATTAATATATTCGTCCCAAGGAATATTTTATGCAATATTACTTAATATGTTTAAAAAATTAATGTCAGATTTTGAAACGAAGGAACAAACATTACAAACAATAATGTATATTTAAAAAAGAGTATTTTTTTTGTGTCCAAATTAAATAAAATTAGTCTCTAATTAAAGAGGAAAGAAAATTATGAATTTTGGTGAAAAAATTTTAAATTTTTTTTTTTTTTTATAAAATAATTGAGGTCGAAAAAAGGGGAGGAAAATTAAAAAACTGAAAATGATCCGGCGAATGAGAGAGCGACACGTGGCACGTTAAAAAAAAAAAAAAAAAAAACCCTTTTGCGTACACGCGCCTTTGTCGGCGCGTGTAACGCATGCGCCAAAAATCCATCCACTCAGCGCCAGCCACGTCTGCCGAGATCACTAAAACTTCAATTTTGCCACTGTATGAAATTACTGAAATACCCCTGATTTGGGCGGGATTTTGACAATCCTCTCTTTATATATATAGAGATAACAAATGTTTAGAAATTGGTTATCCATAAAAAACTATGGAAGCTCGGTCCAAACAGTGTGAATATTTTATTTTCAAAAGTCGCTCAAGATATTACATCTGCTAAATCATTGGCATTTCGAATTATCAAGACAAAGACATTATCAATCGTATCTAATCGTCGTCTTTCAATTGTCCGCAACCATTTAACGACATCCAACAAAGGACTTCTTCGGTACGGAGCTTTCAGCCATGATTCATCGACAGTGATACGCAAACATAAATTTCATGTGTTGTTGTTCGAAAGAGAGGTAACCGGTACCACAACTAATTCATCATCTTTGTCGAGTAATTGATTGAGAGAAGCATACAAACATTTCATAATAACAACAAGCAAAAAACACAATAAACACAAGGCCATGAAAGAGGAGGGAATCACATGCTCTCGCTTAAAAGAGAGAAATAAAATCAAAAATACAATGAAAGACCTGTTATTAAAAGGCAAGAAAGTTTTTACAATTTAAACATTAATCACTGATATCATCTTAATGTTTAAATTACGAAATCCGAAAAAGTATCATACGGAAGTAGCAGATTATAAATCTGAGTATAATTTTTTTACACAAAAATTGCATCAAATTTCATCGTTGCATTCCTTTTTGACTTACTACTTTCATACTCTTACATAAATCTCCTAGACAACTTTTGTCTCCCATATTAGTGATACAACTAACCAATAATCATTAAGGATTGAAATTATGATGATATTAATGTATATTCTCTCCGTCTCAATTAAAACTTTACTTTTTATCTAAATGAGTGTCACATTACAAGCTTTACTTTTCCTAAAATGACAAAATTTGTTAGTATTATATTATTCATATCCCACTTGTCATCCTCACACTTAAATTGTGGACTTTATTTGTCAATTTCAGTCACATTTAAATTTTGGATCCCACTTATCATACCCACTCACTTCTTTCCTCTCACAATCTTTTTCTCACTTATCATTTTTTTTTTAATTATTGTGCTAATGAAAAATGATGAAGCTTTGGTGGGACGGAGAGAATAACCAATAACCATATTAATTCAGTTATTATTGATAAAACGATTATAAATAAGTAAATACAATCCGACCACATATCAATATCAGATGAGTTACATAACACGAATTACATCGTATAGCATTCTAGTCACATTTTATCAAGGGAGAATAAAAACGAGTTACATTTTTTATTTACACAAGTCAGATCAGTCGAATTTTTCTAGTAGATGACTTACATTTTATAATAAAATGAGTTATATATCTTATAATATGATGTCATATTTTATTAAAAAAAGAGTAAAAATCAGTTATATCTTTAATTAATATAAATTAAATTTTGTAATAACATAAATACATTTTATTATTATAAAATGAATTATCTTATTTATATCCGACAGACTATATACGTGCCCAAATCTTAACAAACATTGTACTGCATAAAAAAACACAAGTGTACCTGAAATCACAATTGTGTTGTGTACGACTTAATGTTAGTAATTGTGCATGAACTTCCGATGACAAAAGACAACAATTGCCCTTAACATTTGAGGGATGTTTGCAAAAGAGTGGCTCATTGATAAATCCAAACATTATTCTCGATACACATCTTTTATACTGAGAATAGAAAGTTTATTAGCTCTTTTAGAGAGGAATTGAAGAGTGAGGCTAGAGTTGCTTTTCGTTTCGGCTTGCTCCCGTATAATTTAGGTGAGTTCTTTAAAAATGCCAGCTTATCTCGATGAAATTCTTTCATCACCTATAATGACCGCAAATGCTAGGGTTTGATTTCACGCCTTGTGACATTGGACATCGTAAAAAAAATTTGTGGGACCGAAAGGCCAATTTATGTCTAAAAGAAGAAATAAATGTGACACCCAAGTCCATGTTACGATATGGAAGTAGCAGATTAATTAATACTCCCTCCGTCCCATTATTTGGTTCACCATTTTGGTTTCGGCATGCAAATTAAGGGTGTAAAAAATGTTGTGAGTGTAATAGTAAAATAGGAGAGAGAATGAGTGGAGGGAATAGTAAATTATAATGGTGTTGTGAGTATTAAAATAATGTAAGAGAGAGAATGAGTGGAGGGAATAGCAAAGATTCTTCGCCAATAAAAGAAAGGTGAAGTTTTCAATGAGACACCCAAAATGACAAAAGGTGAAGTTATTAATGAGGCGGAGGGAGTATATGGAAAAATATCGTTAAAGGCCCCCCGCGAGTATAAATAAATCACGTCCAAACAACGCTGGTTTTCCCCCTTTTCACTACCGCAGTTTCTAACTCTCTCAAAACGGGTAAAATAGGGTTTATTTCAGTTGGGGAGAGAGAAGAGACAGCCAACAATAACGACGAAGCCCCTTTGTGATTTTTACACCGAAAAGCCCTAATCTTCCTCTCAATTTCCTGGGTCTTCCAAGGAAAGTATACGAAATTTTCCAATTTCACTCGAAATTACGTCGAATCTCTCAATTTGATCAGGTTAGTTCTTCTCACTAGCGTACTGTGCGGTGTAAAATTTTCAGTCTAATGCCGGTTATTTTCACTATTTTCCGATTGAATTGGGTTTTTGTATTGTGTTTGTTGAGTTAGTAGGGCTCAATTGATTCTGAGTTGTTGGATCAAGTGGTACTGCGGATTTTACTTTGAAAGGAGATTACTGACATTATTATTAGATGTGGTAGTCTTTAGTGTAATTTTTGGGGTTTAACTGTTGGGTATTTTATCATGTTGTAAATTTTTTGGGTGATTGGCATTCTATGATAAAAGAAAAAAGCTCAAGATTAGGTTTTCTTGCTTGTTATCGCTACACACTTGGGGTTCTCATGTTTGGATTCAATGCTGCGTTAGTGTGCTTGCTAAGACTATACTCTCATAAACGATCCCACGTTGACATTTCTTAATAAACAACCCATTTGCGGATTTTTAGCATTTCCTTTCATATTTGCAAATATATTAGCTTTATTTTTGACTTCTCTGAGTTGATGAAGAATTGGTCACCTTTTTCTCCATAATGGGCTTCCCCAATTTCTCTCTGTCCTAAAAGTTTCTAATGTAGATCGCCTCAGTCACTTGTTACTTTGTTTTGTTTTTAAATGTTTTAACTTTGAGTTTCCACGCCTTTTAACTGATAAAAGAGAGGATTTTTTTAGCTTCCCAAGGTATTTTTCTTAATCAAGGTTTCATTTTACTATCTCTATTGATAATCGCAAATGGGAAATTGGAAGCAAAAATGGGTTGCTTTTGAACATTCATTAATATACCAATATGTTCCCAATGAATACATATAGAAACATAATAAAGAAGCTCGGGAATCTGAATGTCAGAACCCCTGTTAAGGCTGTTAATAAGTACTCCAAGGGCCAATGAAGAATATATTATATGCTACTTGTTGAAAAAGGCATCATATTTGTCCTGTGCTTGCCATCAGCTTATAAACTCTTCTCAGATGAATTGATATGTTTCCTGAGGCACAATTAGGAACACCGAACTATGCTAACATGTTTATGCTTAAAAAATGTGATATTTCTCGTTCGTGTCAAATAAATAGAAGAAGGAAATAGTGAAGCAGGAGTATAGTATAGAAAAGCTTGTCTTTTCAGGTTGGGGAGGAGGTTGTATAGGATCAGAGAGAGTAATACTGGAACTACATGTAATAATATTATTGTAGTATGCTTGAATTCTTAATCACTATATTGATAGTAAATAGGTGAAGCAAATTAGGGTTTCAATATTATATTTGCTGATTTTATCTTCGGAATTCATTTTTCAATTAATTCAGGTGATAATGGTCTTCTTTTGGATGAGATATTGATTGATGGATCCTGAAAGCAAAAATTTTGGAAAAGGTAAGGAGTCTTTCTATGCTCATTGAAGTTGTGTGATCATCCCTGTCCTGAGCCAAATATTCTTCTTTTCAGCTCAATCTCGCTTAGTTTTCGTTCTCTATTTGTTATGAATAACTAGGCCTATCATTTGCAGTTGTGTGATCATCCCTTTTGTCAGGCTCATTTTAATAACTCTTTCTCTCATACGGGTAAGAGCATTATGAGGAACTTGCTTCCATCTCTACTTTCGTAAGAAGTGAGAAAGTATTGGAAATTAATTCAATATTTGATTTGGTGGCATGCTATAGCTATGGGAGTGATCCCTGATTCCTCACAAAAGAATGCTCCATTTTGGGAACTGAAATGATTTGGTGGGTTGTGATTCATTGGTTGTCAACTGAAACAAGAACCATGATAAACAATTGAGTAGCTTTGAATATTGTATACTTTGTTATACTTTGTTATTTCAGAGTGTTTCGGGAACTAACTAGATCTGTGAATATAAAACTAAGGAGGTGATTTACTTGATTGAAGGTCCTATTGTGCAAGCTAGTAAAGCTACAAAACTTGGGTTGTGTAGTACATGAGTTGAGTTGAAAGCAGGAGTTACATGTTGACTTTAAGGCGTTTGGAGGTTACTTAATAGATATGTTAACAGTGAGAAAGAGCAGGAGTGGAAGGCTGCTTGTAATGCGCGCTCGTAGCTGGAACTTATAGCCTTTTATCTTTTAAGGTGGAATTTATTGAGGGTATGTAATGCTTATACAGTTTGTGAGTTCAATTGGGAGCCAGATTAGCTTAGACCAAGTCAGGGAGAACAGGCTGGATATCTGAAGTATTCACGTAGTTGATAGCTCAGCATCACTGGTGGAACTTGACTCTTCCATTCATTTTCTTTTCTTTTGTGCACCCCTCTCTTTTGACTTTTCTTAATGTAGGAAAAATTAATTCTCAAGAGGAAATGGTGACAATGAGAAAAGCATATCAAAGTAAGATGTGATGTAGTTCCTTCTTGTTTCTTTTCATTTTAATCAAATGTCTTGTAAAATATCATATCACTCTTGGATGGAAACATTACTAATAACCTGTCTGTTGGATTCTGGTCATTGTATTTTGGTGTGATCAGACTTTACATTATAAAGTTGCTCCAATAATAATAATCAGTACAGTTTGATTAGATGCGCTGGTGTTATAAACTATCTCCTTGCATAAGTTAAGGATGATTTTCAGTTATCCGACTGTTTGGCAAGCTTTTATGTCAGCATATAATATATTTGGTGCACTTCGAATTTTAGGGCCAAAGGAACTTACAGGTGCTGTGGATCTTATAACTCACTATAAACTGCTGCCCCACCACGATTTTTTCTGCAAGAAGTCACTTCCGTTGTCGATTTCGGATACCCATTACCTTCATAATGTGGTGGGAGATTCAGAAATTAGAAAAGGGGAAGGAATGCAATTGGACCAGCTCATTCAAGCTACGCATTTATCAAGAAACACAAATACACGTATACAGCCATTTGACCTGGATGTCCTAAGTGAAGCCTTTCAATTGCGGGAAACGACTCCAGTTGATCTGCCACTTGTAAGTACCGCTGCCAGCTCTAACCTGGCCTTTCTCTTAATTTTTTAATAAAAGTATGCAGCTGCAGATGCAAAATGACGATTCCTTAAATCCATAATTTCCTACTTTTGAACTTCTCTTCTTGTTCTTCTTTTTGTCGTTTTCTTTCTACTGGTTGCTTTTTCTCATACTTTATAGGGAAACACTGATATTATGTTGGTTCACAGTCAGAGAAGGGGGTTCCTACAATTGCTGGGAAATCCAAAAGTGAGTCAAAGGACAAGGAGAAGAAGCATAAAAAACATAAAGAGAAGGACAGGGATAAGGATAAAGAGCATAAGAGGCATAAACATCGTCATAAAGATCGAAGTAAAGATAAAGAGAAGGACAAGGAGAAAAAGAAGGATAAAAGTGGACATCTTGATTCTGGTGCGGAGCATTCAAAGAAGCATCATGAGAAGGTTGGGCATCACTGTTCGCTTGTTGCTTCTTTACTTTGAAGTTCCTAAAAATGTTTTCTTTGAAAAGAACAAACACTTTTTCTGTCTTCTACTAGTGCATAAATGTGCTACTTTTGTCCCCAAAAGACTTCCCTATTTGACAAGCCAACATTATTATGGATCATGCTTCACTTGCTTATACCTTCTTAAGATCATAAAAATTAATAGTTTTGTTAGAAACATGACACTCTCTTTTTGGGACAACCCAAAAAGAAAGAGGGCTATTCTTTTGAGTCCTACTTTTTTGGGACGGAGGGAGTGTTTTTTCAAGCTTGCATGCCTTGAAAGGTTACGTCATAAAAATTCCATCAAATGAACTGCTCTTTTGTTTGTTAATAACACCAAGACAACCGAATATTGCTGTTCATATAAATTCGACTCTTGTATAGCCTTTCTTGGAAGTGCATGGATTCGAATTATGACTCCCGTGGTTCATGTAAATGACACTGGAACTCTCACTTTTCTAGACTTTATTTCTTTAAAAAAAAATTAAATAATATATTATGAAGATGATTGAATCTGTGTTTTCAGAAAAGGAAGCATGATGGAGATGAAGATCTTACTGATACTCACAGACACAAGAAAAGTAAGGTAACATGGATGCTTTCGAACTCTTTGTCTATATTAGTTTTGTTTGTCTATCTATTTGTTATGCAGAGTGCATCACAAACAGTTTATTACTTATGCTGAGCTCTTTTAAGTGGGATGGATAAAAGTTTCTTATTATTGATTCCAGTTTCTCTTAACATTCCACTTGGATGTTTCATTAATTTTTTGTGTTTACAGCATAAAAGCTCAAAGATTGACGAAATGGGTGCTATAAAAGTAGCTGGCTAAAAGTGGCATGTGATCTTTATTATTTATTGTCCTCTGTTGCAAATGAGAATTTGAAGAGATCCTTATCGCTGTCAAATTTATTGAGGTACATAATTCTTTGTCCTCTTATTCAGATTTCCTTTGCTTTCTTTATGTTTATATTCAGATGTTGCAAATGAAATTTTTTGCTTCATATGACCAACCATGGCTCATAGTTTGTGTCATTTTGATCACTTTTTTTTTTCCCACTTGTTTTACGTATTCTTTACTTTTGTTTTCGCTGCAGACCCAACAGTAACCAGGCTAACTAGAGATTGTGAAGGTGAATTCACCTGTTGACGTACACATATTTTAAATGCAAGGTACAACCTGATGAAAACGAGCAACCTCTTTGTATCGTAACATTACCAAGGGCTTGATATATTTGCCAGTGATTCAAAACCTTGACCACCCTTTCTTTCAGTTTAATGGCACTTTGGATATATCGGCACTTATGCTAATCATTTGCCATTTTAAGAATTCTAAAGTTAAGGTTTCATACTTATAAAAAATCTTTATCAGCTTGGAGCTTTGGGTGGTGTGTACCGAATAGAAATTTGTGAGTGTATTTATATCATTTTTGTCCCATAATGTTTTAGGTAAGTTCTAGCATGTTGACATCCAAGGGGAAACAATTTCTGTAAAATTATGAAGTGTAATTTTTCGGGATTGACAGGGGATTCATTATTTTTGTACATAGTAATGGTGATAAAATTATGGATGTTACTGAGTTCTTCATAAAGTTTCAAAATGTTTGGTGATCAATCATGGAGGCCCCGAACCTTGTGTTATTTCTTCTTTGCCAAGTAACTATAACAAGGAAGAAAAAAATAATAGAAACGGTGCCCCTTGTAATTGTTCATCAAGCAAAGCACAGGACCCTCACGAATGATTTTCAAAGCTTAGGCTTTAGTTGAAACTTTGACCCGAAAGCGGTCAGCGAAGTTTCTATGATGTTCTACCTTTGCATAGTCTCGATCTTACTACCTCCGTCCCATAACGTTATGTCCATTTTTGTTCATCAAGAACTCATTTTGTGATGTAAAGAGTATGAATTTAGTTTAGAAAATCTGCGCGTAGCTCACATGTGGTCAAGAGAAAATAATATACTCTGTCCTAATATAAAAAACAAATAATAATAGTGCAATTTTAGGAAGATACACACATAAATCACACGTACAGCTCTAGAACAACTGTTAGATCAAGAGGAAGTCCATTTGCTTTGTTCAACTTGCTGAAGAACATGATCAAGACTGATGTTTTTTCCTTTGAGAAAGTTGGAGTACCAATGTGCAGAAAGCTTTGGATATCTCGTTAAATCTTTGTCTTCCCTATCGACGTAGTACATACCAAACGCTGAATCATAGCCGTACAACAACTCATAGACGTCCATAAATGACCATTGAAAATACCCTCTTGTATTCGATCCGTTCCTTTTAACAATCCAAGAAAAGAGAAGATAAAAAGATGAGTTGATCATGTGTTGTAGTAGCCTAGATCAATATTTGAAGGCGGGCCCTGGCCATGGTTTAATATAAGCATACCTGATTGCATTCAGAACGGAGCCTATGAAACTCTGCAAGTACTCCACCCTTGGTATGTCATTCAACTCGCCATTGCGTTTCAGATGTTGACCTGTTAAAACAATGTCAAATCCACGATAAGGATACTATCGTCAAACAACCTATGTTCTGAGGAGAGAGAGAGAGAGAGAGAGAGAGAGAGAGAGAGAGAGAGAGAGAGAGACCATTTTCATAGATGTAAATAGGCGGGTTTCCATAATCATTCTTTATATAGTTGAGAACTGCCTCCAGGCTTGAAGGATCCATAGGGTACTGAGTCAAACAAAGTGGTGAAGAAGAAGAAGAAGAAGAAGAAGAAGAAGAAGAGGAAGAAGAAGAGGAAGAAGAAGAAGAAGAAGGAGAAGAAGAAGAAGAAGAAGATAGAAGTAGATAGATGGATCTGTATGTCAGCACTCACCGAATCTGCATAAAAAATTTGCTCCTCAACTGCAACATGAACAGAAGAAGAAAGGATTGGCTTTGTTAGTTCAGTGATTGTGTGTGTGTGAAGGTATGAGATATGGCTTAAAAAGTTTTCATACACTGCACAAACTCGGCATCAATATCCGCCTGCAAGTCCCTGTTATTGATTTGAAGGCCACTGGGTTTGTCCTTGACAGTCATTGTGTAGTAGTGATTGAGTGCAATGAAATCAAACGAGCCCTTGACTAGCGTCGACTCTCCCTTAGTGAAAGCCGGAATTCTGCTGCCTGCATTCTTCTTCATGATTTCCGGGTAGTCACCAAACACCAGAGGATTGAGAAACCTAAAGACGAAAGATCATAAGTCAAAATAGCTAGTACCTTAGCAGTAGTCTATCATATCGTTTGAGGCAGGCTTACGTACCAACCCATAAAAAAGTCAATGGCTCTTTGAGTTGCCATTTTGTCTTCAATGGAGTTCGTGTAAGGAGCAACCCAGGATGTGTAGATATCTATTCCTACGAAGCCATGTTGTCTGACCTGCACCCGTCCCAGTCCCAATTCCAAAATGAATATCCATTTTTTGCTTTGATAAGAAAAAAGTAACATCAGTACTACATTTTAGATGCTGGTACCTTGTACTTGTGATTGTAGAGACTTGCAGCTGAAGCATGGGCCAGCAAAATATTATGACCAGCAATGTATGGCTCAGTAGTGGAGTCGCCTGCTGTACAGTTTCTGTCTCCAAATGGAAAAGAGCACCGCAAGGGTGGGGTATCTCCGGCATCATAACCACCCAAAGAAAAAATATTGCCCTCGTTAATGGTAGTCCAATGCAAAACTCTGTCGCCAAATTCTCTAAAGCACACATCAGCATACGCAACAAAGTTGTCCCTGCACGCAATAATCACAGGTATATAACTAAACATGTTTCCTGTCCTGGGATATGTACTAGTGATTGTGAATTAATTGTGGATTGTAATTACACTGATTTTCGACTCAGCCATCCCCCATACTCATCTTCAAGTATCTGTGGTAGGTCACTGTGAAATAACACAGCATGTGGCTGTATTCCTGCATAGTTGACAAACCTGACATTCTTGCTTGTTTGGAACACAGAGGGAGAGAGAGAGAGAGAGAGAGAGAGAGAGCACCATGGTCAACAAGTTCATTGATGAAATTGTTGTAAAACTGTAACCCCAAGGGATTTATAGGTCCTCTTCCATCTGAAAACATAAAGAGCAGCAAATACTATAAACCAAAACCTGCACCTAAAGCATTCTGATGCTGATATGCATATAGATTAGCATATATATATATATATATACATACTAGGGATGAGTCGAGACCAAGAAATGGAAAATTTGAAGGCGTCCAAACCCATGCCCACCATAAGTTGGACATCTTCCTGCAATGAATGTAATTAAGGCGCGCTTAAACGTACAAGATTGGGATTTCTTATTCTAGGGTGAAGACTTCTATAATTGAAGCAGTGGGTAACGTACTATACGATTTTTTTTTACAATTAATGGAACATACTACGGTTTGACATCTTAATATAACATACTTTTCCATCTCATTTCATACAATGAAACGTACCCTAACCACGTTAAAAAGATAACAAAAATTTCAACGATATAAGAAAAAGACTAACACCCGTTACATACATTTAACAGTTGTGAGTCTATTTAATGGATTTAGTAGCTCTTCCACCTCCACCTTGTTATTTTATTTGACGATTTGGTTCACTCCGTTAATAAAAGTTAACGTCTTCCAACCTTGTTACCTTTTTTGAAATGAGACTTAAAAGTTCGTTACATTATATTGTCAGTTTGTAGTACAATACCTTTTATGTAATTGAGTGTATAGTACGTTCCATTATTCTGCAATTATTCTGAAGCAGTGTGAGTATATATATATATATATATATATATATATATATATATATATATATATATATAGAGAGAGAGAGAGAGAGAGAGAGAGAGAGAGAGAGAGAGAGAGAGAGAGACCTTGTATTTGTGATATCCATCACACGCTACGTCTCCATTTGTTCCATCGGATGCATAACCTAAAATCGTGTCGCGGAAGTGGGCATTTCAGAAACAAAAAACAAGTGATTGAAGGAAAAATGGTAATATTAAGTGACGAGTCTTATAAAAGAGAAGATAGTAGAGAAATTAGTGAATACCAGCATGAGCAAAAGTGTCCCAAATGCTAGGAGTCCTTCCATCTTCAAATGCTGCACCTTCCACCTTACACACACAACACCATGTCCATGTGAGCATCAAGAAAACTTAGCAAATGCAGATCTAGGTGAGAGAAACGAGAGACCTGATAAGCAGAAGTTCCAGATCCAAAAATAAAGTCAGAAGGAAAGTCAACTCTGCTATATTCAGCCAAAGTCAACCCCCATTTGTGGTTACATACTCCTACTAGCACTAGGAGAAGATGACACCTTATCCTTAACTGGGTCATAGCTATATAGCTACTGTTCTATGTTCACGTCCGTTCTATTTTTAACAACATAACTTTGGTTTATATATATACACTCCCTCCGTCTCCTGCTGGCCGGCTGTGCAATCGGACCAGGGCCCGTCCTGGAATCTACTTAGTAAGGATCGAATCACATAAACTTGTTGAGATTAAAGAAGTAAATAAACAATAAAATTAGGAGGGGTTTTTGTTTGGATATCCATTACCTTCATAATGTGGTGAGAGATTCAGAAATTAGAAAAGGGGAAGAATGCAATTGGACTGACCCAAAATAAAAACCCCTTAGTCTCAAAATGTCTCAAAATATTTGTTGTTTTAGCCCCATATACACAATGATGTTAACAGGTGTAATTAATACAATTAAATGCTTTTACAATTACTCCTTTCAACCACAATAAGGATATACTCTATCATTTCCATCCGAGTTAAGATTTTCTCTTTTGACACGGGTATTAATAAAAACTATCATAATAAGAGGAGATAAAATGAGTGAAAGAGGTGTTATGAGTATTGAACGGAATAATCTGTGACGGGCCGAGCCCAACGCTTATTACGAGCCCGGGGGCCCAATAGGCCCACCAAGAAACCAACCACAGAATCAGATCCAGGCCACGGCCATGGCCCGTCTAACACTGGTTGGTCGTCGTCGTCGCCACTGAGCGACCAGGCCATCCAAACGACGAGCCATCAGATCATTAATGGGGAGGCAAACTCCCGGCCGTCGTCACACGGTGGTGACCGTCCTTCAACCGGACGAATCTTCCTTCGACCCCAGGCGGGTACTCATCCAAGAAGAGTAGGCGCCGTCATTGAAACGGCTCGTCGTCGTTGAACGACTCGCCGTCATTGAACCGGCCAACTCTCTCACTCGGCGAATCATAACTCGAGACGACCCAATCCGGGCGTATAGTTCCGTGTCGTCTCCTCTATTAAGCTTCCTCAACAAGCTTAGTTAATTAGCTAATTTGGGATAATGACGGACTTCTTGCGGTGCCTCGTTATATGTGCAATCATGCATTCGGTAATAACTACAAAAGGTACAGAGGTTGACTTTCCACTTATAAGGCAAACTACTTATCGGATGTCGGGTGTTGCGGTGTCCCTTACATGACGGACAATGCAGGCGTGACACGTGTACACCTAGGAGATGGAGGCGATCCTACTACCGGTATCAATCCAATCCAGCGGTTGGTAAAAACCCTAATACCACTTTCCTACTATAAATAAGAGAGTAATAACGTGGGACAAGGTAATGCTTTTCTGGATATTTCCATACTCACACACTCTATAGTATTTTTCACCATATTTCCAGACCATAATCTTACTCTCACGCCGGAGGGGCTTGCCGGAAGACCCCCGGCGCAGTTTCACCTTTCATTTCTTGTGCTGTGTAGATCTGGAGCTAGCTCAATCATTTGCTGGACACAAGAACTGAGCTTGGCACGCTTTCCTGCGCGATCAGATTGGTTCCATTGCCGGGAAACGTGTTAGTGATCTTCGCCTACGAAATACGGTAGGAACAGTTTGGAAAAATGGTGTCCGATGGTCATACAAACAAGAAATCAGCAGGAGATGAAGGTGTACCACCTCTGAAGAGAATCCTAGGCCACCCTCACCACCTAGGAACCCTAACTTAAGGGTTACCAGGTCACAGGGGTGGTTGATGGTCAGTCTTCAAGCAACTAGAAGAAGAAGAAAAGGGGCTCCGCCGCCGAAGCGCCGGAGGAGACCTCCGCTAGAAAGGAGGCACGAGGCAGTACGCAAGGTATCCAGGAGGTCCCTCTAACCCTAATCTCGACAGAGCGGCTTTCCTCGTCGAGAGAGCTAACGCCCTCAGGGAGTTCTTGCAAATCCAGGACGAGCTGATCCATATGGCCGCTCCTCAAGCTCCCCAGGCATCACATCAAACAATCTCGTCAGGAAGGAGGAGAAGGAACCAGAGAGAAAATGCTGCTCGTCGTGAGGGGACTGCCGCTTTGAAGCGAAGCAAGTTGTGCCCGGCTTGATCTCGTGGAACACATCGATGAAAGACGGAGCCAAGGAGCACGATCCAACAATGACAGCCGAGGCGGTGAGCCTCATAGGGAGCTCGTCGTCGAAAACCTTGAAGCTATCGGGAATCAAGTCGTCAGGGTCGTCTGAGACTCCGTCACTAAGAAATGAACGGGCACCGAGCCAAAGAGAGAGAACTCGATCTCCACGTCATGAACGGGCTTCCAGATCTTATAGATCGTCTCCACCTCCCAGCTATAGGGAACGATCCATCTCACGACGGCCTGCCCCCACCGAGAGGCAACGGTCTAATACCGTTACCCGGGGCCCCGTCAAGATAGGATCCCCCAGTGGCCGGCGAGGAGAAGTAGAGCATGAGAGAATTTTTGAGGTTGAAACGTCAAGTGGAAGAGTTGAGGAACAAGAAAAACAAAGGGGATAGCGACGACTACGATGACGACGGCGGCACTATGAATCCCCTTGCTCCTTGGATGTTGGAAGCTGGACCCAGGAACCGGGCTTTAAACTACCCGACCTTAAGCAATACGACGGCTCCACCCGGTGCCATGGACCACATACTACACCTTGAGGCACGGATGTACGTAGTGGCGAAAGCTTCCAGCCACGACGACGTCATGTGCAAGGCTCTCACGAGCACGTTGGTCGACTACGCTTTGAGGTGGTTTAGAGGCACCGCGAAGGGGAGCATTGAATCTTGGAAACGGATGAGGAAAAAGTTTTTAGGAAGGTTTGCTACGGCGGGAGAGCGTCGTAAGACGGTCAGCGACCTCAGCAATATATCCCAAGGAGCTACGAAAGCTCGATGAACTACTTCAAAAGGTTTAAGAAATTGGTAGATCAAATTGATGAGGATCTAACCGATAGGGAAATAATAAGCGCTTGAGACATGGCATCCTTTCCTCTACCACTGGACTACGAGCTCCAAGTCCGCCCGGCCAAATCCCGCAAAGACCTCTATGCCAAGGCGTACGCGCGTCGCAGAGGCCGAAGAAAGAAAGTTACAAAGAGAGGGAAAGTCTACGTGGACGAGGCCGAGAAGCAACGAAGTCGAAAAGGATAAGGGCGGAGAAAAAGGAAAGAACAAGGCAAAAGCGGAAAAAGTTCAGTCGTACACTCCACTCACCGTTTCCAGGCGAAATTTTAAGCAACGTTGATTTCGGACCGGCACAGATGAACCCTAACGGGAAGGGAAAGAAGAACATGAACAAGTATTGTGAATACCACGGGGACAAGGGGCACGACACCGAGGAATGTTTCGATCTGAAAAAGATCATTCAAAGATGGATAGACAGCCGGCGGCGGAGGAGTATGTAAGGAAGGACCATCAGGCTGGCCACAACCGGACTACTAACGACGAGGCGCCCCAAAGAAACCCAAGAATGGTCCTGGTGATCTCTGAGGAGACGAGCAAGAACCAGATTAAGAGCGCCATCTATCATTTGAAGAAGGCCCCGCACGTCCCCCAGAAAGCAGAAGTTCCAAACGACGTCATAAGTTTCTTTCCCTACGAGCTTCCAGCCAACCCACTAGCTCGTCAACAAACCTTGGTCATACCTGGTTTTATTGATAATTGCGAGTCACGGAGAATCTTGATTGACACGGGAGCAGCCAAGGATATCTTATTTTACAACGTCTACCAACGAATGGGTTTACCTGACAGTCGCCTAAGTCCATACTTAGGTCGTCTAGAGGGATTCACCAATCATCGGGTGGATGCGAAAGGCCAAATCAGCCTCTCAGTTGATATCGGAGAATACCCCTTAAGAACAATCAAGACCGTAACCTTCATTGTAATCGACGTCGTCAGTGATTATCATGCCATCCTTGGCCAGCCGGGTCAGTCGGCTTTGGGGGTCGTCGCCTCAATTCCCCACCAAAGAGTTAAATTTCCTACACGCGCCGGAGTCGGATGTGTGTTGGGGACGGCCCCAGAATTCCTGGAGCACGTGCTAAAGGCAAAACGGACTATCGAAATCGACGACCCAAATCACAATGTGAAGCTCTCAAAATCCATCAAAGAAACGACGACCTCGTACGCTAATGTCTCAACGATCAAGTGCGTCGAAGATAAAGAAACTTTGGACGAGGTATTCTTGAACGACCAAGCTGCAGAAGCACAACCTTTGGCCGCCCAAGAATCGGGGGCCGACCTGGACAAGCTGATTGACGACGAGGTTCCGGATCTGACACCAGAAGCGAGAAGAAAAATTAGGGAGATCGTCATTGAGTCCATGGATTTCAGGGACGACGCCCCCGAAATGAAGCCGGCAGACGAGCTACTCGAACTAGTCATCCACCCAGAGTATCCCGAGAAAATAAAGCGGGGTCTCGGTTGTGCGGCGAGGAGAGGGAAGAGATAATCTCCCTACTCAAACAAAACCTCGACGTTTTCGCTTGGAGGGTAGAAGATATGAAAGGCATTCGTGAAGACGTGGCAGTTCACAGGCTGGGGGTGAATCCTACTATGAAATTCAAGGAACAGAGGTGTCGTGTTTTTTCAACTGAGAAGGAGGTTGCCATAAAGCAAGAAATCGAGAAATTGCTAAGTCTTTGGAATAATCGTGAACGCCGGGTTCACAACCTGGTTGGCGAATGTGGTTCTCGTGAAGAAACCTAATGGGAAGTGGAGATTGTGCGTTGACTTCAACGATACGAACAGGCGTGTCCCAAAGACGGTTATCCCCTGCCAAGAATTGACAAGCTCGTCGATTACGTGGCCGGCCATACTACTCTAAGCTTTCTTGATGCCTACTCGGCTATCACCAAATCAAGATGGTGAGGAGGACATTCAGCCGGCTTTTCGGGCGGCGGGGGAACTTACGTGTACACAAAGATGCCTTTTGGGCTTAAAAACGCCGGCGCCACCTATCGAGAGGATGATAAATAAGGTATTCAAAGACCGGATCGGCGATAATGCGGAAGGCGTACGTCGATGATATGGTCGTCAAATCAAAAAAGAGGAAGCACGTCGACGACCTAGAACAAACATTCACCAACCTACGAGCCAACGACATGGTCCTCAACCCGGCCAAATGCGTTTTCGGAGTTCTTTGCGGGCAAGTTCCTAGGCTTTATGCTATCTCGGCGAGGATTGAAGCCAACCACGAGAAAATTAAGGCTTTGATGGATATGGCCGAGCCTACGAGCGTCAAAGAAGTTCGGCGTCTAAATGGACGAGTAGCGGCCTTGGGACGTTTTATCGCCAAATCTGTGAGAAATCACTCCCGTTTTTAGAGCTCTTCGAGGCGCGAAAGACTTCCAATGGACGGACGAGTGTTCCAAATCGTTCAAACAGTTGAAAGAATACCTTGGCTCCCCACCACTCCTCCAAAGCCCCGTGGCGGGGAAGACCTTTATGTTTATCTTTCGGCGAGTGACAAGGCGTCGCCGCCGTATTGGTGAGGAGGAGGGAGGAACACAGAGGCCGGTCTATTACGTCGGCAAAGCTTTGTCGAGATGTGGAAACCCGTTACTTTAATGCGGAAAAGATAGCTTACGCTCTCGTCATTACAACCACGAAAGCTACGAGCATACTTCTCCGCTCATCCCATCGTCGTATATACAAATGCCCCATGCGCAAAATCTTGCACCGTCTGAAAGCTACGGTCGTCTTCTCAACTGGAGTATCGAGCCGGCGAGTTTGATATAGAGTATAGGACGAGGAAGACCCCGCAAGCTCAATCATTGGCGAGACTTCTGGTTGAAACATCATTCACCCTGGACGACGATCAAAGGAGGTCGCAGCCATCGAGCAAGGGGAAGGAGGTCATTGAACAGCAAACGGAGTTAGTTCTGCCGTAGGATGTTGGAAAATCTTTTCCGACGGGTCAGCCACCAAGAATCTGAGCGGAGCGGGGATCGTTCTTGTTGAGCCAGAAAGCGGGACAATTTTTGAAGAGGTTCCGAGGTTCAAGTTTCAAGCATCAAACAACCAGGCCGAGTATGAGGCACTCATAGCAGCCATTGAGTATGCAAAGTGTTTTGGAGCCACAAAAATTGCAGCTTATTGTGATTCTCAATTGATCGTGAACCAAGTAAGAGGAGATTATCAGGTCGTCGATTCCACCCTACAGAAGTATCACCTATTGGTCGGAGAATTGATACAAGGTTTAGAATTTTGGGCCATTCGAGAATCGCTCGAGAAAACAACGAACACGCCGACCTACTTTCAAAGCTAGCTACGGACCAACTCACGAGGACGAGCACGGCCATCACTTGGCCTATTTGGATCGGCCCGGCTTATGAACGGGTGAAGATCCTTTGCATAGGAGACGGCCCAAAATGTTGGATCGACGAATTGAAGGCGTTCATTGAGCGGGAGGAGTTGCAACGGACGAGGTCTTGGCAAGACAAGTAAAGAGGAAGTCGGCGGATTTACGGTCGTCGAAGGAGAGCTCTACGAGACGATCTATTACCCGGCCATTGTTAAAGTGCGTTCATCCGAGACAAGGTCGTTCGATTCTTGTTCGAAGTGCATCAAGGAGAATGTGGAGGCCACCTGGGGCCCGTACACCGGCGATAAAATCATAACCATGGGATACTACGGCCCCACCTTCGTGAAGACGCTAAACAATTTGTGAAAAAATGTGACACTTGCCGGCGTTTCGCCGACCTTCCCAAGCTGCCTGGCCGAGCAAACCCCTGTCTTGGCCGCTGGCCGTTTGATATGTGGGGTGTTGATTTGATCGGGCCTTTTCCGCCGGCGAGGAGGAGTCAAATATGTGATCGTAGCGGTTGATTACTTTTCAAAGTGGGTGGAGGCCAAGGCCTTGAACAAGATTACGGAAAACAACGCCACTAAGCTTCATTCATGACTCAATATGGTGTCGCCGGAATCCCAAGGGTGATCGTTTCGAACAACGGCTTACGGTTTTCAAGAAAATTTGAGCGGGAATTGAGCAGGATGGGCGTCAAACACTCCAAGTCGTCCGTCGCCTACCCCCAAGGCAACGGGCAAGCTGAAGCCGCCAATAAGCTCGTCTTATCTGCCTTGTGCAAAAATCTGGAAGGAAGGGATACGAGATGGTTGGACGGACTAGCCTCAGCTCTGCAGGCTGTCCGCACAACCACCCGGGGGCCTACGGGGGAAACCCCATTTGCCTTGGCTTATGGCTCAGAAGCCATGGCTCCCGCCGAACTCCAGCTGCCGACGGACCGAGTTGCTTTGTACGAGGTAGAAAAGAACATCCACAACCGACAAGTCGACCTGGACCTCGTAGACGAACGGAGGCTGGATGCCCGGTGAGGATGGAGAACTACAAGAAGAAAACCAAAGCTTATCACGACAAGAAGGTGAAGAGAAGGTTCTTCAAGGTCGGTGACCATGTACTAAGAAAGATTGAAGCAACGGGACTCAAAGCCCGTCAAAACAAACTCTCCCCCAATTGGGAAGGACCATACGTTGTCACAAGCGTGGTCAGAGAGGGAACCTATCGCCTTGCAAAACCGAACGGTGAAAATCTCAAACATCCATGGCACGCCAACCACCTAATGAAATACTACTTTTGAGGTCGTCGACGACATCTAGCTCCCTTAAGGCGCCTACCTTGTGTTTCCTTATGTAATTTTGTGAAAGTTCGAAGTTTTTGAGAAACTGTAAGGGATACCTATAAATCCCGGTAGCTCGTTGTTTACTATAAAGTTATTTATGAAAGATCGTCGCTTTGTTGATTTTCTACTACACAAACCCTAGCACTTTAACCAAGTATAAAGGTTAGACGAAGCCAGACTTCGCCGAATACATTTACTTTAACCAAGTATAAAGGTTAGACGAAGCCAGACTTCGTCGAATACATCCACTTTAACCAAGTATAAAGGCTAGACGTAGCCAGACTTCGTCGATCGCTATAACGGTATAGATGACTCGTCTATAGAATTTTGTCTACGAACAAAAAGTCTATTAACCTTCATACTATTCCTACGAGCCATTGAGAAGTTGAGAAAACACAAGTTTGAACAAAGGTCGACCATATTAGGACGACCCACATGCAGTCGTCACTAACGACGACCAATCATACTTGTCCTCAAACTTACTCGTCCAATAGGTTATCACATGCTATCTATGTTAACAAAGATTGACAAACAGAAAACAAAGGCATTAAATAACTTAAGCATAAAACAAACATTGTACGACCCCCTCTAAACAACGAGGAAACAGGTCAAACTACATTACGGAAATTAAAAATTGTTTTGAGACAATGTTTGGAACCACCACCAAATAAAATGAAGCATTGTTTAAAAACATTACAAAACATCTCAAGAGAAAACCAATCACTGGGGATCTGCACCGCCGGCGTTTGACGAAGCCGCATCAGGATCTGGGCCGTCTTCGATGAAGTACTTGTAATATGCGTCAAAGTTGCCCGGGACGACAGGAGGAATAGGCCACTCGTCTTTTCCAGCTTTGGCGTCGTCCTCCCTGATGATGAGAAAATCGTTGGCAGTATAGGGGACAAGTGGATGGACGGAGCGCGCTTCGTCGTCGTGAGCCTCTTCGGTGCAGAGGTCGGCTAACTTCCGGACGGAGAGAAGATCTTTTATTGCAGGGTCCAGAAGAAGCCGCCTAGCCATATGTTTAGCCCCGTCTTTGAAGAACCCACTAGCATGAGTAGTGACCATTTGAAGGCACTCAGAGCTTTTCTTAAAGTCGTCGACGGCGTCACGCCTGGCCTGGGCCAACTCAGCATCCCGGTTTGCCTTCATCGTTTCAATGTGGGCCGTCGCCTTCTGAAGCCGGTTTTCACAGACGCGAAGACCGTCGGAGAGCACCTTAGAGTCGGCCTCAGCTTTGGTCTTCCCTTCCTTCAAGGCATCCATCTCCTTGAGAAGGTTATCTTTTTCATTGACCAAAAGCTCATGGGCAAGAGTGAGCTCCCCAACATTGGTCTCTGCCTCCTTCAGTTTTTGCTCGGCCGTCCCCTTATCGCCGACGGCCTTCATTAGCTGTTCGTTGCCTCGAAGCTCGGCGTCCAGGCACTCCCTATAACCCGCCGTCATGGCGTCCATCATCGACGATAGCTGCAACGGTAAAAGTATTAGCACAAGTATAAAGAGACGGAGAAAAAATTTCATCTTTAATGCGAAGTACCTCAGTTTGGATTAGCCCAAGACGGGCATGAAAGGTTTCGGGGGTAAGGTTGGCATCCTTCATCCTACGGGTCAGCTCAACATCCCGTCCACGCCTTGTCAGAGCCGTCCCCAGCAAGAGCGCGCTGCCGTTCCTCTGCAGATATGGGATCCCAGTTATATGAGAGGCCTTGGCAATGGAGGCCGCCATCTCTTTGGCCTTGACCTTGGACAGGACCACCGTCGACGAGTGGGAGCATCGGCCCTTGGAGTAGATGGGTCAGAAGCCTTGGCCCCAGGAGGATCGACGAAATGACTTTTTCTTTTCTTGGAGGCACGAGCGTCGGACTCGCGGAGCTCGGGGTTTGAATCAGTGCTCTCCACTTCAATACGCTCGGCCTCATCAGCGACGGCCATCTGAGCCCCAACAGTCTCCGCACTGGGAGGATCAATCTCCATGCCAATTGCCCTCTCGGGTGCATCAACAACGGCCTGACGGCCTCCAGTGTTCAATCCTTCAACGCCGGGCTCCCTTTCAATCATGGGGATAGCACCAGAAGGGTCATTGGGAAGTTGCTCATTCCTCGTCGTCTGCTTCTCTTGACGATCGAGAATGGCACGTGTGGCAGCCCTCTCCTTCTTCTTGGTCCCCCGGTCACTAGCTCTGATGGCTCCGTCCATGATCTTTGCTTCGATTCTATCTACGTCTCCTTGGGTAAATCTTTACCGCAAAACAACCAAGGAAAAAGAGATTAGTCTTCACTAACGACGAGACGAGCAAAGAGCAAAATTAAAAAGATAGCAGGAGCCCAACCCCCATTCATCTCAAGATTTTCACAGCTCTCCTCAATACGACCAGTTCGTGCCGTCGCACAATTCAAACAATTATCTTTAAAAACAAACTCTTGGTGGACGACCCAGTCAGGATAGCGGGCATCCAAATCAATCTGCACTAAAGGATCGAGGCCCGATAGACGGCTGGACATCATACCGGCCTCGGATATATCTCCATTGAGAGGCTTCAATGTCTTTGTATGAGACCCGTCAGTCTAACAAGTTGTCAATCTTTCCTTCGGCTCGTCGGCCCACGGAGCTTGGAAGATATGCCTATCACGGCGCGGGTGGTTGCCCTGCAGGAATGGAAGCGCCACCCTACTCGGCTCTCCACCAATATCAAATGGTTCTCCCATCCATACACCTTACTCGGAATGTCCAGGAAGAAATTCCGTGCGTTCCTGACCGAGGACACACTAACCGTCGTCTTCCCTTTGGCGGTATTCCGGACCGTCCTATAGTATCGACGGAACACTTTGTTGCACGGCTCGTAGCCAAGAAATGCACGAGACGATGGCAAACCCAGATAAAATTCTGACGGTGTTGGCACTGACTTCCATGGGCACACAAGCGGAGTCCTCCAGGAATTCGTTGATGAAAGGGTCTAGAGGCAGTCTTAGGCCGAGCTCAAACTGTTTGTAAAAGAAGCCGACCTTCTCCTTACTGGTCACTATGGAGTGGCGACGGGGTTCATACTCTGTCAAGCTGAAATGTTCCAACTTGTAGGTCGAAGCACGAACCCTAAATGAGCCTCGTAGGGCGTCGATCATTTGCTTTCCGACGTCCTGTTTTCTGAGCTCAATTTTGGGCACGGCCCATCTTCCCCTTGCTCCGCCTCCAAACTCACCGTCGTCGGATCCAACTTGTACAAATGTGTGGTAAGTCTTGACCGTCTGTTCACCCCTAGCACTTGTGCTCGGCTCGTTGGCTTCTGGGGCCGGCTGTTCAGGACGCCCGTCGTGATCCATCTCTACAAAACAAGGGGGTAAAAGTGGGGAATCAGTCCCTAACATTCGTGGCGACGACCTACCTAGTGACGACCTAGATTCCCCTACAACCAAGGCCCTAATTGAATCACGACGGGACAAGGAATAGTGGGTTACGATGTGGGTGGGCAAGTCGTTCATTGACTGAAAGGAGTTACCATTGGGTCACCGTCCTCAAAATCCCCTAGGATTTCTCCTGCAGGAACCCCAAAGGCTCATCCTCAAAGTTAAACTTCCCCAGAATTGAAGAACACTCAGACAAGGGAATTTCCCTCCAAATCCCCTTAGCACACTTATAAACCCTCTGATTCAACCCAAAACCAAACTTGACGCCTCTCTCGAAGCGGTGGTCCTTGGTCCCATTTGATTAACCTCTACAAACCCGATGAAAAAACCCGAGAAAATGAAGAACGAGATGAAGAAATTACATTTACGGGCTTGAGGATGGTTTTTCCGATGAGTTCGCCGGTGGAAGATCGAAGAAACTCCTAATCCAAGCCGCCGGATTATTCAACGGTGGTGAAGCCGGGACAACTGCAATATCGCCGGAAAATGTGCACACGGTGGTCGGAAATCGCCTCTCTTGAGTTGCTCTCCTGATCAAAGTTTGGAAAGTTTGAAATGAGGGAAAAAGAAGGTTTTATATTGGGGAATATGAACGGTTCGTTCTGGGGAAACAACGGCGCAATGAGTAGGGGCATTAAATACCCTCTGCAACTTCCGAGGCACTTGTCACATCGGAGGACACGTGGCAATTGAAGAAGAGATCTCGGCCGCCAGCGTCGCCGTGCCGACGTCACCATAATTCAAAATTCAAATTGACGGTCGTACGGGTTGCTCACGGAGGGAAAATAACAACTCCGGCTCGTCGAGACGACCATGAGTTGGGGGCTGAGAACGGAATAATGCGTGACGGGCCGAGCCCAACGCTTATTACGAGCCGGGGGCCCAATAGGCCCGCAAGAAACCCAACCACGAGAATCGAGATCCAGGCACGGCCGTGGCCCGTCTAACATTGGTTGGTCGTCGTCGTCGCCGCTGGCGACCGAGGCCATCCAAACGGCGAGCCATCAGATCATTAATGGGGAGGCAAACTCCCGGCCCGTCGTCGCACCAATTGGTGACCGTCCTTCATTGGACGAATCTTCCTTCGACCCCAACCGGTACTCGTCAAGAAGAGTAGGCGTCGTCATTGAACGGCTCGTCGTCATTGAGCGACTCGCCGTCGTTGAGCGGCTTGACTCTCACTCGGCGAATCATAACTCGAGACGGCCCAGTGGGCGTATAGTTCCAGGTCGTCTCCTCTATTAAGCTTCCTCAACAAGCTTAGTTAATTAGCTAATTTGGGATAATGACAGACTTGCTGCAGTGCCTCGTTATATGTGCAATCATGCATTCAGTAATAACTACAAAAGGTACAGAGGTTGACTTTCCCTTATAAGGCAAACTACTTATCAGATGTCAGGTGTTGCAGTGTCCTTACATAGACGGACCAATGCCGGCGTGACACGTGTACACCTAGGAGATGGAGCTGATCCTACGGCTGGTATCAATCCAATCCAACGGTTCTGGTAAAAACCCTAATACCACCTTTCCTACTATAAATAAGAGAGTAATAACGTGGGACAAGGTAATGCTTTTCTGGATATTTCCATACTCACACACTCTATAGTATTTTTCACCATATTTCCAGACCATAATCTTACTCTCACGCCGGAGGGGCTTGCCGGAAGACCCCCGGCGCAGTTTCACCTTTCATTTCTTGTGCTGTGTAGATCTGGAGCTAGCTCAATCATTTGCTGGACACAAGAACTGAGCTTGGCACGCTTTCCTGCGCGATCAAGTATGAAAAATAAAATAAGAGAGAAAATGTGTTGAAGTAATAGTAAAGAAATTGTTGTTGAATACAACAAGTAAATGATATTTGTAGGAGGAATATGTGCATTTTTTGGTAAAAGGGGCCCACCTCACCACTCTCCTTCCCACCCGGGCCAAGACCATCCTGAAGTTTCTTTTCGGTTCATGCTTAGGGTTCAAATTATAAACATCTTTTTAAAATGAGTTTAAAAGGGCATATAAAAGTACTTCTTCCCACTACAAACTACACACTTTATTTATTGAATTTTTCATTACAAACTACATACTTTCTAAAATAAAAATATTTTACTATCTTTATATTAACGGGATCCAAATGTAACACTTACAACAACAATTCAATTATTATTTCATATTCCACCTTTTTTTTTTTACCTCACTTTTCTTTTCGTATTTACAACGCCTATTTCAATTTTCAATTTTTTTGTAAACAATAATTGAAAAGGTTAGAGAGTGAGATAAGGAAAGATCAGGAAAGAGGAGTAACTGTCATGTCCCGACCAATATTTTATCATTAATGTGGTCCTTTATAGGTCGGCAAATTCAAAATCAAGACCTGCCCCTCAATTTGTGAATTTTTTGTAAAAAAAATTCAATTGAATCCATTGGCCCATTCCATTTTCCGAAATCACTGGTCCTTCACATTTTTTTACTGTAAAATTTATGTCATCAATATTGTCATTGTGCAATTTCATTTTTTTAACAAGAAAATGATAGTTATCATTATGAGTTGGGTAGAATCTCAAGGACGGCAAAGCTTATCCAACAGCATTTTAATACTGATACATTCTCAATGTTCGAACTCGAGACTATTGTTTAATCTAGAAAACTCCATTATTATAAGATGATATAGGTGCTTATTATTGGTATGTCATCAATAGTGATTCTTTACATTTTTGAAAGGGCAAATGACAATTTAGGGCCTGAAGTATATGGGGTAGTGTCGATTAGGGGCCCCATATCTAATTTTCGGCAAATTAGGGCTCAATATCTATTGTTTAATCTAGAAAACTCCATTATTATAAGATGATATAGGTGCTTATTATTGGTATGTCATCAATAGTGATTCTTTGTTAGATATTGAGCCCTGATTTGACGAAAATTAGGTATGGGGACCCTAACCGACACTATTCCTATACTTCAGGCCTAAATTGTCATTAACCCTTTTTGAAAATAAAATAAAATCAATCGAAACCACATGTCCATTCAATTTTCCAACCACTCCTTCTCCGGATCACCATTTAATGTGCCACGATTTTAGGTGACCATATTGACAAAAGTGGCTTATCTGTCTGCCCACTTCTAGAATAAACATTGATTTTTATTTTTTTATTTTACAGTAGGAAAGAAAAAATTAAATTTGAGTCAAGCACACGTTCCCAAATTAGAGCATGATGCATCAATAACTTTTTGCTGCTCCAATTTGAGAATATGTGCCCAACCCAAATATTTGTCAATAACACTAGAGGTACAAAATAATTACAAAAACTTGCTAATAAAATTTTATATGTAATAATTTTATTGATATTTTTTATTAAAGCGTAGCGGATATACTATTGATACAACCAATAAAATATAGCCAACAATTCTCTGCTGCTCTAATTTGGGGATGTGTGTCCAACTCAAATATTCACCACAAACGGGTAAAATGTGATCAGTTATAGATTACTCTCTCTAGGGGAGGATCAAATATTAGGATTGGAAACAAATATTTCATATCGACGCTGAATTATTTCCTTGAATCAGATAAACAAGTTCGTCTAGACTCATATTTCCTCCCTTCAAAAAATTTGCGTACCAATGTGCAGAGAGCTTCGGATATCTCGTTAAATCTTTGTCTTCCCTATCCACATAGTACAGACCAAACGATGATTCGTAGCCAAACAATAGCTCAAACACGTCCATAAATGACCAGCAAAAGTATCCTCTTGCATTTGATCCGTTCCTTGTATCCATCCACAAACAAACCACAAGATTATAGATAAAGAAACAATGAAGCTGAATTTTGAAGCTAGGCTCAATGAACATGACATACCTAATAGCATCCAGAACGCCTCCGATGAAAGCATGCAAGTACTCAACCCTTGCCATGTCATACAAATCACCATTACGTTTCATTCGTTGACCTGTCAAACAAGGATCATTTATATCAGTATATGATTAGTTATCAGCCTATGTTCCGATCATATACAATCTCATATACGAAAATGTACAGCAGGGGCATTCATCTACGCTTGAGAGAGAGAGAGGGAGAGAGAGACCATTTTCATGGATGTAAACCGCAGGGTTTCCATATACATTCTTGAAATACTCCAAAATTAACTGCAGACCCGAAGATTCCACAGGGTACTGAGTCAAACAAACTGCTTGTTAGTAAATCTTTAATTCCAAAAAAAAAAAAAAAAACCTCTATGATCTGTGTGCTCTGGCACTCACCTCATCTGTCCCACCAATCACCCCAGTGACTAGCAAATAAAAACAAATGTCAGTTCCAGTTAATTTTAATAAATTGGCAGACTCAACAAGGTATTATACTTGGGTGAGAGGACATAATTCAGATAATTAATACGGAGAATAAATTAACATACAATCAATTTCTATGGCCATGTCTGTATTGTAGTCCCTGATATCCATATCAAGATTGCTGGATCTATCCTTAATAGATAGTGATAGGTAATGGTTCAATGCAATGAAATCAAATGAACCCTTCACTCTTCTCGATTCCTCTTCTGTGAAGACTGGAATTCTGCTGCCTGCATTTTTCTTCATTATTTCTGGATAGTCCCCAAAAACAAGGGGATTGACAAACCTGCAGGATCATGCCGCAATAAATATTAGTTATTCAAAACACAAAAACAGAAGAGAAAATAATTGTCGCCTTAACTCACCAGCCAATATAAAAGTCAAAGGCTCTTTGAGCTGCTAATGCGTCTACCGTTGAATTTGTGTGCGGAAAAAACCAAAACGCCAAGACACCTATTCCTATCATTCCTTGCTGTGTTTTCTGGACCCAAAAATATACATATCTTCAGGTTAACCTCTTTCGCCACGAAATCAATGTAGATGTCAGGAGGAAAGTTGGAAGAACAAAGAACTGACTAAACATATTGTACAATCAATGTACAAACAAGTAAAGCACAACCATTAAACCATTTGACAAGTCAAAGCGACACTCATATGGGAAAGAGGGAGTACACATCAGATAGGTTACTCATTTGAGTAGATATATAGTCATTTTCTCTATGCAATTTAAGCTGAAAATCTTTGTACCTTGTACTTATTCTGGTACAGCCTTGCAGCTGCTGCATGTGCCAGCAACATATTGTGAGCAGCTAGGTATGGCTCATTAGTTGAGTTACCATGAGTGCAATTCCTTAGTCCAAAAGGGGGAGAACAACGGGAAGGCTGTGTAATTCCCTGATCATAACCTCCAAAGGAAAATATGTTTGCCTCGTTCAGGGTAGTCCAATGTGAAACCCTATCACCAAATTCTCTGAAGCACACATCGGCATATGCTGCAAAGTCATTCCTGCAATCACGTAATAAACATATATTATCTTCGGTTTTATATTACCTTTGTTATTGTTGTCGGTATTAAGAACAATTGAAGTGGAATAACTAAATTGATGTTCAATTTTATTAATGGCAGTGCACGATGATGGTAGTTTGGTGGTGGCTATGGTGGCATGGTGTGGTATGGTGGTGGTGGTCATGGTGATTAAATGGGTGAAGACTTGAGAGTGTTTCTGTTGGAAAAAAGTGTGTTTTGAAGGAAATAATGAGTTATTTTCTTAATTTGTTATTTGTTAAAATGACAAATTGATTGTTGGATTGTGTTCTACTCCATGAGTACATTGAAATCATATATTCATTTGTTCAAAATGGTTGAGAAATGAATGAGATATGAAGGCTCAAAGTTAATGGGTTGAAATGGGTAAAATGTGGTTATCCCACATTGGAAAAAGATGAAAAAGTGGCTAAGTTTAAATACTCCTATACTTTGGTAGGGAGTAAGATTGTGGTACATAGAGGCTCTCTCTCGCGCACAGGTGCGCAGGGGGGGTGCAAATCATGGACCGAAATAGGCTTCGGGCTATCGAACTCATGTGCATGCGCGTCCTGCGGACACGAATGTAGCTCCGAAATAGCCTGTCCGCGCGAGCACAATGTTTTGTAACAGCTCAAAAGGCTGTTAATGAAGGTGTAAATCCAACAGCCATATAACTGAGAGAAAAAACACACAGATTTTTCCAGAATTCCTCTCATCTTCCTCTTGTTGCATATTGAACAAATATTTTCCTTGGCCTCCTTGCATTGCATTTGTGGTGATAAAGCTCAAGCATCGACTTCAGTTCGCCGGAGGTATTCTTGTGCAACCGCTCAAGCATCGACTTCAGTTCGCCGGAGGTATTCTTGTGCAACCACCGTCCGGTTACTCCGTTTCATCCTGGGAGGCAAGCGTTCCGTAACAACTCAAGCACAACGTGGTGAGGGGGCGTAATTTGTCTTAAGGAGAGTGTGATTTCACACGACTCGGATTCCTCGACAAATCTTTTTCCTTATCTTTTCTTTTGTGTAATTTTGTTTTATTTAGTTTTCTGTAATTTCCTTTTATTGTGTAATAGTTATTCCAACAGTTTCATGGTGGAATGACATTTAAGCCCTTAAATTTTGGACTAAAAAGACGTAATTACCCATCATGTGACACACGCATGCCAATTTTTGTATCCGTTGGGATTTGGGGGGCAAAATGGGATAATTTAAACATGAGGCACCACTTCGGGATGTATTTTGCACCGGGGTGCAAAGTGAAACTTGTATAGTTTGGGGGGGGGGGGGATAAACGTATTTTGACGAGTTCGGAACCTTACACTACTTCTGGACTAAGCCATCCTTCGTACTTGTCTTCAAGTATCTGTGGTAGATCACTGTGGCATAATGTGATATGTGGTTCTATTCCTGTGTGATGGAGAAAAAAATTGTAAGAATAATTCTCGTGCATTATGAAATGTTAAACAAGAATTTAAAAAGAAATGGTGTGTGATGATTTTAACCGTTTTTGACAAGCTCATTGATGAAATTGTTATAGTACTCTAAGCCCTTTGGATTTATAGGTCCTCTGCCACCTGGAAACAGAGGAGAGGGGATGTTATACGAAAGACAATATATGGCCCATAATAATGTGAAGAAATGGAGTTATACATTGATGAACATACTTGGTATAAGCCGAGACCATGAGATGGAGAATCTGTAGGCCTCCAAGCCTGTATCCACCATCAATTGAACATCCTCCTGCAACAAGTTTATTGTGTGAAAGGAAGGAAAACCGAAAGAAGAAACTAAATTTCGAGCTGAATAAAGTACTATGGAGAACAACCACATGCAACTTCATTATAGAGTAGCCTCGTCCAACTCCCCTTAGCAGAAATTATGAGATTTTATAAACAAAATGAGAGTATAATTTAAGCAGGATCAGACCTTGTATTTGTGATACCCGTCGCTTGCAATATCTCCATTTCCACCCGAATAACCTGAAATGTTTTGAGTTGGTTTTATCGACAAACAGCTGTAGAATTGTGCTTTTGTTATTTGAGTGAAATCTGATAGTAATGACAAGAGCATCTTATTTACTGACCAGCATGAGCAAAAGTGTCGAATATGCTAGCAGTCCTCCCATCTTCAAATGCTGCACCCTCTACCTATATACCCCATAGGCACAAACCACAATTACAAAGAGTTAGAGAGAAAGAGAATTGGGCTATTCCGACGTAAGAATCTGATTAAAACTAATCCATAGCATGACGCTGCCACTAGAACTCTGTTATGGTAGAAACCAGATACAGTACAAAGAAACTAAACTGTGGGTCCGTGGGATATTAATGGAAAACACGAGAAATTCCTTATGAAACAAAAGATTACGAAGAAAGAGTTGGAAACGGAAACACAAGAATGGATATGGAGCAGACCTGATAAGCGGAAGTTCCAGCACCAAATTTGAAACCAGCTGGGAAATCAGCCCTGGTGTAATCATCAACGCCGGTGACCAATACTAACCCACAATAATTATCACTGATCAGTAGCAGAATGGCAAGAAGGAAGCAGGATTTAAACTCTGTAATTGCCATAGCGTTTTTCTCTCTACGAATGGTAAACAAAAGAAGGTATGAGTTATAAATTATATGGCTGTCTTTGTATGCTTATCATATAGTAATTGACATAAAGCATTCTTTATTGGATTCTGGTCTGCTTAACGCCAAAAACATCACCGTCGGTATTATTTTTAAAGGCCACTACTTTGTATTCCACAAAAAGGCTTACCTCCATCTGGTGGTAGCAAGCCCTTGCCGACTTCAAACAATCAGTAGATACGACATTTTTTTAACGTTGACTATTAATTCACATACTCCCTCTTGTTGGAACTTATGTGATAAAAAATGAAAGTTAAAGGTGTTTATTGAAAAATAGAGCTTTTAATAAAATTTATGTGTGTGCGCTAAAATGAGCATAACTTTTGATTTCGGATGAGCCACGGAACGCACAGCATATCAAATCGAAGCTCTTTTCGAGAAGGACAAAAGTCATGGGGCATAGCCCCATGACACAGGTTTTTGTAAACATAAAGCTCGAATCTTGGCAATCAAATGGGTTACTGAAGTGATTTAATTTTTGCAAATAAATATTAAAAAAATTTAATATTATTTTGAAAAATTATTTTCTAGTTCTGGATAATAACTAGAAAACCTGTTTAGACATTTATAACTGTCTTGCAGTTATGTCTAAAAGGGTGTCACTTTTCAAATTTGAAATTGAAAGGTTGTGATTGGCCAGATTGAAAAATGATGTCCTATATAAACAAGATTTTCTGTGCACAGATGGATACAGAACATTCTTCATCTTCTTCATTCCTTCTATTTCTTAAGAAAGCATTCAGACATTCGCCAGGGACAAGTTCTTGTGCAAGAACTTGTTTCGAAGAGTTGTATCCTCTAGATAGACGTTCGAATCTGCAGCACAGGCGGGGACGTAATTCTGTCTTAGGACACTGCTAAAGGCAGGCCTCTCTTCAAACAGTTTGCAACGTTATACAGGTTTTTAATTGAATTTGTAGTCTGATTTTAATTTAAATTACTAATTTTGTTATTATTATTATTATTATTATTTATATAATAGTAGATTGGTCCTAACACCTCTGTCCCTAAATAAATGTCCGAATTTCATTTTAAAGGACACCGGAAATGTGTGTGCTTTTTATACATCTTAATGAATGATAAATATTCTTGATTTTTTTTTAAAATATAGCTTTTTAAAAATTTATATACCAAAATAACATTTTCAAAAACTTAAGTACCAAACTAGCACTTTTGACTTGAAATCCGGAATTGGTAATTTCGGATTATGAATTCCGGAATTACCAATTCCGGAATTGATTTTTTTTGTTTTTTTGTTTTCCAAAATTGTATTTCCCAAAATAATACTTCCGTAAATAGGGGGCGATCGCGCCTTGAAATAGAGCGATCGCTCCTAGTGTATCCGGCGTTACCAATTTCGGATTCTATTTTTATTTTTTTTTCCAAAAAAGTAATAAAGCAAATTAATATATTCTGAAAAAAGGAGAGGGCGATCGCGCGTCTTATGGGGCGATCGCTCCTTAGTGGCGTATCTTCAAATCCGGAAATGCAAATTCCGGATTTGCTTTAATTTGAATCCGGGGATGCTATTTCCGGATTCAAATTTTGAATTACTCCACCTACCATTTTTCAGATTGAAACACAGGGAAGGAAGAAAGGGAAGAAGAAACTAGTGCAAGTGTAGTGAGATAGAGAAAGAAAGAATTAAGGAGAAGGAGAAGGAGAAGAGAAGAAGTTTAAAGAGTTGTGAGAGAAAGTGTTAGTTTGGTACTTAAGAATGGTTAGTTATATTTCTTTTTTTTTAATTTGTTTTGAGTTGTTAATTTTAGCTATATAAATTTTTCTAAGAATTTTTATTTGTGCATTTTTATATAATTTGTTGTTAAAACTATTGTGATTTATGTACTTAATTTTTGATTGTCAATGAATTAAACAATTGTAATTTAATTTTTGCCTAGTTAGGATTTTCTTAAGTTAGGTTTAAAATAAAGTGTTTGTTAAAATTACTTTGACAAACATGTTGCAATTTTTCTATTTAAATGTAGCAAAACTTTAAGTCCCATTTAAATTTAATTACTATTAAATTTTTGTATTTCAGATGAATCAACATGAACAACAACAATTTATTGATCATGGGCCAATCGATCCACATGTATTGACTTCTCGGGATACACGTAGATCTAAATATATTTGGGAGGGACAACAGTTAACCAATTTAAGACCTAGGCGTGGTCCAGTACTTCCAGCTAGAGTTGATTGGAGGATAGAAGATAAGCTTATAAATACTGGATTTTATGGAGTGTATTTATTAGGTCATTTACAATATGATTGGCATTTGATTGAGGCTTTGATTGAAAGATGGCGTCCAGAGACCCACACTTTTCACTTACCTGTAGGGGAGATGACCATCACCTTAGAGGATATTGGCATGTTGTGTGGTCTTCCTGTAGACGGAATGGCGGTGACTAGTTCAGAAACTAGTAGGAGTGCGGGGGCATGGGTTGAGATTGTTGAGGAGTTATTTGGGGTTGCACCCTCAACTGCAGACATCAAAAGAGGTGGAATGATATCAATGAGATGGGTTCTAGGACACTTCCCTCATTTTGAACAGCTTCCCAATAATGCGTCCGAGCATATGATTGAGACATATACTCGAGCCTACATTTTCTTATTATTGGGGTCATACATTATGCCCGTCTCGTCTGATAACCTAGTGAAGTTGATGTACCTCGCACTTCTTAGGGAAATAAATAATATTGGTCAGTACAGTTGGGGTAGTGGAGCGTTGGCCTTCTTGTATAGGGAGATGTGTGTAGCATCTCAGCACGATTCGAAAGGGTGTGGTGGCTTCTTAACCATTGTACAGGTATGTCAATTATATATGATTACATTATGCTAGTGGACTTAATCTGTTTTGTACGTAATGATAATTTTTTTTATAGCTTTGGGCATGGGAGAGGTTGTTGTGTACACAACCTAGGAGACATACAGAAATAACACTTAATGGATTGCAACCAGTGGGTTACAGGTATATTTCAATTACTTCATTTTGTAAATGATCTGTTTTGTAATATATCGCTTTTTTACTCATTATTTTTATGTCAATTGTTTCATATGTAGGTGGAAGGGTCCATTGTCGTATACTTCTGTGACTGCCCATAACCTGCAAGGCTATCGAGACCAGTTGTCATATTTAGACAAGGATCAGGTTGTGTGGCAGCCATACAACGGTGTGCCAGTTCCGAATATCTGCCTTCAGGGCCAAGCTATATGGAGGGCGAAGGTGCCCCTCATCTGCTTTGAGAGGGTTGAATGGCACTTTCCAGATCGCGTAATGCGACAATTTGGGATGGTTCAAGGTGTGCCTGATGACTGCGACACCAGTTTGGACTTGCATCAGATTAGTCGGCAAGGTCGGTCAGGCGTTAACTGAATGCAAGAACATGGTCAGCACATAGCAAAGTGGAATGAACGGGAGTTTAATGTCGTTGATGGAGAGTTTGGTGAAGTGGATATGAGTTACCATCACCCCTATTTGAGATGGTATAGGCGTATTACTCGATCGCTCATCCACAATTCGTCTAATGTGGAGGGACTAGGGTTCAGGCCACGGAAAATCTTTCACCAAACACTCAATAGTCCACTTTCGGGTTGTGCTTCGTTTTACCTTGAAGCGCAAATTTTTCTTAATATGAAACAACTTCATTTTATGCTGCACCTCTGACTTCTTTGAAAACCGAATACCTTTGGCAATGTCATGATGTTCTGCATTCCATTCAGCAAAGTCATATTGGTTATCATCATATATCTCCGATCCTTCTCCAATATCACGATAAAATTGATACCCGACTCTCTCATGCACATGATGTTGTGGTTCTTCGTAAGCAACCAAATGTAACGCCAAATCTTCTCCCTCATTCTCGCTAACATCAGTAGGACTACTGCAATCATCATATCCATCGTCACAATCTTCATTTAGAAGCAACCCAATATTTTCTTCATAATCTGAATCATTATCATCATCATTATACAATTCCTCACCCTCACCCCCTCCCTCTTCCTCTCTCTCTTCCTCCCCCTCTTCCTCTTCCTCTTCCTCTCCCTCTTCCTCTTCCACATATGTTTGTGTACTTGTTCCAGCATCCCTCTGACTATAGCAGCTTAAAGAACCCATCTGGAAGGTATCCATGTCATTAACATACTCATTTTGAAATGGCTCCTCATGGGTTTCAAACTCCTCAACATTCACATTATCAACTAAATTTATCTTAACATACAATTGTAAGCTACTCAACCCACCAAACTGAGCAGAAACATCAAACATGACTTCCATACCCATATCATTGTCGATTACAAATGGAATGTAGTTTGCAATCCCAGGAGCGACAAGATGAGGATATCTACAAGTAACTTGCAACTGAACAATAGCTCGATCTATCCCAATTTTCTTAGCTAACTTTTTAATCAACTTCTTGTAACTCCACCGAGTTTTAGCCCTAAGTGCACATTTTGGTTCCCTTTCAAAATGTTCACCTTCAAACGGGTGTTCATCATTTCCTCCCCAATAACACATGAAAATAAGTGGAACTCCAGCCATATTTATTCCTAAAAATTGAAAAAAAAAATATAAAAAATCTAATTTAACAATATCACTACATTCACAAAAAAATTCAAATAAATACTAAATTTAAATTTCAAACAAAAAATAAGAGGATTAAATGTACCTTCTTAATCACCTCTCTTCTCTTCTTCTTGAACTTCTTAATCAACTTCTTGAATTTTCAAATTTTTTTGAAAAAAATTCACCTACTTTCTTCTTCTTCATCCTTCTTTTCTCCTTCTTCTTCTTGAATTTTTATTATGCTTGATTTCTTCTGATTTGCGGGAAAAGGGTTTTGTAAAGCAAATCCGGAATTAGCATTTCGGATTTGAATTTTTCAAAAAAAACATTACTTAATTCAATTCGATTAAATTTAGTATTAAAAAAAAATAAAATTTAAAATTCGGATTTATCAATTCCGGATTACACTAAGAAGCGATCGCCCCCACAAGCGTGCGATCGCTCGCTATTTTCCCGAAAATATTATTTTGCCCATTTTATCGGCTTTGGAAAAAAATAGAATCCGGAATTGGTAACGCCGGATACACTAGGAAGCGATCGCTCTATTTCAACGCGCGATCGCCCCTATTTACGGAAGTATTAGTTTGGGAAATTCAATTTTGGAAAACAAAAAAAAAATTCCGGAATTGGTAATTTCGGAATTCATAATCCGGAATTACCAATTCCGGATTTCAAGTCAAAAGTGCTAGTTTGGTACTTAAGTTTTTGAAAATGTTATTTTGGTATATAAATTTTTAAAAAGCTATATTTTAAAAAAAAATCAATATTCTTGATATCCAATTTCTAAACATTTAGTTTTACGATAATAAAATGAATAGCGAATTTTTTTTTGGTAAAAAAGTGCGTAGAGACAATTTTTATTTTATTTTTTACAAATAAAGACATTCATTTCGGAACAAAAATTACTTGAATTTGGTCATTCATTTAGCAATGCAATATGTGAGCTCATTAAGAGTTTTGCAAGCGTCCTTCGAATTGAAATTTCGACGTTCATTTAATGACGGATATTTTTGTAATATTTAAATTTTTGGGTCGTTTGAGTCTTTTCACCCCTCGCAACAATTTCCATATTGTTGAATTGTAAGGGTCGTTTGAGTTATTTTTTTCTCCTAAAAGATTACGGAATTAATGTTCAAAATAAAATAAAATTAGGAAATCAAATCATAATGACACATGTTTTTGTAAACATAAAGCTCGAATCTTGGCAATCAAATGGGTTACTGAAGTGATTTAATTTTTGCAAATAAATATTAAAAAAATTTAATATTATTTTGAAAAATTATTTTCTAGTTCTGGATAATAACTAGAAAACCTGTTTAGACATTTGTAAGCGCCTTGCTGGGTTATGTACGAAAGGATGTCACTTTTCAAATTTGAAATTGAAAGGTTGTGATTGGCGGATTGAAAAATGATGTCCTATATAAACAAGATTTTACGTGCCTGAGATAGATACAGAACATTCTTCATCTTCTTCCTTCCTTCTATTTCTTAAGAAAGCATTCAGACATTCGCCAGGGACAAGTTCTTGTGCAAGAACTTGATTCGAAGAGTTGTATCCTCTAGATAGACGTCCGAATCTGCAGCACAGGCGGGGACGTAATTGTCTTAGGATGCTTTGCTAAAGGCAAGCCTCTCTTCAAACAAGGTTTGCAACGTTCTCTGATTTTTAATTGAATTTGTAGTCGATTTTGATTTAAATTACTAATTTTGTTATTATTATTATTATTATTATTATTTATATAATAGTAGATTGGTCCTAACACCTCTTTGTCCCTAAATAAATGTCCGAATTTCATTTTAAAGGACAAGGAAATGTGTGTGCTTTTTATACATCTTAATGAATGATAAATATTCTTGATATCCAATTTCTAAACATTTAGTTTTACGATAATAAAATGAATAGAGAATTTTTTTTGGTAAAAAAGTGCGTAGAGACAATTTTTATTTTATTTTTTACAAATAAAGACATTCATTTCGGAACAAAAATTACTTGAATTTGGTCATTCATTTAGCAATGCAATATGTGAGCTCATTAAGAGTTTTGCAAGCGTCCTTCGAATTGAAATTTCGACGTTCATTTAGTGACGGATATTTTTGTAATATTTAAATTTTTGGGTCGTTTGAGTCTTTTCACCCCTCGCAACAATTTCCATATTGTTGAATTGTAAGGGTCGTTTGAGTTATTTTTTTCTCCTAAAAGATTACGGAATTCAGTTCAAAATAAAATAAAATTAGGAAATCAAATCATACTGACACAGGTTTTTGTAAACATAAAGCTCGAATCTTGGCAATCAAATGGGTTACTGAAGTGATTTAATTTTTGCAAATAAATATTAAAAAAATTTAATATTATTTTGAAAAATTATTTTCTAGTTCTGGATAATAACTAGAAAACCTGTTTAGACATTTATAAGCGCCTTGCGGTATATGCGAAAGGGTTTCACTTTTCAAATTTGAAATTGAAAGGTTGTGATTGGCCAGATTGAAAAATGATGTCCTATATAAACAAGATTTTCTGTGCACAGATGGATACAGAACATTCTTCATCTTCTTCCTTCCTTCTATTTCTTAAGAAAGCATTCAGACATTCGCCAGGGACAAGTTCTTGTGCAAGAACTTGATTCGAAGAGTTGTATCCTCTAGATAGATGTCCGAATGCGGCGCGAGCGGGACGTAATTCTGTCTTAGGATACTGCTAAAGGCAGGCCTCTCTTCAAACAGTTTGCAACGTTCTACAGATTTTTAATTGAATTTGTAGTCTGATTTTGATTTAAATTACTAATTTTGTTATTATTATTATTATTATTATTATTTATATAATAGTAGATTGGTCCTAACACCTCTGTCCCTAAATAAATGTCCGAATTTCATTTTAAAGGACACCGGAAATGTGTGTGCTTTTTATACATCTTAATGAATGATAAACATTCTTGATATCCAATTTCTAAACATTTAGTTTTACGATGATAAAATGAATAGCGAATTTTTTTTTGGTAAAAAAGTGTGTAGAGACAATTTTTATTTTATTTTTTACAAATAAAGACATTCATTTCGGAACAAAAATTACTTGAATTTGGTCATTCATTTAGCAATGCAATATGTGAGCTCATTAAGAGTTTTGCAAGCGTCCTTCGAATTGAAATTTCGACGTTCATTTAGTGACGGATATTTTTGTAATATTTAAATTTTTGGGTCGTTTGAGTCTTTTCACCCCTCGCAACAATTTCCATATTGTTGAATTGTAAGGGTCGTTTGAGTTATTTTTTTCTCCTAAAAGATTACGGAATTCTGTTCAAAATAAAATAAAATTAGGAAATCAAATCATACTGACACAGGTTTTTGTAAACATAAAGCTCGAATCTTGGAAACAAATGGGTTACTGAAGTGATTTAATTTTTGCAAATAAATATTAAAAAAATTTAATATTATTTTGAAAAATTATTTTCTAGTTCTGGATAATAACTAGAAAACCTGTTTAGACATTTATAACTGCCTTGCAGTTATGTCTGAAAGGGTTTCACTTTTCAAATTTGAAATTGAAAGGTTGTGATTGGCCAGATTGAAAAATGATGTCCTATATAAACAAGATTTTCTGTGCACAGATGGATACAGAACATTCTTCATCTTCTTCCTTCCTTCTATTTCTTAAGAAAGCATTCAGACATTCGCCAGGGACAAGTTCTTGTGCAAGAACTTGTTTCGAAGAGTTGTATCCTCTAGATAGACGTCCGAATCTGCAGCACAGACGGGGACGTAATTCTGTCTTAGGACACTGCTAAAGGCAGGTCTCTCTTCAAACAGTTTGCAACGTTCTACAGGTTTTTAATTGGATTTGTAGTCTGATTTTGATTTAAATTACTAATTTTGTTATTATTATTATTATTATTATTTATATAATAGTAGATTGGTCCTAACACCTCTGTCCCTAAATAAATGTCCGAATTTCATTTTAAAGGACACTGGAAATGTGTGTGCTTTTTATACATCTTAATGAATGATAAATATTCTTGATATCCAATTTCTAAACATTTAGTTTTACGATGATAAAATGAATAGCGAATTTTTTTTTGGTAAAAAAGTGTGTAGAGACAATTTTTATATTATTTTTTACAAATAAAGACATTCATTTCGGAACAAAAATTACTTGAATTTGGTCATTCATTTAGCAATGCAATATGTGAGCTCATTAAGAGTTTTGCAAGCGTCCTTCGAATTGAAATTTCGACGTTCATTTAGTGACGGATATTTTTGTAATATTTAAATTTTTGGGTCGTTTGAGTCTTTTCATCCCTCGCAACAATTTCCATATTGTTGAATTGTAAGGGTCGTTTGAGTTATTTTTTTCTCCTAAAAGATTACGGAATTCTGTTCAAAATAAAATAAAATTAGGAAATCAAATCATACTGACACAGGTTTTTGTAAACATAAAGCTCGAATCTTGGCAATCAAATGGGTTACTGAAGTGATTTAATTTTTGCAAATAAATATTAAAAAAATTTAATATTATTTTGAAAAATTATTTTCTAGTTCTGGATAATAACTAGAAAACCTTTTTAGACATTTATAACTGCCTTGCAGTTATGTCTGAAAGGGTTTCACTTTTCAAATTTGAAATTGAAAGGTTGTGATTGGCCAGATTGAAAAATGATGTCCTATATAAACAAGATTTTCTGTGCACAGATGGATACAGAACATTCTTCATCTTCTTCCTTCCTTCTATTTCTTAAGAAAGCATTCAGACATTCGCCAGGGGCAAGTTCTTGTGCAAGAACTTGATTCGAAGAGTTGTATCCTCTAGATAGACGTCCGAATCTGCAGCACAGGCGGGGACGTAATTCTGTCTTAGGATACTGCTAAAGGCAGCCCTCTCTTCAAACAGTTTGCAACGTTCTACAGATTTTTAATTGAATTTGTAGTCTGATTTTGATTTAAATTACTTATTTTGTTATTATTATTATTATTATTATTATTTATATAATAGTAGATTGGTCCTAACACCTCTGTCCCTAAATAAATGTCCGAATTTCATTTTAAAGGACACCGGAAATGTGTGTGCTTTTTATACATCTTAATGAATGATAAACATTCTTGATATCCAATTTCTAAACATTTAGTTTTACGATAATAAAATGAATAGCGAATTTTTTTTTGGTAAAAAAGTGTGTAGAGACAATTTTTATTTTATTTTTTACAAATAAAGACATTCATTTCGGAACAAAAATTACTTGAATTTGGTCATTCATTTAGCAATGCAATATGTGAGCTCATTAAGAGTTTTGCAAGCGTCCTTCGAATTGAAATTTCGACGTTCATTTAGTGACGGATATTTTTGTAATATTTAAATTTTTGGGTCGTTTGAGTCTTTTCACCCCTCGCAACAATTTCCATATTGTTGAATTGTAAGGGTCGTTTGAGTTATTTTTTTCTCCTAAAAGATTACGGAATTCTGTTCAAAATAAAATAAAATTAGGAAATCAAATCATACTGACACAGGTTTTTGTAAACATAAAGCTCGAATCTTGGCAATCAAATGGGTTACTGAAGTGATTTAATTTTTGCAAATAAATATTAAAAAAATTTAATATTATTTTGAAAAATTATTTTCTAGTTCTGGATAGTAACTAGAAAACCTGTTTAGACATTTATAACTGCCTTGCAGTTATGTCTGAAAGGGTTTCACTTTTCAAATTTGAAATTGAAAGGTTGTGATTGGCCAGATTGAAAAATGATGTCCTATATAAACAAGATTTTCTGTGCACAGATGGATACAGAACATTCTTCATCTTCTTCCTTTCTTCTATTTCTTAAGAAAGCATTCAGACATTCGCCAGGGACAAGTTCTTGTGCAAGAACTTGTTTCGAAGAGTTGTATCCTTTAGATAGACGTCCGAATCTACAGCACAGGCGGGGACGTAATTCTGTCTTAGGACTCTGCTAAAGGCAGGCCTCTCTTCAAACAGTTTGCAACGTTCTACAGGTTTTTAATTGAATTTGTAGTCTGATTTCAATTTTGATTTAAATTACTAATTTTGTTATTATTATTATTATTATTATTATTATTATTTATATAATAGTAGATTGGTCCTAACACCTCTGTCCCTAAATTAATGTCCGAATTTCATTTTAAAGGACATTGGAAATGTGTGTGCTTTTTATACATCTTAATGAATGATAAATATTCTTGATATCCAATTTCTAAACATTTAGTTTTACGATAATAAAATGAATAGCGAATTTTTTTTTGGTAAAAAAGTGTGTAGAGACAATTTTTATATTATTTTTTACAAATAAAGACATTCATTTCGGAACAAAAATTACTTGAATTTGGTCATTCATTTAGCAATGCAATATGTGAGCTCATTAAGAGTTTTGCAAGCGTCCTTCGAATTGAAATTTCGACGATCATTTAGTGACGGATATTTTTGTAATATTTAAATTTTTGGGTCGTTTGAGTCTTTTCATCCCTCGCAACAATTTCCATATTGTTGAATTGTAAGGGTCGTTTGAGTTATTTTTTTCTCCTAAAAGATTACGGAATTCTGTTCAAAATAAAATAAAATTAGGAAATCAAATCATACTCCTAATCTTATTAACACTTTATTTCTTTTTTGTAACTTATAAATAACACAAGTCAGACTTCTTTTTTCAAGCAGTTATCCTTCGTTTGTTTTCTTTCATCATGTCAGAAAATAAGAGGAGACTTCTTCTATCTAAGTCTGCATATCTGCATGAAGATCTTGGGATTGAAATAATGTCGAGAGTACCAGCGAAATCCCTCACACGATTCAAGTCCGTCAGCAAACGATGGAAATCAATAATCGAAGATCAAACCTTCATCACTTTGCACCATAAGCGGGCCCATTCTCGACCTGAAGGTGGAAGCCTACTTATCTGCACTCCTTTGATTCCCAAACGAAACAATCATACGCTGCGTTTGCGTTTGTTCTCTGTACCTTATAACGGGGGTCCAGCTCGCCCTTTGCTACCAAATCTTCTTTCAAAACTCAAAGGGTATAAAGCTTCCCCATCAATTCATGGCTTAATACTTTTGTCCCGGAATTATTCGAAAAATCCCTATCGACCCGTTTTTGTTTTTAATCCCACCACAACACAACTCATACCGATTCCTCCCCTTCAAATCGGCACTGATGATGATCATGATGAACTTTGTAAGTTAGCTGAACAAGATCCCCACATTTGTCTTATGTCAACCTACTCTTTGGGATTTGATCCGTCGACTGGGGTTTACAAATTATTAAGCATATATATTGCGGCCCTTTATGGGGTGGAAAAGATTGGTTGTAATTTGTACCACGTATTCACTTTGGGCAGCAAGGATTGGAGGAAGCTCGACAGTAGTGCATACGAACTAATACCCGAGGATACATTTGCTTATGATTCTTGTTGTGCCAATGGAACAATTTATTTCAAAACTAATCATAATTCTATATCTGCCTTCGACCTAAGGGAGGAGAAGTTTTGCTTGGTCACACCACCACCCCAAGTGACACCCAACTATAAGCTAATGGAATTAGGGGGGCGTTTGGCTTTACGTGAAAATAAACATTTTGAAGTGTGGATTTTGGAGGATGGGAATTGGATTTGCTTGGAACTAGAGATGCCTTCTAGTTCTGAATGGAGAGACCATGCCATTGTTGGTGACTATACTATTGCTGGTGGAATTCAGTCAAGCAACAAGTGTTTACTTGCACAACAATTCTCGGTTTGTGATAGACCTCCATTTGTTTATTACTCCAAAAGGAACGGACAAGAATGGTCTAGGTTTCAGATTACTGGGCTTCCCGATTCAAAGCTTCGCAAATACGGATTCATAACTAGCAATCATGTTAAAACTATAATCAACCCGGATACGAATTGATCCTCTTTAACCTGAGTTAGAGTAGGATACTTTGGCTTGGCTATGACGTCTTATTTGGTCGAAATGGAATTGTGGGAGTAGTTAAATATTGTTCGGAAAGTGGTCCAAACTTGGGAAGTAGGTCTTGCACTTTCATTAAGATCATTCAAGGTTAAGTAATGACTTTGTAGGTTTGGTTTATGGTACTTGGTGACTTTACTTGTTCCCCTATCCTTGGTGATTAGTTAGAAATAGCGTAGAAACCATAAGTTTCACTATTTCGTTAAGGGAAGATGAGCATGTATCGCCTTGTGGCATTATTATCCCAATTTGTGGAATTATTGAATTTGGTGTATACCTTAATATCCTAAGTATGGATTAATTGGTTCATGATTGTATTGTATCCGGTGTGGATTATGTGGTTATATTGTTACCTTACTTGAGTTCATATACATTGTTTATATTGTGCATAGTGTGTTAATTAAATGTTGTACTATGATATTGGTTGAACATGAGTATATTTTACCATGTGGCTATATTGTTTATCCCTTTGTGGATTATTTGGTATTGTTATATTGTATCCGGTGTGATTATGTGGTTATATGGATACCTTACTTGAATGTATACTCGTTAAGGGTATTATGCATAGTGTATTACTTAAATATTGCATTATGGTATTGATTGGCATGAGTATACATTACAATGTTGTTATATTATTATCCCGTTTTGTGGATTTATTTCAAGTATCTATTATGTGCTTGAACGTGTTTATGTTCGGGTGGGTATGATGGAATTCAATCAATTATGGATTTGTTCTATAAGTGATTGAAGGTACATCATACGTGACCCTTCCCCTCTGTGGCCACGGAGTGGGCCGTGCTAACGACCGTATTGAGCATGAAGAAGCCTTTACTGCACTGTTGCGATTGTTGTATGGAGGGACGATATTATTATTGGATACTCTAATATAGGTATCCTTTCTTATATGGATCTCTGGGGTATGAGTCCTATAAGAGGTGAATGTGCTGGAGGCAATTCACCAAAGAGTGGAGTTTTACTCCCACGTTGTACGACTTATTGTTCAGACGGGAAAGGTAAAATGAGGTAACGTAAGATGTTTACCGCTTTCATAATGTGTTAAGTGTTACCATGCTACGTGTTGCATCTTGTTTGGCATCTTGCGCATTCATAATAGCTCATTGAGATTTATTCTCACCCCTCTCCCTTTCTTGTTTTAGATTCCGAGAGACAGGGTGACCCGAACCAGTGAGGCCGGGGATATCATTGTGGACTTTTACTTTTGGGGGCTTGTCAGGTTAAGTATAGGAGTTGGTTATTAGGAGTATTTATTTAATATTCCTCTTTCACAAGTTGTATGGAAAACTCTTTTGTTAAACAATGTTATTTAGGGTTTCCAATGTAATTGATCATATTACGGTTTATTAAAGTCGTGGTTGGATTTCCTCTAAGTAGAGATATTACCAATTTATTTTCTTTGGAAGTTTGAAAAGTGATTTTCTTTTAAAGGCAAATAAATGTTTTAAAAATCTAAGATGGTTTTTCTTAGATTGAGCCTCTCCAACTCGGGACACGCTTTAGGTTCCGGGTTGGGGTGCTCACATATATATTGCGGCCCTTTATGGGGTGGAAAAGATTGGTTGTAATTTGTACCACGTATTCACTTTGGGCAGCAAGGATTGGAGGAAGCTCGACAGTAGTGCATACCAACTAATTTTCTTAGCTAACTTTTTAATCAACTTCTTGTAACTCCACCGAGTTTTAGCCCTAAGTGCACATTTTGGTTCCCTTTCAAAATGTTCACCTTCAAACGGGTGTTCATCATTTCCTCCCCAATAACACATGAAAATAAGTGGAACTCCAGCCATATTTATTCCTAAAAATTGAAAAAAAAATATAAAAAATCTAATTTAACAATATCACTACATTCACAAAAAAATTCAAATAAATACTAAATTTAAATTTCAAACAAAAAATAAGAGGATTAAATGTACCTTCTTAATCACCTCTCTTCTCTTCTTCTTGAACTTCTTAATCAACTTCTTGAATTTTCAAATTTTTTTGAAAAAAATTCACCTACTTTCTTCTTCTTCATCCTTCTTTTCTCCTTCTTCTTCACTGAATTTTTATTATGCTTGATTTCTTTACAGATTTGCCCGGGAAAAGGGTTTTGTAAAGCAAATCCGGAATTAGCATTTCCGGATTTGAATTTTTCAAAAAAAACATTACTTAATTCAATTCAGTTAAATTTAGTATTAAAAAAAAATAAAATTTAAAATTCGGATTTATCAATTCCGGATTACACTAAGAGCGATCGCCCCCACAAGCGTGCGATCGCTCGCTATTTTTTCCAGAAAATATTATTTTGCCCATTTTATCAGCTTTGGAAAAAAAAATAGAATCCGGAATTGGTAACGCCGGATACACTAGGAGCGATCGCTCTATTTCAACGCGCGATCGCCCCCTATTTACGGAAGTATTAGTTTGGGAAATTCAATTTTGGAAAACAAAAAAAAAAATCAATTCCGGAATTGGTAATTTCGGAATTCATAATCCGGAATTACCAATTCCGGATTTCAAGTCAAAAGTGCTAGTTTGGTACTTAAGTTTTTGAAAATGTTATTTTGGTATATAAATTTTTAAAAAGCTATATTTTAAAAAAAATCAATATTCTTGATATCCAATTTCTAAACATTTAGTTTTACGATAATAAAATGAATAGCGAATTTTTTTTTGGTAAAAAAGTGCGTAGAGACAATTTTTATTTTATTTTTTACAAATAAAGACATTCATTTCGGAACAAAAATTACTTGAATTTGGTCATTCATTTAGCAATGCAATATGTGAGCTCATTAAGAGTTTTGCAAGCGTCCTTCGAATTGAAATTTCGACGTTCATTTAATGACGGATATTTTTGTAATATTTAAATTTTTGGGTCGTTTGAGTCTTTTCACCCCTCGCAACAATTTCCATATTGTTGAATTGTAAGGGTCGTTTGAGTTATTTTTTTCTCCTAAAAGATTACGGAATTCTGTTCAAAATAAAATAAAATTAGGAAATCAAATCATAATGACACATGTTTTTGTAAACATAAAGCTCGAATCTTGGCAATCAAATGGGTTACTGAAGTGATTTAATTTTTGCAAATAAATATTAAAAAAATTTAATATTATTTTGAAAAATTATTTTCTAGTTCTGGATAATAACTAGAAAACCTGTTTAGACATTTGTAACTGCCTTGCAGTTATGTCTGAAAGGATGTCACTTTTCAAATTTGAAATTGAAAGGTTGTGATTGGCCAGATTGAAAAATGATGTCCTATATAAACAAGATTTTCTGTGCACAGATAGATACAGAACATTCTTCATCTTCTTCCTTCCTTCTATTTCTTAAGAAAGCATTCAGACATTCGCCAGGGACAAGTTCTTGTGCAAGAACTTGATTCGAAGAGTTGTATCCTCTAGATAGACGTCCGAATCTGCAGCACAGGCGGGGACGTAATTCTGTCTTAGGATACTGCTAAAGGCAAGCCTCTCTTCAAACAGTTTGCAACGTTCTACAGATTTTTAATTGAATTTGTAGTCTGATTTTGATTTAAATTACTAATTTTGTTATTATTATTATTATTATTATTATTTATATAATAGTAGATTGGTCCTAACACCTCTGTCCCTAAATAAATGTCCGAATTTCATTTTAAAGGACACCGGAAATGTGTGTGCTTTTTATACATCTTAATGAATGATAAATATTCTTGATATCCAATTTCTAAACATTTAGTTTTACGATAATAAAATGAATAGAGAATTTTTTTTGGTAAAAAAGTGCGTAGAGACAATTTTTATTTTATTTTTTACAAATAAAGACATTCATTTCGGAACAAAAATTACTTGAATTTGGTCATTCATTTAGCAATGCAATATGTGAGCTCATTAAGAGTTTTGCAAGCGTCCTTCGAATTGAAATTTCGACGTTCATTTAGTGACGGATATTTTTGTAATATTTAAATTTTTGGGTCGTTTGAGTCTTTTCACCCCTCGCAACAATTTCCATATTGTTGAATTGTAAGGGTCGTTTGAGTTATTTTTTTCTCCTAAAAGATTACGGAATTCTGTTCAAAATAAAATAAAATTAGGAAATCAAATCATACTGACACAGGTTTTTGTAAACATAAAGCTCGAATCTTGGCAATCAAATGGGTTACTGAAGTGATTTAATTTTTGCAAATAAATATTAAAAAAATTTAATATTATTTTGAAAAATTATTTTCTAGTTCTGGATAATAACTAGAAAACCTGTTTAGACATTTATAACTGCCTTGCAGTTATGTCTGAAAGGGTTTCACTTTTCAAATTTGAAATTGAAAGGTTGTGATTGGCCAGATTGAAAAATGATGTCCTATATAAACAAGATTTTCTGTGCACAGATGGATACAGAACATTCTTCATCTTCTTCCTTCCTTCTATTTCTTAAGAAAGCATTCAGACATTCGCCAGGGACAAGTTCTTGTGCAAGAACTTGATTCGAAGAGTTGTATCCTCTAGATAGATGTCCGAATCTGCAGCACAGGCGGGGACGTAATTCTGTCTTAGGATACTGCTAAAGGCAGGCCTCTCTTCAAACAGTTTGCAACGTTCTACAGATTTTTAATTGAATTTGTAGTCTGATTTTGATTTAAATTACTAATTTTGTTATTATTATTATTATTATTATTTATATAATAGTAGATTGGTCCTAACACCTCTGTCCCTAAATAAATGTCCGAATTTCATTTTAAAGGACACCGGAAATGTGTGTGCTTTTTATACATCTTAATGAATGATAAACATTCTTGATATCCAATTTCTAAACATTTAGTTTTACGATGATAAAATGAATAGCGAATTTTGTTTTGGTAAAAAAGTGTGTAGAGACAATTTTTATTTTATTTTTTACAAATAAAGACATTCATTTCGGAACAAAAATTACTTGAATTTGGTCATTCATTTAGCAATGCAATATGTGAGCTCATTAAGAGTTTTGCAAGCGTCCTTCGAATTGAAATTTCGACGTTCATTTAGTGACGGATATTTTTGTAATATTTAAATTTTTGGGTCGTTTGAGTCTTTTCACCCCTCGCAACAATTTCCATATTGTTGAATTGTAAGGGTCGTTTGAGTTATTTTTTTCTCCTAAAAGATTACGGAATTCTGTTCAAAATAAAATAAAATTAGGAAATCAAATCATACTGACACAGGTTTTTGTAAACATAAAGCTCGAATCTTGGAAACAAATGGGTTACTGAAGTGATTTAATTTTTGCAAATAAATATTAAAAAAATTTAATATTATTTTGAAAAATTATTTTCTAGTTCTGGATAATAACTAGAAAACCTGTTTAGACATTTATAACTGCCTTGCAGTTATGTCTGAAAGGGTTTCACTTTTCAAATTTGAAATTGAAAGGTTGTGATTGGCCAGATTGAAAAATGATGTCCTATATAAACAAGATTTTCTGTGCACAGATGGATACAGAACATTCTTCATCTTCTTCCTTCCTTCTATTTCTTAAGAAAGCATTCAGACATTCGCCAGGGACAAGTTCTTGTGCAAGAACTTGTTTCGAAGAGTTGTATCCTCTAGATAGACGTCCGAATCTGCAGCACAGACGGGGACGTAATTCTGTCTTAGGACACTGCTAAAGGCAGGTCTCTCTTCAAACAGTTTGCAACGTTCTACAGGTTTTTAATTGGATTTGTAGTCTGATTTTGATTTAAATTACTAATTTTTTTATTATTATTATTATTATTATTTATATAATAGTAGATTGGTCCTAACACCTCTGTCCCTAAATAAATGTCCGAATTTCATTTTAAAGGACACTGGAAATGTGTGTGCTTTTTATACATCTTAATGAATGATAAATATTCTTGATATCCAATTTCTAAACATTTAGTTTTACGATGATAAAATGAATAGCGAATTTTTTTTTGGTAAAAAAGTGTGTAGAGACAATGCAATATGTGAGCTCATTAAGAGTTTTGCAAGCGTCCTTCGAATTGAAATTTCGACGTTCATTTAGTGACGTATATTTTTGTAATATTTAAATTTTTGGGTCGTTTGAGTCTTTTCATCCCTCGCAACAATTTCCATATTGTTGAATTGTAAGGGTCGTTTGAGTTATTTTTTTCTCCTAAAAGATTACGGAATTCTGTTCAAAATAAAATAAAATTAGGAAATCAAATCATACTGACACAGGTTTTTGTAAACATAAAGCTCGAATCTTGGCAATCAAATGGGTTACTGAAGTGATTTAATTTTTGCAAATAAATATTAAAAAAATTTAATATTATTTTGAAAAATTATTTTCTAGTTCTGGATAATAACTAGAAAACCTTTTTAGACATTTATAACTGCCTTGCAGTTATGTCTGAAAGGGTTTCACTTTTCAAATTTGAAATTGAAAGGTTGTGATTGGCCAGATTGAAAAATGATGTCCTATATAAACAAGATTTTCTGTGCACAGATGGATACAGAACATTCTTCATCTTCTTCCTTCCTTCTATTTCTTAAGAAAGCATTCAGACATTCGCCAGGGGCAAGTTCTTGTGCAAGAACTTGATTCGAAGAGTTGTATCCTCTAGATAGACGTCCGAATCTGCAAAGACAAAGGGCGGACGTAATTCTGTCTTAGGATACTGCTAAAGGCAGCCCTCTCTTCAAACAGTTTGCAACGTTCTACAGATTTTTAATTGAATTTGTAGTCTGATTTTGATTTAAATTACTAATTTTGTTATTATTATTATTATTATTATTATTATTTATATAATAGTAGATTGGTCCTAACACCTCTGTCCCTAAATAAATGTCCGAATTTCATTTTAAAGGACACCGGAAATGTGTGTGCTTTTTATACATCTTAATGAATGATAAACATTCTTGATATCCAATTTCTAAACATTTAGTTTTACGATAATAAAATGAATAGCGAATTTTTTTTTGGTAAAAAAGTGTGTAGAGACAATTTTTATTTTATTTTTTACAAATAAAGACATTCATTTCGGAACAAAAATTACTTGAATTTGGTCATTCATTTAGCAATGCAATATGTGAGCTCATTAAGAGTTTTGCAAGCGTCCTTCGAATTGAAATTTCGACGTTCATTTAGTGACGGATATTTTTGTAATATTTAAATTTTTGGGTCGTTTGAGTCTTTTCACCCCTCGCAACAATTTCCATATTGTTGAATTGTAAGGGTCGTTTGAGTTATTTTTTTCTCCTAAAAGATTACGGAATTCTGTTCAAAATAAAATAAAATTAGGAAATCAAATCATACTGACACAGGTTTTTGTAAACATAAAGCTCGAATCTTGGCAATCAAATGGGTTACTGAAGTGATTTAATTTTTGCAAATAAATATTAAAAAAATTTAATATTATTTTGAAAAATTATTTTCTAGTTCTGGATAGTAACTAGAAAACCTGTTTAGACATTTATAACTGCCTTGCAGTTATATCTGAAAGGGTTTCACTTTTCAAATTTGAAATTGAAAGGTTGTGATTGGCCAGATTGAAAAATGATGTCCTATATAAACAAGATTTTACGTACCTGAGATGGATACAGAACATTCTTCATCTTCTTCCTTTCTTCTATTTCTTAAGAAAGCATTCAGACATTCGCCAGGGACAAGTTCTTGTGCAAGAACTTGTTTCGAAGAGTTGTATCCTTTAGATAGACGTCCGAATCTGCAGCACAGGCGGGGACGTAATTCTGTCTTAGGACTCTGCTAAAGGCAGGCCTCTCTTCAAACAGTTTGCAACGTTCTACAGGTTTTTAATTGAATTTGTAGTCTGATTTCAATTTTGATTTAAATTACTAATTTTGTTATTATTATTATTATTATTATTTATATAATAGTAGATTGGTCCTAACACCTCTGTCCCTAAATTAATGTCCGAATTTCATTTTAAAGGACATTGGAAATGTGTGTGCTTTTTATACATCTTAATGAATGATAAATATTCTTGATATCCAATTTCTAAACATTTAGTTTTACGATAATAAAATGAATAGCGAATTTTTTTTTGGTAAAAAAGTGTGTAGAGACAATTTTTATATTATTTTTTACAAATAAAGACATTCATTTCGGAACAAAAATTACTTGAATTTGGTCATTCATTTAGCAATGCAATATGTGAGCTCATTAAGAGTTTTGCAAGCGTCCTTCGAATTGAAATTTCGACGATCATTTAGTGACGGATATTTTTGTAATATTTAAATTTTTGGGTCGTTTGAGTCTTTTCATCCCTCGCAACAATTTCCATATTGTTGAATTGTAAGGGTCGTTTGAGTTATTTTTTTCTCCTAAAAGATTACGGAATTCTGTTCAAAATAAAATAAAATTAGGAAATCAAATCATACTCCTAATCTTATTAACACTTTATTTCTTTTTTGTAACTTATAAATAACACAAGTCAGACTTCTTTTTCAAGCAGTTATCCTTCGTTTGTTTTCTTTCATCATGTCAGAAAATAAGAGGAGACTTCTTCTATCTAAGTCTGCATATCTGCATGAAGATCTTGGGATTGAAATAATGTCGAGAGTACCAGCGAAATCCCTCACACGATTCAAGTCCGTCAGCAAACGATGGAAATCAATAATCGAAGATCAAACCTTCATCACTTTGCACCATAAGCGGGCCCATTCTCGACCTGAAGGTGGAAGCCTACTTATCTGCACTCCTTTGATTCCCAAACGAAACAATCATACGCTGCGTTTGCGTTTGTTCTCTGTACCTTATAACGGGGGTCCAGCTCGCCCTTTGCTACCAAATCTTCTTTCAAAACTCAAAGGGTATAAAGCTTCCCCATCAATTCATGGCTTAATACTTTTGTCCCGGAATTATTCGAAAAATCCCTATCGACCCGTTTTTGTTTTTAATCCCACCACAACACAACTCATACCGATTCCTCCCCTTCAAATCGGCACTGATGATGATCATGATGAACTTTGTAAGTTAGCTGAACAAGATCCCCACATTTGTCTTATGTCAACCTACTCTTTGGGATTTGATCCGTCGACTGGGGTTTACAAATTATTAAGCATATATATTGCGGCCCTTTATGGGGTGGAAAAGATTGGTTGTAATTTGTACCACGTATTCACTTTGGGCAGCAAGGATTGGAGGAAGCTCGACAGTAGTGCATACGAACTAATACCCGAGGATACATTTGCTTATGATTCTTGTTGTGCCAATGGAACAATTTATTTCAAAACTAATCATAATTCTATATCTGCCTTCGACCTAAGGGAGGAGAAGTTTTGCTTGGTCACACCACCACCCCAAGTGACACCCAACTATAAGCTAATGGAATTAGGGGGGCGTTTGGCTTTACGTGAAAATAAACATTTTGAAGTGTGGATTTTGGAGGATGGGAATTGGATTTGCTTGGAACTAGAGATGCCTTCTAGTTCTGAATGGAGAGACCATGCCATTGTTGGTGACTATACTATTGCTGGTGGAATTCAGTCAAGCAACAAGTGTTTACTTGCACAACAATTCTCGGTTTGTGATAGACCTCCATTTGTTTATTACTCCAAAAGGAACGGACAAGAATGGTCTAGGTTTCAGATTACTGGGCTTCCCGATTCAAAGCTTCGCAAATACGGATTCATAACTAGCAATCATGTTAAAACTATAATCAACCCGGATACGAATTGATCCTCTTTAACCTGAGTTAGAGTAGGATACTTTGGCTTGGCTATGACGTCTTATTTGGTCGAAATGGAATTGTGGGAGTAGTTAAATATTGTTCGGAAAGTGGTCCAAACTTGGGAAGTAGGTCTTGCACTTTCATTAAGATCATTCAAGGTTAAGTAATGACTTTGTAGGTTTGGTTTATGGTACTTGGTGACTTTACTTGTTCCCCTATCCTTGGTGATTAGTTAGAAATAGCGTAGAAACCATAAGTTTCACTATTTCGTTAAGGGAAGATGAGCATGTATCGCCTTGTGGCATTATTATCCCAATTTGTGGAATTATTGAATTTGGTGTATACCTTAATATCCTAAGTATGGATTAATTGGTTCATGATTGTATTGTATCCCGGTGTGGATTATGTGGTTATATTGTTACCTTACTTGAGTTCATATACATTGTTTATATTGTGCATAGTGTGTTAATTAAATGTTGTACTATGATATTGGTTGAACATGAGTATATTTTACCATGTGGCTATATTGTTTATCCCTTTGTGGATTATTTGGTATTGTTATATTGTATCCCGGCGTGGATTATGTGGTTATATGGATACCTTACTTGAATGTATACTCGTTAAGGGTATTATGCATAGTGTATTACTTAAATGTTGCATTATGGTATTGATTGGCATGAGTATACATTACAATGTTGTTATATTATTATCCCGTTTTGTGGATTTATTTCAAGTATCTATTATGTGCTTGAACGTGTTTATGTTCGGGTGGGTATGATGGAATTCAATCAATTATGGATTTGTTCTATAAGTGATTGAAGGTACATCATACCGGTGACCCTTCCCCTCGTGGCCACGGAGTGGGCCGTGCTAACGACCGTATTGAGCATGAAGAAGCCTTTACGGACTGTTGCGATTGTTGTATGGAGGGACGATATTATTATTGGATACTCTAATATAGGTATCCTTTCTTATATGGATCTACGGGGTATGAGTCCTATAAGAGGTGAATGTCTTGGAGGCAATTCACCAAAGAGTGGAGTTTTACTCCCACGTTGTACGACTTATTGTTCGGACGGGAAAGGTAAAATGAGGTAACGTAAGATGTTTACCGCTTTCATAATGTGTTAAGTGTTACCATGCTACGTGTTGCATCTTGTTTGGCATCTTGCTTTGCATTCATAATAGCTCATTGAGATTTATTCTCACCCCTCTCCCTTCTTGTTTTAGATTCCGAGACAGGTGACCCGAACCAGTGAGGTCGGGGATATCATTGTGGACTTTTACTTTTGGGGGCTTGTCAGGTTAAGTATAGGAGTTGGTTATTAGGAGTATTTATTTAATATTCCTCTTTCACAAGTTGTATGGAAAACTCTTTTGTTAAACAATGTTATTTAGGGTTTCCAATGTAATTGATCATATTACGGTTTATTAAAGTCGTGGTTGGATTTCCTCTAAGTAGAGATATTACCAATTTATTTTCTTTGGAAGTTTGAAAAGTGATTTTCTTTTAAAGGCAAATAAATGTTTTAAAAATCTAAGATGGTTTTTCTTAGATTGAGCCTCTCCAACTCGGGACACGCTTTAGGTTCCGGGTTGGGGTGCTCACATATATATTGCGGCCCTTTATGGGGTGGAAAAGATTGGTTGTAATTTGTACCACGTATTCACTTTGGGCAGCAAGGATTGGAGGAAGCTCGACAGTAGTGCATACCAACTAATACCCGAGGATACATTTGCTTATGATTCTTGTTGTGCCAATGGAACAATTTATTTCAAAACTAATCATAATTCTATATCTGCCTTCGACGTAAGGGAGGAGAAGTTTTGCTTGGTCACACCACCACCCCAAGTGACACCCAACTATAAGCTAATGGAATTAGGGGGGCGTTTGGCTTTACGTGAAAATAAACATTTTGAAGTGTGGATTTTGGAGGATGGGAATTGGATTTGCTTGGAACTAGAGATGCCTTCTAGTTCTGAAAGGAGAGACCATGCCATTGTTGGTGACTATACTATTGCTGGTGGAATTCAGTCAAGCAACAAGTGTTTACTTGCACAACAATTCTCGGTTTGTGATAGACCTCCATTTGTTTATTACTCCAAAAGGAACGGACAAGAATGGTCTAGGTTTCAGATTACTGGGCTTCCCGATTCAAAGCTTCGCAAATACGGATTCATAACTAGCAATCATGTTGAAACCCTCTTCTCTCCGCATGCGAGTCTCCAAAGATTGATATAGTATAGGAGTACTAAATTTTCTCTTCATTTTTCTTTTTCTTGATGGGGATTATAGTTTTAGCAAGTTCCATATGTATCTGTCCGTTCACATATATTGTTGTTTAATCTACTCTCTTTTAGACATTTCATCGAACACAGTTGAAGTGCACAAATCACTGAAGAACAGAATTGAGGACCAAAATACATTAGCGCATAAAAATCACAAAACTTCATTTTAAAGCAGCCATGGAACGTCAAACAGCAATAAATTTTCTTTTGGTTACTTTAAAAAAAAAACCTAACGTTGTCTCGCTTTGCGTATGTTCGAACCAGATTGGTTGAATTACAAGGGTAGTTTGAGTTTTTTTCTCCCATAAAAGTATAAAACACGGGTTTAAATCCCAATCCTAATCTAACTAGGGCCAATTTGTTTTAATCCCAACAAACAAGACTTTAAACCCAAAAAGTTTTTCACTATTTAAAATATGTTTTTACATAATCAAAATCGAATAAGTGAAAACAAAAAGATTAAAATACTAAAACAAGTTCTAACCAATCTTCTAAACGATTCTAAATGAAGAACAATCTTCCTTTCCCAATGAGAACCTATTCTAAACAGAAGTAGAACAAAGAAATGAAAACTAGATGTGAGTTCAAATATAAGTCACAATCTAAAAGTGATTATTGAATCCGTGAAGAACAAAAGGAATTGTCTTGCAAAGAATTCTCTAAAAACCGTGTCTTCTCAATGTGTCATTGTCTTGTATTTTTATGCACATTTGAGAAGTTCTTCAATTAATTCAAAACTTCCTTATTTATGCAATTCAACTCCTACAAGGAAACATAAGATTGACACTCACAAAGAAAGAGATTTGTTAGAAGGTTAGTTCTAGTCTAAATATATTAACATAAATAAATGCTTGGACATATTTAACAATTTCCTTTTCCAGATAGGAAAATAAACTTTTGCTAAGAAAGTCATAAAATCATATTATCAAGTATACCAATATGATTCAAATTAGGAAAGTAAATATTCCCTAAAATCTAACTCTTTTACTTTTCTATTTCTCTTTTTTTCCAATCCTAGTAGAAAAAGGAGCACAAGTTTTGTTATAAAGGCAGTTTGCTTTGTTTTAGATTCATAAAAATATGGCAAAAAATAAGAGGCGGCCTCTATCTGTAGCTCACTCTGCATATTTGCACGAAGATCTAATGATTGAAATAATGTCAAGAGTACCAGCAAAATCCCTCGTACGATTAAAGTCCGTCTCCAAACAATGGAAATCAATAGTTGAAGATCCAACCTTTATCACCTTGCACCACAAACGAGCACATTCTCGTCCTGACGGTGTAAGCCTTTTGATTTCCATTAATACCATGCCGCACCTCAGCTTGTTCTCTGCACCTTACCAAGGGGGACCTGCTTGCCCTTTGCTACAAAACCACCCCCAACTCAAGGACTACAAAGCATCACCATCAACTCACGGCTTAATACTTTTGTACCCAAAATCTTGCCTCACAACTGATGAGCCAGTTTTTGTTTTTAACCCCACAACTAGAGAACTTGTACAACTTCCTCCCCTTGAAAAAAATGAGGGATTCAATATTCGATTTTGGGTACACTTTTATTTGGGGTTTGACCCATTGAGCGGGGTGTACAAAGTATTAAGCTTATGCAGTTCGGTCGGGTACATCCCTAACCAGCTACCCCAGGAAAAAACTGGCAGCTGCAATCTGTACAATGTACTCACTTTGGGTACTAAGGAGTGGAGGAAGCTTGGCACTCCTAACTTACCTCGAGTTGAACTTGCTCCTAATTATTCTTGTTGCGTCAATGGAGCTATATATTTCAAAGCTAATCCATATCATGAAGGTCATGATTTTATTGCTGCATTCGATGTTGGGGAGGAGAATTTCCGCTTGGTCTCACAACCTCGAGCTCCACCTATGCATCTGTTAATGAAAATAGGAGGGCGGTTGGCTTTACGTGAGAAGACAAATGTGGTGTGGATTTTGGAAGATCAAAACCAAGATAAGTGGATCCGCATAAAGCTAAAGAATTCTCATGGAGACGAAACCTATAATATTATTGGTGGAGTTGATTATTCAAGCAACAAGTTTTTACTTGCACCACAATATCAGATGGATGCCGACGGCGATGATAGCGGAGAAGAATGGCCAAAGTTTCAAATAACCGGTCTGCCCGATATCATTAATCGTCTCCCCCATTATTTCATGACGATGAAAAATATAGAAACACTTTTCTCTCCAAGTGCTGGACTTCAATGATATGAGTGCTGGCAGTGGCCGGATATCCTTCATTCTTCAATGGCTACACCTTATTAAGTTTTTCCTTTAAAAAAAAAGTATGAAATCTACTATATGAGCAATGCATATGACCAATATTTTAAGGAACTGGTAGTGACTATTATCTTGATTATTTGAGCAATGGATATCACCATGGTGCCCCCCCCCCCCACTTACTTTTGCTCTCATCTCTCTACCCCCACTCGGCAACCGCCCCCTTCAATCACCTCCTCCACTTGGCCATTCCCACCTTCCACCTCCTCCTCACCGTGCAGGCGTACCCATCCCCCCTCCACTTGGCTGCCGTCCATTCCCCCTCCCCACTTCCTTTTTACTGTTGATGTCTGCCACGACTGTTGTTTGTTACCCCGGTCGTGCCACCAGTGTCATTGCTTCTTCTCCTCGCCCACCGTAAATGCGAGTAATAAAAGAAAATATTATATACAATAAAAATATAAAAATAATAAATATGAGACAAGGATGTGTGTAACAAAATAATTTATTAAAGTATATCCAAGTAAAGATAAAGCTATGGTTGCAAAAGAAAAAAAATTAAAGTATATCCAAGTAAAGATAAAGCTATGGATGTGTATATATATATATATATATATATATATATATATATATATATATATATATATATATATGAAGAAACGAATTATAAAGGCCCAAAAAGTTGAAATAAATATTTTTATTATGAATGACAAAGATATGAAAGAGTAAATAAAATATGAGTAACCCAAATAATTATAAGAAAAGAATATGTACAAATAAATATGAGGGACCAAAAAAGTTGCAAATGAAATAATTTTATTTATAATAAAAATATAAAATAAATAAATAACAATATGACAGCCCCAAAAACATTTTAAACCAAAACATTATATATAAAAAATATATGAAAAATGTGCAGTAAAATAGGAAGAAGGAAGCATGAGGGCCCAAATTAGTTGCAAAGATGAGATTACAATATATGCAAAAAGTAAGAAAAATAAATAAGAATATGATCAGGGGAATAGGCGTGAAGGCCCAAAATTGCCAAAGAAAAGATTATAAACAAAAAAATATGGGGAAAAGTAATATATTATGTACATAAAATTCGTAGAACGGGGGTCGAAACAAATGCACAAAAGAGATTATATTATGTACACGAGTATGGAGAGAAAAAGAAGAATATGGGGGACCAAAATATGTACTGTATAATAAAACACTATGAAAATTAAAAATATGGAAAACAAACATACAAGGCCCAAGAAAATACAAATAAAAAATTATAATATATACAACAAATATATAGAATAGAATAAGCAGAAGACCTCAAAAAATTGCAAAAGAGTATTCTGTGCCACAAAAATATGAAGAGAAATGTATATATGAGTGCCCAAAAAAGTTACAAAAGAATGTATAATAGTATGTTCAATAAAAATTTGAAAAAAAAATGAGGGTATATGATTGTCCCTCAAAGTGTAAAAGGGAACGATTATATAATAAAATATGAAAAGAAAAAATATTCACAACAAATTATGAAGAAAAGAGGTACGAGAGCCCAAAAATGTTGAAAAGAAATGATCAAATTATGTAAAACAAAGATATGAAAGAGTAATCAAGAATCAGAAAATTTTGGGGGAAATCAGTTTCTCCATAAGTTATAAAAAGTCTTGTTTTTAAATATATCGACCTGGTGTTTTAAAGCCTAAACTCACTGTTTTAAGGCCTAAACTCGCTATTTTATTTTATAGCTTAAATTCACTGTTTTAAAGCCTAAACTCACTATTTTATTTTCTAGGTATTTTAAGGCCTAAACTCAATGTTTTAAGGTCATAACTCGATATTTTTAAGAATGAAAAGTGGGCTTTTTATAACTTATGGAAAAACAGGTTTCCCCTAAAACTTACTCATCAAGAATACGAGGGAGCCAAAAACAAATTGTTAAACAAAAGAATATTTAAAAATATGAAAAAATGTATGAGGGCAAAGAAAAGTTGCAAAAGAAAACATATTATTATGTATGATAATATATATATAAAAAAAAAGTAATAATAAGAGGGACACTAAAAATTGTAAACTAAAATCTTATATTCAATAAAACTATGAAACAAATGTATTAGGAAGAATATCATGAAAAGAAGTATGAGGGCCCAAAAAAAGTTGCAAAATAAGATATTATATTACAAAAAAAAAAATTTAAAAATAAGAATATGAGGGGTCCAAAATTGCAAAATAATTATAAACAACATATATATGGAAATTTTGATATTGGGCCAAAAAATTCGAAGCTTGGGAGCCCAAAAAATATGCAATAAAGAGATTATATTATTTGCATAAAAATATGAAAATAAATAAATAAGAATTCGAGGGACCAATAAATTGTAGACAAAACACTATAATCAACAAAATATGGAAAGAGAAAAAACAAATAAGGGCCCAGAAATTGCAATCAAACAGTTATAATATGTACAAAAATGCATATTGTGATGCTCGTACTATTTGTTTTACCCCGACTTACCTTTGTCGGACTCATATTTTAGTCTTGTTTACAAGGGTCTGGCGGGGTGTAACCAAAGCGTCTAAGCATCATAGAATATATAAAATAAAATAAATACCAAGACCAAAAAAATAGCAAAAAATATGAAAAAGAGGAAACAAAAATGTTTAAAAAGTAAAGTGTGTACATAAAAATATGAATATGAGAGAATATGATAGCCCCAAAAATATGTATAAGAAAATATTATACTAATGTACAATATTTTCCCTTAAAGATATGCAAGACTAAACAAAAATTTGAGGGAGATAAAAAGTTGTAAAAAAAAAAAAAAAAGGCACATGAAAAAGTAAGGAAAAAAGTATGAGGGCCAAATGTTTATGACAATATTTACAAGAGAAGTAAAGACAAAACAAAAAAGAAAAACAAGGAAAAAATGGCTAAGTTTGATACAGTCAAACTACTTAACCGATAGAAGAGAAACAAATAAACTGCTCAGAAGAATCACAAATAACATTGAGCTGGATTTTGATTTCTTACCATTGGTAGAAATGCCTGGCTTTTTTGTGTTTGATGGGCTAACAACTATAACTGGCCGGTTTTTCCACAACACAGTCAACTTCCTCATTGAATCTCTCATGCATCTGGCCAATCCATACTGTTTATCCACCTAGATAAGATTTTGTCACACAAATATAAAGTTTCAACAAGTCGTATAGTATTGCAACGTAAACATAAATTCCATAAACGTTTCAACAAGTCGTATATTATTGCAAAATAATCTTGAACATGAGGTTTTTTAAAAAAATAATAAAAATTCAGAAAGTGTGACTGAATTTCGTCTTGCAAAATGATTGGAAGTGAATTGTTCAAATATTAATGGACCATATGGGATATCCAGAGAGAGTAAAAAGAGAAAGAAAAAGAAACTCAAAATGTGACGTGAGGAATATAATTTTCTGCATGAAAATGTGTAGTGGAAAGGATAGAAGCTGAAACGTCATATACCTAAACTAAAAGCATGAAAAATGTGACTACTTCAAATGCTACTCACCCGACGAGAATCTGGAAGGAGAAGACCTAGCCGTCTAACAGAAACACGACCGAAGCATTCGTAGTTTACTGTAATCCCATATTCTTGATCTTCTAACTTCTCCAATATGCTTTCAGTGCTCTCCTTTCCTCATTATTAAGAAAAAGAAAAAAACAGAGAAGCCATAGTATATGAATAAAAAAGTATGAATCCTTTTATGGTCAAGAGTTTTGAAGGCAAAAAGGACAAGTAATATGTAAACTTACCGGAATAACTGGAAAGTATACACACTTTAGGCGTTGACTTGACTCGACAGATGGCCCTGCACCTAAATGTATTGAAAGAAAAGACCGTAATCATTATATGATGCAGAAATTAATAACCGACAAAACCAGAGAATACAATTTGTAACGTAGGAGGACGGAGGTGAAATAAAAAATACATAAAAAGAACTATCTCATTTAATAAGCAATATGTGGTAGAAAAACATGAATAGGAATCCCAAACCTTTCCACAATCAATTGCAATAATGAGCAATGACCTGCACTGGGCAGTGGCCTGCACTCAGTATGTCAATTGAGGATTGAGATTTCCGAATTTGTTTCTCAAGTAGACTATTCCATTCTGCACTTTCCGTAGCAAGCCACTGAAGAACATCAAACAAAATGTTGTAATGCCTCACAATTACTTAAACAAATGTTTATATGTTAAATAATGACAAGATGTGATACAAACAACATGAATATGAATACCAAGTTTTTCCAGAATCAACTGCAATGATGGGCAAAGATAAGAGATTCCAGTAGATGAAGAGTGGGATTTCTATTATTTGTTGAAAAGGTGAAAGGCATTCACTTCTGGAATAGATTTTTGGCCATCCAACAGCAAAGTGAAATGATAAATTAAAATAAATACACGTGGAACAAGTTTAGAACCAAGGACAATGGAAAGCAATGCTTAGATGACAAAGAATTTACAAGATAGACTACCTGGAAATTAACCGAGCTTCGCCTGTTCATGGAAACTCCATGTATATAAGACAAGACAGCTCTTGAGCAGAAGAAGTGAAAAGTCTCTGCAGTTGAAACTAAAATGAGAATTGTCAACGTCGCCTTGAAATCCTTCAAGGTGGGAGAACTCAATAGATGAACCGCCAAGTGGTTCCTCTCCTCCGTAAACTTTATGAACCCTGAAACTAATAGATGAATGGCCAAATGTTTATGACCATCTTTACAAGAGAACAAAAGACAAAGAAAAAAAGTAACGCAGAAAAAATGGCCAAGTTTATACAGTCAAACTGCCTAAGTGATAGAGAGAAACAAATGAGCTACTCAGAAAAATCATAAATAACATTGAGCTGGATTTTGATTTCTTTACCATTGTAAGTGAAGGTATTTACATATTTATGGACCATAAGGGATATCCATACAGAGAAAAAAGAGTAAGAAAAAGAAACTCAATATGTGACGTGAGGAATATAACTTTCTGCGTGGAAATGTCTAGTTGAAAGGAAGGACAGAAGGTGAAACGCCATATACCTTAGAGCATGAAAATGTGGCTTTACTTCAAATGCTACTCACCCGACGAGAATCTGGAAGGAGACGACAAAGCAAATGTGACTTTACTTCAAATGCTACTCACCCGACGAGAATCTGGAAGGAGACGACAAAGCCGTCTAACAGACGATGTAATCCCATATTCTTGAAATAACAAACATGTAAGAAGAGTAAAAAAAAACCTATCCCATTTAATAAGCAAAATGTGGTGCAAACAACATGAATATGAATCCCAAACCTTTCCACAATCAATTGCAATAATGGCCAATGACAAAGATTGCCGTAAATCAAGTAAATCAAGACAGGGATTTCCATTATTAGTTGAGAGGTAACAACCATTTGTTCTGGATTATTTACTGACCTTCCAACCGCAAAGTGAAATGATAAATAAAAAAAACTGTGAAAAAAAAGTTTAACCAAGAAAATGGGAAGGAATGCTTCGATGACAAAATTTATACAAGAGAAAAGATGGACTACCTGCAAATTAACTGAGCTCCGCTTTTTCATGGAAAGTTCAAGAATAGAAGACAAGACAGCTCTATAATTGGAGAAGAAGGGAACTAAAAGCTTGGCAGCTGAAACTAAAATTGAGAATTTTTAAAGGCATAAGAATTTAGAAGGAATATTCAAGAAACCATGATATACTTAACTGATAATAAACAGCTCGGCAGATGGTTTGTTCAAGGACAATATGTAAGGGAGATTCAGTAAAGACATGTTTCAAGCACAATCATATGGACTCATAAAGGATTGACAATACAACCTTTACCCACCTGCATCACCTTGATAAACATTTGAAGGAGGGAGAACTCAAATGTAGTATAGACATTTCCTTGAGAACCTTGACTTTCTGCCCTGATTTCGTCCTTTCATTCGTGAAACTTTATAAACCCTCAAAACTAAAGAGACGAACGGCCAAATGTTTATAACCATATTCACAAGAGAACAAATGAGTAAGCTAAAACTAACACAAGGAAAAAGGTGGCTAAACTTGATACAGTCAAACTACTTCGGTTACAAAAGAACAAATGAACTAGTCTCAAGAATCATGTTAACACTCAGCTGGTTTTTAGTTCTTCACCATAGGTAGAGATGCCAAACTTCTTTATGTTTGAGGGGCCAACAGCTAGAACTGGTTTATCCACCTATGAGAGAAACAATGGTTTTCCATATCTTTTTTTTTTATTTCATCTTGTATATCAAAGTGAATAGAAACATCATAAAATTAACCACGAAATAGAAATACCTCTAGATATAGAGTAGGCAAAGTAATACAATGCCTCTTTTTGCTCAAGAGTCCGCTTGTTGCCAACCTTCTTCGAGCGCCATCTCAAAACTCTGTTTGACAATAAACCTCTCATCAAAATTCTTCGCCAGGCCACTTAATCCAGGGGAACATGTCCTGCACATATTACATCTTCAACATATATAAGATCCTCAACTGGATATGCATGTTATGTAAGAAACAAATGATTAGGGGTACAAAGATCAATAAGTACATCAAGTCAATTTGTTTCAGACGAAACATAAGAGATTGGCCAAACAACGGCAACCACTTCATTTGGAGGAACATGCCCTGCATATATTACATCTTCAACAAAAGAGAAACAAACAACAGCACTAAATGCATGTAGAACGCACTTGATTTAAAAGACCAACAAGACCAAAAAATGAAAGCAGGAAGAATGGAATAACTGCAAGGAAATTTAGACTAACAAATTCAAAGAAACCATAGTATATGAATAAAAAAAAGTATGCATCTATTTAAAAGAAAAGATGACCCTGCATTTGCCTTATATGTAACTTACCTGAATAACTGAAAAGCATACACACTTCAGGTGTTGCCTTGATAGATAGCCTGCACTCAACTGTAAAAAGAGAAAAGATAGTAATCTTTATATGATGCAGAAATTAACAACCAACAAAAATCAGAGAATAAAATTTGTAACATAGTTGGTCAGAGGCGACAAATACATAAGAAGAGAGAAAGAAAACTATATACCAGGATAACTAGTTGCAGTGCTGCTGTCCTTACTGAAGTAGAAACGAAATTGTAAAACAAACGACCATTGCCGGAATGCAACTTGGTTATAGCTATCTCACAACCGTTAACTTCTGCTAAATCAGTTCCGTTAACCTATTATACACTTACCGTGTAATTATTATCAGACCCCAAATTTACGGTGAAAATAGTTTCCAATTTGATCAAATTTAAGAGCCCACATAGATATAACTAGGGTAAAATGATAAAACCTAAATGCATATTTCTATTACCCAAATATATATTGTGTACGAAGTCATACGTATGATTATTGCTTCCAAAAATAGAACCCAAAAACACTAGGAATAAAGACTACATACAACAGGAATACGATGACAAAATATATTAGAGTCCCAACAAAGAGCTACAAAAGAAAATATCATGTACAATAAAATTATGAAAAATAAATGTATGTGATGGCTCAAAAAAATTATAAAAGAAAATATTATATGATGACGCAAAAAATGGGTGGAACCGGGGGTACCCAATCAGTCTTCGGGAATGCGGTGTTGGATCCTGGACGAACGGACGAACTATCTGCAAAACCGACACCGTTAGGGGCGCGGGGGTTGTCCCCGCGCAAACCCTCCGGCGTGAGAATAAGCTCATTGTATATGGAGATAAACTGGAAGGGAAGGCATGGGTAATTTTAAGGAGAGAGAGTGTAGAACCTGAGTCTTCTTCTTTGGCTGTCCCCTTTATTTATAAATGAGAGAGGGCCTTGTAGGCATCTTTCTCTCAGCCGTTTGAATGGGTATCCTTGGTCAAAATGGGCACACTGCTCAAAGTAGAAGCCTTTTGCATGCTGGATAAAAGCAAGCATCCTTCCTTTGGCATGTTGGATAAAAGCAAGCATCTTTCCTTTGGCATGTTGGGTAAAGACATCATGAACAGCTGGGTAAAAGAATCTTTGACCCAAGTCAGACTTAGGTTTATACCTAGCTTAATAGACTTTGACTTGGTCTGCATAGAGGGCTGACCCATTGAGTGATGTTGGGCTGAGCCCGTCACATTTTATTCCGTTCAGAGGCCCCCAACTTTCTAGTTCGTCTTGACGGGCAGAAAGTTATGTGACGAGCGGCTAAATGATGAGCTACAATGCGACGAGCTTGAGCTGGTCCTGTTATGTCATACTTGGATGGGCTCGTCCTGTAGACGACCCAAATCCTAAGTTGACGAGTGACGACCTTCGTCGGTCACGGTTGTCATACTTGGATGGGCTCGTTCTTTGGACGACCCAAATCCTAAGTTGACGAGTGACGACCTTCGTCGGTCACGGTTGTCATACTTGGATGGGCTCGTTCTTTGGACGACCCAAATCCTAAGTAGACGAGTGACGACCTTTGTCGGTCACGGTTGTCATACTTGGATGGGCTCGTTCTGTGGACGACCCAAATCCTAAGTAGACGAGTGACGACCTTTGTCGGTCACGGTTGTCATACTTGGATGGGCTCGTTCTGTGGACGACCCAAATCCTAAGTAGACGAGTGACGACCTTTGTCGGTCACGGTTGTCATACTTGGATGGGCTCGTTCTTTGGACGACCCAAATCCTAAGTAGACGAGTGACGACCTTCGTCGTTCAGGGGTCGTCATACTTGGATGGGCTCGTTCTGTGGACGACCCAAATCCTAAGTAGACGAGTGACGACCTTTGTCGGTCACGGTTGTCATACTTGGATGGGCTCGTTCTGTGGACGACCCAAATCCTAAGTAGGCAGTGACGACCTTTTGGTCACGTTGTCATACTTGGATGGGCCTGCTCGTGGACGACCCAAATCCTAAGTAGACGAGTGACGACCTTCGTCGGTCACGGTTGTCATACTTGGATGGGCTCGTTCTTTGGACGACCCAAATCCTAAGTTGACGAGTGACGACCTTTGTCGGTCACGGTTGTCACACTTGGATGGGCTCGTTCTGTGGACGACCCAAATCCTAAGTAGACGAGTGACGACCTTTGTCGGTCACGGTTGTCATACTTGGATGGGCTCGTTCTTTGGACGACCCAAATCCTAAGTAGACGAGTGACGACCTTTGTCGGTCACGGTTGTCACACTTGGATGGGCTCGTTCTGTGGACGACCCAAATCCTAAGTAGACGAGTGACGACCTTTGTCGGTCACGGTTGTCATACTTGGATGGGCTCGTTCTGTGGACGACCCAAATCCTAAGTAGACGAGTGACGACCTTTGTCGGTCACGTGTTGTCATACTTGGATGGGCTCGTTCTGTGGACGACCCAAATCCTAAGTAGACGAGTGACGACCTTTGTCGGTCACGTGTTGTCATACTTGGATGGGCTCGTTCTGTGGACGACCCAAATCCTAAGTAGACGAGTGACGAGCAAGGTGCCATGTCATACTTGGATGGGCTCATTCTGTAAAGACGACCCAAATCCTAAGTAGACGAGTGACGAGCAAGGTGCCATGTCATACTTGGATGGGCTCATTCTGTAAAGACGACCCAAATCCTAAGTTGACGAGTTGTCATACTTGGATGGGCTCGTTCTGTAAAGACGACCCAAATCCTAAGTTGACGAGTTGTCATACTTGGATGGGCTCGTTCTGTAAAGACGACCCAAATCCTAAGTTGACGAGTTGTCATACTTGGATGGGCTCGTTCTGTAAAGACGACCCAAATCCTAAGTTGACGAGTGACGAGCAAGGTGCCATGTCATACTTGGATGGGCTCGTTCTGTAAAGACGACCCAAATCCTAAGTTGACGAGTGACGACCCTCGTCGATCATTATACTTGATCAAAGTGAATGTAGTTCGTGACGACCTGACTAATGTCGAGGTTCGATCCGAGGTTTCGTGACGACCTGACTAATGTCGAGGTTCGATCCGAGATTTCGTGACGACCTGACCATTGTCGAGGCTCGATCCGAGTATGCGGGTAGGATGCCCGGCTTATGTATGCGAGCGGGGTTGCTCGTCTTTTAATGCGGGTAAGATGCCCGGCTTATGTTCAGGTTCCAAATCGGAGAGCGAATCTTCTACTGAATTGTTTGTAGGTCATTCGTTTAGATTATATTAGACCTCGCAAAAGTTAGCATTTGATTTGACAGTGGCCCCCAACACTAACTTTGTGAGCAGAAAATAAAGATCATTGAAAATGATGAAGGTGCAATTTTTAATTGCCTTGGTTGGAGTCAGATTGAGTGGCCTTAAAACTTTAACGGAGCTGTCTGCCCTTTAACGGAGATAGAATATTTTAGTTATGGCTAGGCTGATAATGGACCCCACTTGATGATGAAAGGCTCTCTTTATTTATCATCCACGTACTACCCCTTGTCATTACAAGGTACTTTCTCCTCCCAATTTTCAATTACCTCCTAGGAAAGTAAAATTGTCCTGGTGATCTCTTATCTCCGTTCGATGCTCGTCGTCATAGTTTTGTAAATGTCGAGTTTGCCCCGGCTGTTCGTCGTGGTTTCTTAGCTCGGCGAGCTGTAAAAATTGCTTAACAAGGTCGGCTTCCTTATGTTGCTCGCACAATTTCGAGCCGCCTTCCACCTGTTTGACGAAAATCCTCAACGGTCTTGATAAGATTCTGGCCGACGACGGCCTTTGATTAAGTATAATTGTTCATGCCTTTGATTTTCTCCAGTAATAGTAATCTACTCCCAGAGATTGCTCGTCAAATCTTGTAAAGTCATTTTTGCATGCGTCGTTGTCTAGACGAGTGAGATCGTCGTCGTTTGACTCAAATTTTAGCTCCATCGTCGACGACAGAGAGAAAATGACGAGCTGGCTGAGGGTTGCTCAAGTGCTTCGAGCTCGTCGTCGATGTCCAGATGAAGGGTATCGACGACCCTCTATATTTGATGACGACGACCTCGCTTTTCAAGAGGTCGGCTTTACGAAGTTCGTCGGGTTGTTACTTTCAACAGTCGGTTTGATGAGATTCCGGTCGACGACGACCTCTATTGTCCGTCGTTTGACTGTCAAATTTGGGCTCTGTCGTCGACAGAGAGAAAACGACTGGAATCGACGACCCAGAATCCGGACAGCAAACCGTGACCGCAGTCCGCTCCGGCGACCTGTCTAGGCGTGAACACATCTTCTCGGTGTCGTCCCGGCTACTTTAAACTTCACCCCCACGAGCACAAGCTCCGGCAACAACATGAATCCCGGCGAACAACCCCCGTGTCCACAACATCGAGCCGCTCTCCGGAGTGCCCGCTGACCGCACCGGCGACATCCTGTGTCTGAAGAAGAGGGAGACTGATTGGTTGATTGCTGCTCTTGAAACAAGATTGAAGAAAGGTTTATAAAAGAGAAAAATCAACATATGGGAAGTAATAGATACTACGAATCATGGGATTTCCTAAGCTCAGTAGTAAATACGAGTAGTGAATTGAATTTTGTAGGGTGGATTTGAATTTTGGGCGTTGGTAAAATCCTTGTTTTTGGTAAAAAGTAGAGAGAGAAAAGAGAGAAGGTGGGTGGGAGGATAAGTCTTATCCTCGTTTGCCCTTTTTTATTTTTTTTGTTTGGTTCTTCCGCTCTTCAGATCTGGAGAGCACATGAATTCTTCCATTGTCAAGTCCGCCGTCCGCCATGATTTCGATTCCCGGCAATGGAACCAAACTGATGACGCAAAAAATGGGTGGAACCGGGGGTACCCAATCAGTCTTCGGGAATGCGGTGTTGGATCCTGGACGAACGGACGAACTATCTGCAAAACCGACACCGTTAGGGGCGCGGGGGTTGTCCCCGCGCAAACCCTCCGGCGTGAGAATAAGCTCATTGTATATGGAGATAAACTGGAAGGGAAGGCATGGGTAATTTTAAGGAGAGAGAGTGTAGAACCTGAGCCTTCTTCTTTGGCTGTCCCCTTTATTTATAAATGAGAGAGGGCCTTGTAGGCATCTTTCTCTCAGCCGTTTGAATGGGTATCCTTGGTCAAAATGGGCACACTGCTCAAAGTAGAAGCCTTTTGCATGCTGGATAAAAGCAAGCATCCTTCCTTTGGCATGTTGGATAAAAGCAAGCATCTTTCCTTTGGCATGTTGGGTAAAGACATCATGAACCGCTGGGTAAAAGAATCTTTGACCCAAGTCAGACTTAGGTTTATACCTAGCTTAATAGACTTTGACTTGGTCTGCATAGAGGGCTGACCCATTGAGTGATGTTGGGCTGAGCCCGTCACATTTTATTCCGTTCATTATACATAGCAAAACAAAAATAAAGTAAGGATGAAGGCTACAAAAGAAAAGATTGTTTGCATCCAAACTATAAAAACAATCAATATGAGACAAAGAATATGTATAACAAAATAAATTATGAAAATATATATACACACACATATATATGTACATATATATATGGGCCAAAGAAAACTATAGATGGAAAGATCATGTATAGCCAAAATATGAAACAATCAAAAACATATATGGGCCCAAGAAAATTACAATCAAAAATTTATAATAGGTAAAATAAAATACATATGAAGACCTAAAAAACTACATATATATACATACATATATATACATATAATGTACAATAAAAATATGAAGAGAAAGTATGAGGCCCAAAATAAGGAACAAAAGAAAGTATTATAGTATGTACAGTAAAATATCAAATAAATAAATATGAGGAAAATTAATAGCCCCCAAAAAATTGTAAAAGAAAAGATTATATAAAACAAAAATATGAAAAGAATAAAATATTCACAATAAATATATTTTAGAGTAAATAAGAATATGAGGGCCTCAGCATAATTGTAAAATCAACAATATGGAAAAAATATGAGGGCCAAAAAAATGTTGCAAAAGAAAATATAGTATAAATGTATAGTAAAAAAACAATATGAGGGCCACTAAGAAAATGTTGCAGAGAAAGGATTATATTATGTACAAAGAATGTCAATAAACAAATAAGAATATGAGGACCCCGAAAATTGTAAAAACAAAAAATAAACATGTAACACAAAATTACAATTTAAGATTGTAATATTTGCAACAAAAAAATATCAAAAATATGGAGAAAAAACAAATAAGGGACCAAAAAATTTCAATTTGAAAATTATAATATATATGACAAAAAATATAAATAAAATAAAATAAATTATTATGTACAAAAAAAATTATGAAGAGAAAAGTAGGACTAAAAAAGTTACAAAAGAAAGTATTATGGTGGGTATAGTAAAAATAAGAAAAAAATAAAAAAAAATAAGAAGAAATATGATAGGCCCCCAAAAAATAGTAAAAGAAGGTTACATAAAAAATGAAAAGAAAATATTATTCACAACAAAAAAATAAAGAAAAGAAGCATGAGGGCCCAAAGAAGTTGAAAAGAAGGGATTATATTATGTTCAACAAAGATAGGACAGAGTTAACAAAAATATAAGGGCTCCAAAAAATTGCAACGGAAAAGACTATACTCCCTCCGTCCCACAAAACTTTACACCTTTACTGTTGAGAACGGAAAATAAGGAATAATGTTATTAAAGTAGGTGTTGTGAGTGGGAGGAGAGAGAATGAGTGGAGAGAATAGTAAATTTGAAAAGTGTTGTGAGTATGACAAGTGGGTGCCATGAATAAAGAAGTATTAAAAAATTTCCTTTTTAGGAAAGTGGGACGCCCAAAATAGTAAAAGGGGTAATGTTTTATGGGACGGAGGGAGTATAAAATAATATGGAAAAGAGTATGAGGGCCAAATAAAGTCGCAAAAGCAAATATGATATAATGTACAGTAAAAATATAAACTAAATATATAAAAAACAAGAAGAGGAAGAAAACATTGTAATCTATTATATCAATAAAAATATGTAGAACAAAAATAGCAAGAAAAGAAGCATGAGTGCCCAAAAAATTGCAAAGATGAGAACATATTGTGTGCAAAAAAGTATGAAAAACTAAAGATTATGAGGGCCCAAAAAATTACAAAAGGGAAGATTATAAACAACAAATATATGGAAAAAAATTAATAAATTCGATGTTTGAGGGTAAAATGAGTTGCAAAGAAGAAATAATAGTATGAACAAAACATGAAAAAAATAAGAATACAATGGACCAAAAAAATCTAGAAGAAAATTATAAATGAAAAGAACATAATATGTATAACAAAAATACAAAATTAAATAAGTACGAAAACAAAAATATAATGGGAAATGTATGAGGCCCAAAATATTTACAAAAGAAAGTAATATAGTATGTACAATAAAAATATAAAAAAAATAAGAATATGAGGGAATAAGAAGAGGAAGAAAACATTGTAATCTATTATATCAATAAAAATATGTAGAACAAAAATAGCAAGAAAAGAAGCATGAGTGCCCAAAAAATTGCAAAGATGAGAACATATTGTGTGCAAAAAAGTATGAAAAACTAAAGAATATGAGGGCCCAAAAAATTACAGAAGGAAAGATTATAAACAACAAATATATGGAAAAAAAATTAATAAATTCGATGTTTGAGGGTAAAATGAGTTGCAAAGAAGAAATAATGGTATGAACAAAACATGAAAAAATAAGAATACAATGGACCAAAAAAATCTAGAAGAAAATTACAAATGAAAAGAACATAATATGTATAACAAAAATACAAAATTAAATAAGTACGAAAACAAAAATATGATGGGAAATAAACACTTTGTGAATTTTTTGGCTTTCCATTTTATACCCTTTCTTTTATAATCTTTGGTGAATGTAAAAGGATTGTAAATATTAAATTTAGGCAAGGGTATAGTGGGAAAGTAAATCATAAAGGTTTGTCATTCAAGATTATAAGAGGTTTTTCATTGGATGAGATTGCAGTGATCCAAGGCAGATTAATATTTTCCTCGAATGTTTCATTACCTGCTGTCAGTCAACAAGATAACAGGGAAAAGTCAAAAACCAAATGTATATTCTTCAGGAAGCTCCTTCAGCTAGTCGGATAGGCGTCAAGTCCCACATATTCTGCAACCCAAAGGACAAATTTAGAAGAAAAACACAATGGAAAAAAATAATCAATTATTTGAAACAAGTAACCAGAAAAATGCAGCCAATCAGCCATATACATATTGGCAGCCTTCTTCCCATCCTATTTACAACAAACACTAATATTACCCATCTTGATAACTGGTTCATCCACACCACGGTCAACTTCCTCATTGTATCTCATATGCATCTGGCCAATCCAATCCTTGTACGGTTTATCCACCTGAGAGAGAGACAGTGGTTTTCTGTCTCTTTTAATTTCAACTTGTATATCTGCAGTGGTTCAATAGAAACATAATAAAATTAAGCACGTAATAGAAATACCTCTAAAATAGAGTGGGCAAAGAAATACCACCTCTCATTTTCTCAAAAGTCTGCTTGTTGCCGAAGTTCTTTAAGGCTGTTGTATGCAGATTTTGGTGTGCTAATTTATTCTAGAGAATCACAAATCGAGAATGAGCCCATTCATAATGATTGACAGAAAATCTTAGCAGCCTTGAAAAGCACTGTAACTATTTCCATATTAAATCTGAAGAGCCAATGAGGTCTTGACATAAGCTTGTGAATGTTTAACGATTTTGCGAAGGTAACATTATAAAGATGTTTTCTACATTTTGAAAACAGCAGGTTTTATTTGGACTAGGAATAATCGACAATAATTGGAACATGTCAGCAAGATAAAACATTTATGCAAAATCTTTTCCCTACAAAGTTGGCTGTTTGCAAAAAAGCAAGAATTTCTCAATGCTCTGTATCCATAAAACTAAATCAATTTATTCAAAAAGCCAAATGTCATTCTTGTTTTGGACCATGATCGCCAAATATGCACCAAGTAACAATGATTAACCTATTTCTGTGGGAAACTACGGATGATAAAGACAAGTAACAATGTATATTCTTCAGAAAGCTCCTTCAGCAAGACGGTATCAGGTGTCAAGTCCCATATATTCTGCAACCCAAAGGACCAATTAAGAAGAAAAACCCAATGGAAAAAAAATCAATTAGCACTAACAGGTAACAAGAATACTGCAGGCAATCAACCATAAACATATTAGCCTTCGTCCCATCCTATTTTACAACAAACACAAATATTAGCCATGTTGATTTTAATGAAAAATAACAAAATATAACGAAATTAAAAACACGTGCTTGTGACTAGTAAGTAGAGTACAAATTTGAAGAATATTATAGAAATTATTTTTTACATCCTTGACCAAAATAAATAACCCAAATCCCAAGCATTTCAGACATGAAATCTGCATTAAAATCTTCTCAAGAAAATGGCAAGAGTAAAACAAGACTATTTCTATTTGGAAAGAAGGTGGATAAACAGGGATCAAAATAAATCACCCAAATTGCAAGCATTACCGAATTGAAACCCTTGATTCATTATGACTCTTTCTTCTTCAATTCCTTTTCGAAGTTGATAGGGGATTCTATGAAATAAAACAATCAGAAGCCCCCTTAAGGGAAAATATTAGTGCAAAGTATATTAGACCTTGAACTCAATTGGTGTTATACGTCTGCCTGTATTGGACAATTCGTCACGCTGCAAATTAATGAAGGAGAGCAACATTAGCATACAAAATGCATTGAGCACAACATTAGCATATAAAGTGCGCTTCCTGAAAGCTTTATGCATCACAAATGGAAGAGATGCAGATAAATATAATTTCTGAGAAGGGATTAGGTAGAGCAAAGTTAAGAGACAAGTGCAATGGGAACACACATCGGAATATTCCCTTTCATCGGAAGATAGATTACGTAAAACAAACATATAAGAAAAATGATATTAGAGACCCAAAAAAAGAGCTACAAAATAAAATATAATGTACAATAAAATTATAAAAAATAAATATATATGAGGGCTCCAAAAAATTACAAAAGAAAATATTATACATAACAAAAAATGATGGAAAGATGAAAGCTACAAAAGAAACGATTATGTACAAACAAAATATAAAAATAATCAATATGAGACAATGATTATGTATAAGTATGAATTTATTATAGTGCAAAATAAAAAGACATTTAAAATAGAAAACATTATGTATAAAAATATGAAGAAAAAAAATATAAATATCTGGGCCAAAAAAAAAAAAACTACAAACGAAAAAGATCATGTATAACAAATATAAGAAGAAAAAACATTTAAGGGCCTAAAAATATTACAGCCAATATCCATGCGAACCTTCCTCATTTCAATTTGTTTTCCCATATGAAGTCATTTATCAACACTACCATCAAAAAAAAAAAACTACAAATGAAAAAGATCATGTATTGACATCAAACACCTTAAACATCATGGCTCCATACTAATCTGATACTATTGATACTTGAGTGGTTTGTGAGTTCATGTTCCTCAAAAAGAGTGCATGAATCAAGGTGTGGTGTCATATTAAACCAGAGCATTGATAACAGATTAAGCCATGAACTCCTCATAAGCTTTCGAGGGATTGATGGAGGGGCACAGCATAATACAGTGACCATTATAACTAACCTTGAACATTCAAGGTCATAAGAGTTTCTTCATGGGATGAGATTGCCGTGATCCAAGGCAGATTAATATCTGCTCGAGTGCTTCAGCATAAAGAAAAACAAAACAATTTTGTATCTAATGTATCTTTGTTTTACCACATTTCACCCATGTTCCGAAAATATATATATGGTTCTAGAATATAACTGAAGAAAGATATGTCATTTTCTAGAGATAGGCTAACCATTACCTTTTCCTATAATCCTAATCACTGAGAATTTGTCGGATACACGGCTTTCATATTTTTGAATAGCTATTCATAATTTTGGAAATCAAAAGCTAACAGGTAATGCTACTAACAATGAGTTTTATCTGGAATAGGAACAATCACTAATAATAGGGACATGCCAGCAAGATAATACATTTATGCACAATCTTTTTTCCTTTAAAGTTAGCTGTTTTCAAACAAGCTAGAAGTTCTTGATGCTGTGTCCATAAAACAAAAATAATTTATTAAAAAAAAATGACATTTTTTTAACCATGCACCCCAATGATATGCTGAGTAACAATGATTAATCTATTTATGTGGGAAACTGTGGATGAGCTAGACTAACCAAAAATAAGTTATGTTTTAGAATAGTTAAGATAGAACAAGTTTTCTACTTGAATGCTTCATTACCTGCTGTCAGCCAAGTCAGTATCAGGTGTCAAGTCCCACATATTCTGCAACCCAAATGACAAATTTAGAAGAAAAACACAATGTAAAAAAGATAATCAATTAGTAATAAGAAAATTGCAGCCAATCAACCATATACATATTTATATTGGCAGCCTTCATCCCATCCTATTTTACAACAAACACAAATATTAGCCATCTTGATTATAATGAAAAATAACAAAGTAAAACAAAAATAAAAACACATCCTTTTGACCAGCAACTAGAGAACAAATTTGAAGAATGTGTTAAGAAATGTTTTCACATCCTTAATCAAAATAAATAACTCGAATCCCAAGCATTTCAGAATTGGAATCTGTATACAATTCTTCACTGGAAAAATGGTAGATAAAACCAGACAATTTCTATTGGAAAGAAGGTGGGTAAAACAGGGATCAAAATAAATAACCCAAATCGGAAGTATTACAGAATCAAAACCCCAAATTAGTATTAACAAGTAACAAGATTAATGTAGCCAATCAACCATATACATATTGGCAGCCTTCGACCCGTCCTATTTTACAACAAACACAAATATTAGCCATCTTGATTTTAATGAAAAGTAACAAAATATAACAAAAATGAAAACATGGGCTTTTGACCAGTAAGTAAAGTACAAATTTGAAGAATGTTTTAGGAATTATTTTTACATCCTTTACCAAAATAACCCAAATCACAAGCATTTTGAAATCTGCATTAAAATCTTCTCAAGGAAAATGGTAAGATTAAAACTAGACTATTTCTATTGCAAAAGAAGGTGGATAAAACAGGGATCAAAATGCCGGGATCCAAATGAATAGACGTCAAACACCTTAAACATCATGGACCCATACTAATCTTATGCTATTGATACTTGAGTGGGTTGTGGGTTCATGTTCCTTGAAAGGAGTCTACATGAATCAAGGTGTGGTGTCATATTAAACCACAACATAATACAGTGACTTATAGCTAACCTTGAACATTCAAGATTATAAGAGGTTTTTCTTGGGATGAGAATGCCGGGATCCAAGGCAGATTAATATCTGCTTGAGTGCTTCAGCATAAAGAAAAACAAAACAGTTTTGTATCTAATGTATTATTCATTATCTTTTAGTCTTTCATTATCATTGTTTTACCACATTTCACCCATATTCCGAAAAAAAAAATGGTTGTAAAATATAACTGAAGAAAGATAATTCATTTTATAGAGATAAGCTTACCATTACCTTTTCCTATAATCCTAATCACTGTGAATTTGACAGATACACGTCTTTTATACTTTTAAATATCAAAAGCTAAAAATAATGCTATTAGCAGTAAGTTTTATCTGGACTAGGATCAATCAACAATCATAGGAACGTGTCAGCAAGATAAAACATTTATGCCAAATCTTTTTTCCTTTGAAGTTGGCTGTTTTAAAACAAGATAGAAGTTCTCGATGTTGTGTCCATAAAACAAAATCAATTTATTCAAAAAACCAAATGACATTAATTTTTTTAACCATGCTCCCCACTGACACGCTGAGTAACAATGATTAATCTATTTATGTGGGAAATTGTGGATGAGCTAGACTAACCAAAAATAAGTTATGTTTTAGAATAGTTAAAATAGAACAAGTATTTTACTTGAATGCTTCATTACCTGCTGTCAACCAAGAAAATATAACAGGGAAAAGGCAAAAATAAAATGTATATTCTTCAGGAATCTCCTAGCCGTCCGACTGAAGCATTCATAGTTTACTGTAATCCCATATTCTTGATCTTCTAACTTCGCCAATATGCTTTCAATGCTCTCCTTTCCCTAGAGCAGTTATACGGCTTTCATAATTACGAATACCAAAAAAAGGTAATGCTACTTATGAGGACTAGGAAAAATCAACAGTAATAGGGACATGTAAGCAATATAAAACATTTATGCACAATCTTTTTCCGATAAAGTTGGTTGTTTTCAAACAAGCTAGAAGTTCGGGATGCTCTGTGTCTATAAAACTAAAACAAATTATTCAAAAATCCAAATGACAATTTTTTTAACCATGCTCCATATGATACGCAGAGTAACAATGATTAATTTACTTATGTGGGAAACTGTGGATGAGCTAGACTAGCCAAAAATAAGTTATGTTTCAGAAAGATGAAACATATTTTTACTTGGATGCTTCATTACTTGCTGGCCAGCCAAGAAGATATAGCAAAAACAAATTGTATATTCTTAAGGAACCTCGTTCAGCAAGTCGGTATCAGGTGTCAAGTCCCACGTATTCTGCAACCCAAAGGACAAATTTAGAAGAAAAACACAAAAAATAATCAATTAGTAACAAGAAACTGCAGCCAATCAACCATATACATATTTATATTCGTAGCCTTCTTGAATTTTATAATGAAAAATAAACACGCCCTTTTCAAGAGACAACAAGTAGAGTCCATTTTGAAGAATGTGTTAAGAAATATCTTTACATTCTAAATCAAAATAAATAACCCAAATCCCAAGCATTACAGTCTTGAAATTGTATTAATTTCTTCACAAGAAAAATGGTAGAGTAAAACCAGACTATTTCTATTGTAAATTTAGCAATTATTCAGCTTTCAAAATTTTGAATGGCAAAAGCTAAAAGTTAATGCTACTTACGTGGACTCGGAACAATCAACAATAATTGGAACATGTCAGCAAGAATAAACATTTATGCACGATCTTTTTCCAAACAAGCAAGAAGTTTTCAATGCTCTGTGTAACAATCATTAACCTATTTATGTGGGAAACTATGGATGAGCTAGACTAGCGAAAAATAAGTTAATACTCCCTTCATCCACCACAAGTGAAGATAAAATTTTATGCACAGAGATGAGAAAAGGTAGTATGATATAGATAAAGGAGGAGGTGTTGTGCGCATGAAAAGTAAAGTGGGAGAGAGAAAGTGTGGTAGGAATATTAAGATAGAACAATCTTTTACTTGAATGCTTCGTTACCTGCTGTCAGCCAACAAGATAGCAGGAAAAGGCAAAAACAAAATTTATACTATTCTTCGGGAAGCTCTTTCAGCAAGTCGGTATCAGGTTGTCAAGTCCCATATATTCTGCAACCCAAAGGAAAATTTTAGAAGGAAAGCATAATGGGAAAAAAAATCAATTATTTGTAACAAGTAAACAGAAAACTGCAGACAATCAGCCATATACATATTTGGCAGCCTTCGTCCCATCCTATTTTACAGCAAACACAATAGCCATCAGGATTTTAATGAAAAAAAAAAAAAATAGAACGAAAATGAAAACTAGTGTTGTTGATCAGTAACTAGGTACAAATATGAAGAATGTTTTAGGACTTATTTTTTACATCCTTAATCAAAACAAATAACCCAAATCCCAAGCATTTTAGACTTGAAATCTGTAATAAAGCCTTCACAAGAAAAATGATAAGAGTAAAACCAGACTATTCTATTGGAAATGAGGTGGATAAAACTGAAATAATGAAATATTGAGGGAAACTACTGAAGATCATTTGGTGAAAGAAAATAAAACATTTTTAGAAAAGAACCATTAAATAAATAAAGATGTCATGCAGAGAACAAGACCTTACACAAGGTATTTTAAGAAAAGAGGTCTTTTTGTTGCTAAAGAATAGAAAAAAAGGAGACAAATTAACTGCAACATGACCTCCGTGGTCACGCATGAAACAGAAGCCAAAAAAGAATAAGCAACCAAAAGATAGAAAAGGTTAAGAAAAAAGAACATTTGGGAAAAGAAATTAAATTAGTAACTTTACCTTTCATATAGAGGGATAAGGGGAGGGGGGCAGGGGCAGGGGCAGAAGATTCATGACCCTAGTCTCTTCCAAGTGGAAAATTTAGCATCAATGCTGCATTAGCCCATAGATGATTCATTACCACTCTCTTTCTTCTTCAAATCCCCTTGAGCCCTTAAGGGAAAATACTAGTGCAAAGTAGATAATACCTGAAACTCAATTGGTGTTATAGTTCTGCCTGTATTGGCCAGTTCGTCACACTGCAAGTGAAGGAGAGCACAACATTAGCATGCAAAATGTACCTCTTGTACACAATAAAATCCACTTCCTGAATGCATTCAGCACAGCTTTAGCATATAAAACGCGCTTCCTGAAATCATTATGTGTCATACATAGTGCTCACTGCTCAGACTCCTGCATGACCCATTTGTGCATTTGAAGAGCCAATGAGGTCTTGACATATTCCCAGAAAAGAAAAGAAAAAAAAACAAGAGTAAGATTCATGAGGGAAGAACCGGAACCTAGAGCCTTGCAGTGGCAGATCAAAGAGTTTTTCACCTTGGGCACTTATAATAATACAAATAATGTTGATAACAGACTTATGCTTGTGAAGGTGACATTATAAAGAGGTTTTCTGAACATTTATGCACAATCTTTTTCCTATAAAGTCGGCTGTTTTCAAACAAGCAAGAATTTCTCAATGCTCTGTGTCCATAAAACTAAATCAATTTATAAAAAAAGCCAAATGTCACTTTTTTTAGACCATGATCGCCAATATACTCTAGGTAACAATGATTAACCTACTTCTGTGGGAAACTACGGATGATCAAGACTAGTAAAAAAATAAGTTATACTCCGTATTTTAGAATAGTTAAGATAAACAATATTTTACTTGAATGCTTCATTACCTACTGAGCAACCAAGAGCATGGAAAAGGCAAAAAGAAAATGTATACTATTCTTCAGGAAGCTCCTTCATTAAGTCGGTATCAGGTGTCAAGTCCCACATATTCTGCTACCCAAAGGACAAATTAAGAAGAAAAACACGATGGAAAAAGAATAAAATCAATTAGTACTAACAACTAACAAGTAACAAGAGTAGCAAGCAACCCATCAACCATATACATATTGGCAGCCTTCGTCCCATCCTATTTTACAACAAACACAAATATAAGCCATCTTGATTTTAATGAAAAATAACAAAATATAACGAAAACAAAAACACGTGATTTTGACAAGTAGAGTACAAATTAGAAATAACCCAAATCCCAAGCATTTCAGACTTGAAATCTGCATTAGATCTTCACAAGAAAATTGGTAAGAGTAAAACCAGAATACTGGCAGCTTTCGTCCCATCCTATTTCACAACGAACACAGATATTAGCCATCTTGATTATAATGAAAAATAACAAAACAACGAAATATATACACATTCTTTTGACCAGCAAGTAGAGTACAATTTTGAAGAATGTTTTAAGAAAAAATTTTACATCCTTAATAAAAATAAATAACCCAAATCCCAAGCATTTCATAATTGAAATCTGTATAAAATTCTTCACTATAAAATGATAGATAAAACCAGACTATTTCTATTGGAAAGAAGGTGGGTAAAACAGGGATCAAAACAAATAACCCAAATCGCAAGTATTACAGAAGCAAAACCCCTAATTAGTACTAACAAGTAACATGATTACGGGAGCCAATCAACCATATGCATATTGGCACCGTTCGCCCCATCCAATTTTACAAGAAACACTAATATTAGCCATCTTGATTTTAATGAAAAATAACAAAATATAACGAAAATGAAAACAAGTGCTTATGACCAGTAAGTAGAGTGTAAAATTGAAGAATGATTTAGGAATTAATTTTTACATCCTTAACCAAAATAACTAACCCAAATCCCAAGCATTTGCAGAATTGAAACCCTTGATTTGTATCCCCATTATGTGCATCGGGAAATTAGGGTCAACGAACCGAAATCCCTAAGCTTACTCCCTTGGGACGACAAACTCGCCATCGAATTTCACGACTAGCCACGAGTAGTAGTCGGAATCGGCGTCGGTTTCTGCCGGAAGGAAGCATTTTGATCATTTTCTATTTTCGAGAGAGAGAGAGAGAGGAAGGGGTTTTATGTTTCGCCGGGAAGTGAAGAATATGAAGAGTATATATAGGAATAGGGTTTAGGAACGCGCGTTGATATTAAGCAGATGCATTACAACGGTCTTGACGATTTTCTAAGATTTTCTTGACTTTGACTTGCTGACTAAGTTTTTGTTTTGCAGTATATAGGAATAGGGTTTAGGAACGCGCGTTGATATTAAGCAGATGCATTACAACGGTCTTGACGATTTTCTAAGATTTTCTTGACTTTGACTTGCTGACTAAGTTTTTGTTTTGCTTTGACTAAATATTGTTTGGCTTATTTGACTAGTAGTATAATATTTGTTTGACTTATTGACCAAATATTGACATTATTAGTGATTTATTAATAATAATTTTTAAAATTTCTCTAGAATAATTAAATTGACATTAATTTTTGATCAAAATTCACACGTGTTAAAGCATCAAAAATCAATTGTGACTGAACAAATTGAAACAAATGGAGTATAAATTAGCATAATTAACCTACTTTATTAACATTCATTAATACTAGGGTGTTGCCCGTGCTACACACGGGATACTTTGATGTTTTTGATAATCATAAGTAAATTTGTCCATTAAAAAAAATATGTACTTCAGTTTGAAATTAATTTATTAATATAAAATATTATGAGGATGAATTATAAATATTATGGTCATTGAAAAAAATATGAGTGATGTCACAAACTTGTAAAAGGCTAACCATGAAATTCATTTGTTATGTCATGTGATGATGGGATAGATGGAGTCTTGAAAGAGGTATTTAGAGTTAGGGTTATGGCACAATATTTTTCTCCATAATCTGTTAATATTTTTGTGGTTTGTTTTCTCATTATTTCCTCAAGACGTCTAGATTATTAATGTTTGTACAATATGAAAAAATAAATATATAAATCAATATAAAAGATAAAAGTAAGATTAACAAATATCATTGTAGTTAATTTTTGTAATCTTAGCAATTTGATAGAATTCATTCGTAAGTATTAATAAAATAGAAGAAAGAAAATGCAACAACAAATAAAAATATTCAAAAACTTAATAAATAAAATAATAACAAAAAATGAATTCAATATCAAAACAGAAATATGAAAGTCAAATATTAATAAAGGAAAAACAATAAAAAATAAGAGTTCAAAAATATAATAAAAATAAAGAGTAGAAACATACAAATAATAAATTTGAATATTTTTAAAAATAATACAAAGTCAAATAAGAATAAATATAAAAATAAAAAAAAACAAAAAAACAAAAGAAAGATGAAACTATTTAATGAAATATGGAAATCGAATCTTAATAAAAATAAGAAATAATATAGTTCTTATTAAAAAAAGTAAGATAATATTAAAAAACGAAAGTAAAGAAAATATGAAAAAAATAAGAAATAAAACTAAAATCAACTTTACAAATAAGTAAAAGAAATCAAATCATAATCGAAAGAAAAAAAAATAAAAAAATAATCCAAACAAAGTTCTTATTTAAAGCCAAGTTGTAAATTGTCTTACAAAAATAGCAAAAGCAAAATGAAAAAAACTTTAATAATTAAGAAAGAAAAAAATCTAATGCATAAAAGAAAATCAATATCAATATAAAAACATACGAAAAAATAAAATGCAAATAAAAAATGAAAATTAAAATTCTAATAATTAAAAAGTGAAAGAAACATTCACAAACATAAAAGAAATAGAAAAAAAGCAAGAAATAAAATCAAAAAATAAAGACGAAAATTTATAAAATAAAAGTTAAAATTAAAATTAAAATTAAAATTAAAATTAAAATTAAAATTAAAATTAAAATTAAAATTAAAATTAAAATTAAAATTAAAATTAAAATTAAAATTAAAATTAAAATTAAAATTAAAATTAAAATTAAAATTAAAATTAAAATTAAAATTAAAATTAAAATTAAAATTAAAATCAAAATCAAATTCAAATTCAAAATAATAAACACAAACATAAATATGAAAAAACAAATCCTATTCAAAATAAGTCAAAAGAGATTATAAAGAAGTCACTCACAAATCCGGAAAAAAATGGATTTTGTGAATACTTACAATAGTATTTTACAATAGCATTCCCTAGAACCTTGACACATTTTCTTTCTTCATGAATCAGTCTCTACAAAAGTGATGGAGAGCAAAAAACAAACATTTGTCAAAAGGAAATTAGTGTTTATATACTTGAATGAAGAAAATGGATGACTCTTCAACTATTGATCTTTTATGAATAGTCTAAAAGTTTTTTTAATTATTGTATTAGTTAGTATTACAACCTTTAAACTTCAACTTGTTTCATATTCCCGTTGATTATAACAAAATAAAATTATATTCTTCTATATGTTTAGTAATATATAGCAAAATTAAATTACGTTGGTGTGTCTTTTGAATTATCATATGCATGTTACCAATGAACATAATGTGAAACTAATGCAATGATTCTTCATGTTCTTAACGGCTAAAGTATACTAAACGATGAACATATGAATAATCTTCCGTTCATGAATTTGTAAAGTCTCTCTTCATGATATGTATTTCAGAAATAAAATAATGCATTTTTGTATATGAAAATAGTACCTAATATCATACCTAATATCTATACTTCTATTATATATACTTATATTATATACTCATATATGATAGTACCTAATACCATACCTAATATAATACTTCTATTATATACTCCTATATAAAAGTACCTAATATCATACCTCATATTATCGTCTAATATACTCAACTAATAGTCGAACTTAAAAATCCTAGGCATATCAATAGCTAGGATGATGTGGCTTCCTAGAATGCAAGATAATCCCATTTCTTGATGAAGTGTCACACCCATGTTTATTTTCGCCAAGTTTAATATACTACGGTAGTAGGATTTTAACTGTTATATTAACAAGCGACTAGTTAACCCTCCTCACTAGTGTAGTGTTGACTAGTCAAATAACCCATAACTAGGTAGTTTTTACAATTAAACATATATAGTATAATAATAATATAATCTCATAAATATAAAAGGGTTAAAATATACTTTCTTCGTATCATTACAAGCTACACATTTTTCTCATAAAGCGTCTCATTATAAACTACACGCTTTCTAAAATGAAAAAGGTTTATTATTTTTATATTAATGGAATCTATATATCATACACACAACAACAATTCAATTATTATTTTTTATTTACTTTCTCACTTATATCTCACTTTTTATGCTCACAACACCTAATTCACTAACTATTATTTTGTTAATTTTCGTGCAATTAGTAAGTGTGTACATTGTAGTGGAGCAGAGAAAGTATAGTTTTAAAATGAAGAAATGTATGTATATACGTAATGATTTACCTATATAATTATAAGATATTTTTTTCGTCGAAAATGATAAAATAAAGTATAAACTCATGTCAGTCTTGAAAAATGGCTTGACTGAGATTGACCTCAGAAAAATATTGTCCAATCCGTTGTTTGTATGCCGGAGAAAGCAAAATCGACAGATCTAGACAGTGTCTAGATCTGAAGATATGGTCAGATTTGAGGAGGCCAATGCGGAATAGGCGTCGGAGTAGGAAGGACGATGGTTGGCCGAAGATGTAGAAGGGAGGGGAGAGAAAGAGGCGGTGTGTCGAAAAGTGGACTATGGTGGGAGGGGAATAGGCTGACAGGCGCGACGAATAAGAAGGGAGTACACTTCGACGAATTTCATCGATCTAACCGGAAAATGTGCAGATCTGGGCGAAAATGTGTAGATCTGACAGGTTGAAGATGAGGAATGCGAAGGGAGAAGAAGAAAATGGACGTCGATCTAGGGTTTCATAGCAAGGAGAGGAGGGAGGTGGTGCCGGTTCGTATACCGAAGATGAAGATCAAGATTCCATCGTTCCTTTGATTTTCTTTCAAAATATGTTTCACCAATACCTGAAGCTGGTTTCTTCTCCTCTGTGGGAGGTTGTCAAGCCACAAGTATCCATATCCACGCTCTTTCATCAATGGATTTGATGTAGTTACGCATCTTAGACTTCCAAAAGTTGTAATTGGTACCATCCAAGATCGGAGGTTTGTTTTGATGATTCTGATTTTCCATTATGACTACACTTTCTAGATCAACACTTAGTAATATGTCGAGAGTTGGCTATGATACCAATTGAAAGTTTCGTATAGCTAGGAACTCAAGTCAACACAACAGAACACGGACGTGAGTACAGATGTGAGTTACAATTATTCACACATACATCAATAAGTAGAGGAATAAAATAAAATAACACAAAGAATTAAACGTTTAATGGTTCTAATTCCAACAAACAAGATTTTAAGTCCAAAAAGCTTTTCACTATTTAAAATCTGTTTTTACATAATCAAAATCGAATAAGTGAAACAAAAAGATTAAAACACTAAAACAAGTTCTAACCAATCTTCTAAACTAAGAACAATCTTTCTTTCCCAATGAGAACCTATTCTAAACAGAAGTAGAACAAATAACGTGTATGAAAACTAGATGTGAGTTCGGATGTAAGTCACAGCCTTACTCACAACCTAAAAGTGATTATTGAATCCGTGAAGAACAAAGTGAATTGTCTTACAAAGAATTCTATAAAAATCGTGTCTTCTCAATGTGTCATTGTCTTGTATTTATATGCACCTTTGAGAAATTCTTCAATCAATTCAACTCTTCCTTATTTGATGCAATTCAACTCCTACAAGGAAACATAAGATTGACACTCACAAGGAAAGAGATTTGTTAGAAGGTTAGTTCTAGTCTAAATATATTTACATAAATAAATGCTATATACATATTTAACAATGTCCTTTTCCAAATTTGAAAATAAATCTTTGCTAAGAAAGTAATAAAATCCTATTAACAAGTATACCAATATGATTCAAATTAGGGAAGCAAATATTCCCTAAAATCTCACTCTTTCACTTTTCTATTTCTCTTTTTTTCCAATCCTAGTAGAAAAAGGAGCACATCTTTTGTTACTTATACCTGGATTATTTAATTTAGGCAGAAAACTGAATAGAGTTATAAAGGCAGTTTGCTTTGTTTAAGATTCATAAAAATGGCAAATAAGAGGAGGCCTCTATCTGTAGCTCACTCTGTATATTTGCACGAAGATCTTATGATTGAAATAATGTCAAGAGTACCAGCAAAATCCCTCGTACGATTAAAGTCCGTCTCCAAACAATGGAAATCAATAGTTGAAGATCCAACCTTCATCACCTTGCACCACAAGCGAGCACATTCTCGACCTGACGGTGTAAGCATTTTGATTTCCATTAATCCCATGCCGCACCTCAGCTTGTTCTCTGCACCTTACCAAGGAGGACCCGCTTGCCCTTTGCTACAAAACCGCCCCCAACTCAAGGACTACAAAGCATCACCATCAACTCACGGCTTAATACTTTTGTACCCAAAATCTTGCCTCGCAACTGATGAGCCAGTTTTTGTTTTTAACCCCACAACTAGAGAACTTGTACAACTTCCTCCCCTTGAAAAAAATGAGGGATTCAATATTCGATTTTGGGTACATTTTTATTTGGGGTTTGACCCATTGAGCGGGGTGTACAAAGTATTAAGCTTATGCAGTTCGTTCAGGTACATCCCTAACCAGCTACCCCAGGAAAAAACTGGCAGCTGCAATCTGTACAAAGTATGAACTCTACTATATGAGCAATGCATATGACAAATATTTTAAGGAACTGGTAGTGACTATTATCTTGATTATTTGAGCAATGGATATCACCATGGTGCCTCCCCCCCCCCCACCCCACTTACTTTTGCTCTCATCTCTCTACCCCCACTCGGCAACCGCCCCCTTCAATCACCTCCTCCACTTGGCCATTCCCACCTTCCACTTGGCTGCCGTCCATTCCCCCTCCCCACTTCCTTTTTACTGTTGATGTCTGCCACGACTGTTGTTTGTTACCCCAGTCGTGCCACCAGTGTCATTGCTTCTTCTCCTCGCCCACCGTAAATGCGAAGTAATAAAAGAAAATATTATATACAATAAAAATATAAATATAATAAATATGAGACAAGGATGTGTGTAGCAAAATAATTTATTAAAGTATATCCAAGTAAAGATAAAGCTATGGTTGCAAAAGAAAAAAAAAATTAAACGAGAAACAAAGAGAATATTTATAGCAAAAATATGAAGAAAATAAAAAAAGGGCGCAAAAAAAATTACAAAGAAAAATATGAAGAAACGAATCATAAAGGCCCAAAAAGTTGAAATAAATATTTTTATTGTGTATGACAAAGATATGAAGTCAATAAAATATGAGTAACCCAAATAATTATAAGAAAAGAATATGTACAAATAAATATGAGGGACCAAAAAAGTTGCAAATGAAATAATTTTATTTATAATAAAAATATAAAATAAATAAATAACAATATGACGGCCCCAAAAACATTTTAAACCAAAACATTATATATAAAAAATATATGCAGAAAAATAGGAAGAAGGAAGCATGAGGGCCCAAATAAGTTGCAAAGATGAGATTACAATATATACAAAAAGTATGAAAAATAAATAAGAATATGATCGGGAGTGAAGTCCCAAAAAGGGATTATATCATATACAAAAATAATAAAAAACAAATAAGAATATAAGGGAATATGAGGTGCCCAAAATTGCCAACGAAAAGATTATAAACAAAAAAATATGGGGAAAAATAATATATTATGTACATAAAATTCGTAGAACGGGGGTCGAAACAAATGCACAAAAGAGATTATATTATGTACATGAGTATGGAGATTAAAAGAAGAATATGGGGGACCAAAATATGTATAATAAAACACTATGAAAAATAAAAATATTGAAAACAAACATACAAGGCCCAAGAAAATACAAATAAAAAATTATAATATATACAACAAATATATAGAATAGAATAAGCAGAAGACCTCAAAAAATTGCAAAAGAGTATTCTGTGCCACAAAAATATGAAGAGAAATGTATATATATATGAGTGCCCAAGAAGTTACAAAATGAGGGTATATGATTGTCCCTCAAAGTGTAAAAGGGAACGATTATATAATAAAATATGAAAAGAAAAAATATTCACAACAAATTATGAAGAAAAGAGGTACGAGAGCCCAAAAATGTTGAAAAGAAATGATCAAATTATGTAAAACAAAGATATGAAAGAGTAATCAAGAATACGAGGGAGCCAAAAAAAAAAATTGTTAAACAAAAGAATATTTAAAAATATGAAAAAATGTATGAGGGCCAAGAAAAGTTGCAAAAGAAAACATATTATTATGTATGATAATATATATAAAAAAAGTAATAATAAGAGGGACACTATAAATTGTAAACTAAAATCTTATATTCAATAAAACTATGAAACAAATGTATTAGGAAGAATATCATGAAAAGAAGTATGAGGGCCCAAAAAAAGTTGCAAAATAAGATATTTTATTACAAAAAAAATAATTAAAAATAAGAATACGAGGGGTCCAAAATTGCAAAATAATTATAAACAACATATATATGGAAATTTTGATATTGGGCCAAAAAATTCGAAGCTTGGGAGCCCAAAAAATATGCAATAAAGAGATTATATTATTTGCATAAAAATATGAAAATAAATAAATAAGAATTCGAGGGACCAATAAATTGTAGACAAAACACTATAATCAACAAAATATGGAAAGAGAAAAAACAAATAAGGGCCCAGAAATTGCAATCAAACCGTTATAATATGTACAAAAATGCATATTGTGATGCTCGTACTATTTGGTTTACCTCGACTTACTTTTGTCGGACTCATATTTTAGTCTTGTTTACAAGGGTCTGGCGGCGTGTAACCAAAGCGTCTAAGCAGCATAGAATATATAAAATAAAATAAATACCAAGACCAAAAAAATAGCAAAAAATATGAAAAAGAGGAAACAAAAATGTTTAAAAAGTAAAGTGTGTACATAAAAATATGAATATGAGAGAATATGATAGCCCCAAAAATATGTATAAGAAAATATTATACTAATGTACAATATTTTCCCTTATAAAGATATGCAAGACTAAACAAAAATTTGAGGGACATAAAAAGTTGTAAAAAAAAAAAAAAAAGCATATGAAAAAGTATGGAAAAAAGTATGAGGCCCAAATGTTTATGACAATATTTACAAGAGAAGTAAAGACAAAACAAAAAAGTAAAACAGACATTTTCTTCTTATTCTTTTCTCTTTCTTTTTTTATAAAAGATGACATATCTCTCATTATTGGGGACTCTATTCAGCCCCTTAGGCTTATATTCAATCAATAAATAGGTTTTTGAATCTAAAATAGTAAGATACTAGTCGTATTTTGTCTTTTTATGTTAGTTCAGGTTTTAGAAATGAAGTCCTAATATAGGGAGTAATTATATGCCGAATCAAAGAAAGCCATTCGAGCATTTTGATTCTGAGGATTATCAGGCGTATCAAAGGAAAAAATGGCTAAGTTTGATACAGTCAAACTACTTAACCGATAGAAGAGAAACAAATAAACTACTCAGAAGAATCATAAATAACATTGAGCTGGATTTTGATTTCTTACCATTGGTAGAAATGCCTGGCTTTTGTGTTTGATAGAAATGCCTGGCTTTTTGTGTTTGATGGGCTAACAACTATAAGCGGCCGGTTTTTCCACACCACAGTCAACTTCCTCATTGAATCTCTCATGCACCTGGCCAATCCATACTGTTTATCCACCTAGATAAGATATCGTCACACAAATATAAAGTTTCAACAAGTCGTATAGTATTGCAACGTAAACATAAATTCCATAAACGTTTCAACAAGTCGTATATTATTGCAAAATAATCTTGAACATGAGTTTTTAAAAAATAAAAAATAAAAAATTCGGTAAGTGTGGTAGGATTTCGTCTTGCAAAATGATTGGAAGTGAATTGTTCAAATATTAATGGACCATATGGGATATCCAGAGAGAGTAAAAAGAGAAAGAAAAAGAAACTCAAAATGTGACGTGAGGAATATAATTTTCTGCATGAAAATGTGTAGTGGAAAGGATAGAAGCTGAAACATCATATACCTAAACTAAAAGCATGAAAAATGTGACTACTTCAAATGCTACTCACCCGACGAGAATCTGGAAGGAGACGACCTAGTCGTCTAACAGAAACACGACCGAAGCATTCGTAGTTTACTGTAATCCCATATTCTTGATCTTCTAACTTCTCCAATATGCTTTCAGTGCTCTCCTTTCCCCATTATTAAGAAAAAGAAAAACAGAGAAGCCATAGTATATGAATAAAAAAGTATGAATCCTTTTATGGTCAAGAGTTTTGAAGGCAAAAGGACAATTAATATGTAAACTCACCGGAATAACTGGAAAGTATACACACTTTAGGCGTTGGCCCGACACGACAGATGGCCCTGCACCTAAATGTATTGAGAGAAAAGACTGTAATCATTATATGATGCAGAAATTAATAACCGACAAAACCAGAGAATACAATTTGTAACGTAGGAGGACGGAGGTGAAATAAAAAATACACAAAAAGAACTATCTCATTTAATAAGCAATATGTGGTAGAAAAACATGAATAGGAATCCCAAACCTTTCCACAATCAATTGCAATAATGAGCAATGACCTGCACTCGGCAGTGGCCTGCACTCAGTATGTCAATTGAGGATTGAGATTTCCGAATTTGTTTCTCAAGTAGACTATTCCATTCTGCACTTTCCGTAGCAAGCCACTAATGAACATCAAACAAAATGTTGTAATGCCTCACAATTACTTAAACAAATGTTTATATGTTAAATAATGACAAGATGTGATACAAACAACATGAATATGAATACCAAGTTTTTCCAGAATCAACTGCAATGATGGGCAAAGATAGAGATTCCAGTAGATGAAGAGTGGGATTTCTATTATTTGTTGAAAAGGTGAAAGGCATTCACTTCTGGAATAGATTTTTGGCCATCCAACAGCAAAGTGAAATGATAAATTAAAATAAATACACGTGGAACAAGTTTAGAACCAAGGACAATGGAAAGCAATGCTTAGATGACAAAGAATTTACATGATAGACTACCTGGAAATTAACCGAGCTTCGCCTGTTCATGGAAACTGCATGTATATAAGACAAGAACAGCTCTAGAGCAGAAGAAGTGAAAAGTTTCTGCAGTTGAAACTAAAATGAGAATTGTCAACGTCGCCTTGAAATCCTTCAAGGTGGGAGAACTGAATAGATGAACCGCCAAGTGGTTCCTCTCCTCCGTAAACTTTATGAACCCTGAAACTAAAAGATGAATGGCCAAAAGTTTATGACCATCTTTACAAGAGAACAAAAGACAAAGAAAAAAAGTAACACAGAAAAAATGGCCAAGTTTATACAGTCAAACTGCTTAAGTGATAGAGAGAAACAAATGAGCTACTCAGAAAAATCATAAATAACATTGAGCTGGATTTTGATTTCTTTACCATTGTAAGTGAAGGTATTTACATATTTATGGACCATAAGGGATATCCATACAGAGTAAAAAGGGTAAGAAAAAGAAACTCAAAATGTGACGTGAGGAATATAACTTTCTGCGTGGAAATGTGTAGTGGAAGGAAGGACAGAAGGTGAAACGCCATATACCTTAAGAGCATGAAAATGTGACTTTACTTCAAATGCTACTCACCCGACGAGAATCTGGAAGGAGACGCCAAAGCAAATGTGACTTTACTTCAAATGCTACTCACTCGACGAGAATCTGGAAGGAGACGACAAAGCCGTCTAACATACGATGTAATCCCATATTCTTGAAATAACAAACACGGAAGAAGAGAAAAAAAAAACTATCCCATTTAATAAGCAAAATGTGGTGCAAACAACATGAATATGAATCCCAAACCTTTCCACAATCAATTGCAATAATGGGCAATGACAAAGAGTGCCGTAAATCAAGACAGGGATTTCGATTATTTGTTGAGAGAAAAAAAAAACCTATCCCATTTAATAAGCAAAATGTGGTGCAAACAACATGAATATGAATCCCAAACCTTTCCACAATCAATTGCAATAATGGGCAATGACAAAGATTGCCGTAAATCAAGACAGGGATTTCCATTATTTGCTGAGAGGTAACAACCATTTGTTCTGGACTATTCTTGACCTTCCAACCGCAAAGTGAAATGATAAATAAAAAAAACTGCGAACAAAAGTTTAACCAAGAAAATGGGAAGGAATGCTTCGATGACAAAATTTATACAAGAGAGAAGATGGACTACCTGCAAATTAACTGAGCTCCGCTTTTTCATGGAAAGTTCAAGAATAGAAGACACGACAGCTGTCGCGCCCCCGACCCATGGACCTACTTGGCCACACGTTCGAGTCGCGAAATGGAGACACCAAATATAAAAATAATCTTTTTCGAAAATAATCTTTCTAACTAATGAATATAAGAACCTGATAAATTTAAATAAAAGTTTGGAGCGTTTCATAAAAGTCTACACCATTAACCATCACAACTTGGGAACATAGTTCCAAATATATACAATACTTACGGTATCAAAAACTTAGTGATTACATAACAAACTTGGGTATACTATCCCTTGGTTTACATTTACATAATGTAACCACTAAACTCTTACCCCAAAATAACCACTTAAACTGGCGTCCTCCTCGATGTCTCAACCGGACCTATACCCTTGGCTCGCTCCTGTCTAAAACATTAAAAGGGACGGGGTGAGATAAATCTCAACAAGCTGTTATATATGCAACAATATGACATGCATTTCACATAGAGCATTCATAGATCATATAATTCACACTTATGATACAAAAGAATCAATTTATAATATCACCCAAGTGCATTAATTTAACACTTAGAAGGATACTAGCCAAGGTTTAAACACAAGGGTCATCCAACTCTGAGCAACAGCAACAGTTGATGAAGCGATTCCGGAACCATAATCACAACAAGATCATAGGGACTCCGACACTCAATCGTATCCCCAGTGCAACTAGGACCATCTCCATAAAGAAGATGCCAGTTCACTAATCCCATCCATGGCCAATGGAGGGTAAAATCTGGGTTACCAATGTATGAATTATAATGAACTTGGCTTGGTGCCATTATAATCCCATAACATTGCCCGACAATCAAGTACCATATGGATTTCAATTAGTTAAACACAATAATAACATACTCCCTCCGTCTCATTACAAACCACAAACTTTCCTTTTTGGTCGTCCCATTACAAACCACAAACTTCCTAAAATGGAAAGGAATCTTTACTATTCCCTCCATTCTCTCTCCTACATTATTTTAATACTCACAACACCATTATAATTCACTATTCTCTCCACTATAATTCACTTTTCCTTAATTCCCGTGTCTACAGTAAATTTCCCATTACTAATGGGACGGAGGGAGTATTTGTTTAACCAAATAACGTATGATCCGAAGTAGGGATACATACACACCCAAATCATTTTAGAATAGTTAAGAAAAAACATTTTTTACTTGAATGCTTCATTACCTGGGCAACCAATAGAGCATGTAAAAGGCAAAAACAAAATGTATATTCTTCAGGAAGCTCCTTCAGCAAGTGGGTATCAGGTGTCAAATACAATATATTCTGCAACCCAAAGGACAAATTAAGAAGAAAAACCCAATGAAAAAAAAAATCGTTTACTTACAAGTAACAAGAATAATGCAAAAACAAAATGTATATTCTTCAGAAAACTCCTTCAGCAAGACGGTATCAGGTGTCAAGTCCCATATATTCTGCAACCCAAAGGACCAATTAAGAAGAAAAACCCAATGGAAAAAAAATCAATTAGTACTAACAGGTAACAAGAATACTGCAGCCCATCAACCATAAACATATTAGCCTTCGTCCCATCCTATTTTACAACAAACACAAATATTAGCCATGTTGATTTTAATGAAAAATAACAAAATATAACGAAATTAAAAACGAGTGCTTTTGACCAGTAAGTAGAGTACAAATTTGAAGAATATTATAGAAATTATTTTTTACATCCTTGACCAAAAATAAATAACCCAAATCCCAAGCATTTCAGACATGAAATCTGCATTAAAATCTTCTCAAGAAAATGGCAAGAGTAAAACAAGATTATTTCTATTTGGAAAGAAGGTGGATAAACAGGGATCAAAATAAATCACCCAAATTGCAAGCATTACCGAATTGAAACCCTTGATTTATTATGACTCTTTCTTCTTCAATTCCTTTTCGAAGTTGATAGGGGATTCTACGAAATAAAACAATCAGAAGCCCCCTTAAGGGAAAATATTAGTGCAAAGTATATTAGACCTTGAACTCAATTGGTGTTATACGTCTGCCTGTATTGGACAATTCGTCACGCTGCAAATTAATGAAGGAGAGCAACATTAGCATACAAAATGCATTGAGCACAACAATAGCATATAAAGCGCGCTTCCTGAAAGCTTTATACATCAGAAATGGAAGAGATGCAGATAAATATAATTTCTGAGAAGGGATTAGGTAGAGCAAAGTTAAGAGACAAGTGCAATGGGAACACACATCGGAATATTCCCTTTCATCGGAAGATAGATTACGTAAAACAAACATATAAGAAAAATGATATTAGAGACCCAAAAAAAGAGCTACAAAATAAAATATAATGTACAATAAAATTATGAAAAATAAATATATATGAGGGCTCCAAAAAATTACAAAAGAAAATATTATACATAACAAAAAATGATGGAAAGATGAAAGCTACAAAAGAAACGATTATGTTCAAACAAAATATAAAAATAATCAATATGAGACAATGATTATGTGTAAGTATGAATTTATTATAGTGCAAAATAAAAAGACATTTAAAATAGAAAACATTATGTATAAAAATATGAAGAAAAAAAATATAAATATCTGGGCCAAAAAAAAAAAAAACTACAAATGAAAAAGATCATGTATAACAAATATAAGAAGAAAAAACATTTAAGGGCCTAAAAATATTACAGCCAATATCCATGCGAACCTTCCTCATTTCAATTTGTTTTCCCATATGAAGTCATTTATCAACACTACCATCAAACAAAAAAAAAAAAAAAAAAAAAACTACAAACGAAAAAGATCATGTATTGACATCAAACACCTTAAACATCATGGCTCCATACTAATCTGATACTATTGATACTTGAGTGGTTTGTGAGTTCATGTTCCTCAAAAAGAGTGCATGAATCAAGGTGTGGTGTCATATTAAACCAGAGCATTGATAACAGATTAAGCCATGAACTCCTCGTAAGCTTTCGAGGGATTGATGGAGGGGCACAGCATAATACAGTGACCATTATAACTAACCTTGAACATTCAAGGTCATAAGAGTTTCTTCATGGGATGAGATTGCCGTGATCCAAGGCAGATTAATATCTGCTCGAGTGCTTCGGCATAAAGAAAAACAAAACAATTTTGTATCTAATGTATCTTTGTTTTACCACATTTCACCCATATTCCGAAAATAAAGATATGGTTCTAGAATATAACTGAAGAAAGATATGTCATTTTCTAGAGATAGGCTAACCATTACCTTTTCCTATAATCCTAATCACTGAGAATTTGTCGGATACACGGCTTTCATATTTTTGAATAGCTATTCATAATTTTGGATATCAAAAGCTAACAGGTAATGCTACTAACAATGAGTTTTATCTGGAATAGGAACAATCACTAATAATAGGGACATGCCAGCAAGATAAAACATTTATGCACAATCTTTTTTCCTTTAAAGTTAGCTGTTTTCAAACAAGCTAGAAGTTCTTGATGCTGTGTCCATAAAACAAAAATAATTTATTAAAAAAAATGACATTTTTTTTAACCATGCACCCCAATGATATGCTGAGTAACAATGATTAATCTATTTATGTGGGAAACTGTGGATGAGCTAGACTAACCAAAAATAAGTTATGTTTTAGAATAGTTAAGATAGAACAAGTTTTCTACTTGAATGCTTCATTACCTGCTGTCAGCCAAGTCAGTATCAGGTGTCAAGTCCCACATATTCTGCAACCCAAATGACAAATTTAGAAGAAAAACACAATGTAAAAAAGATAATCAATTAGTAATAAGAAAATTGCAGCCAATCAACCATATACATATTTATATTGGCAGCCTTCATCCCATCCTATTTTACAACAAACACAAATATTAGCCATCTTGATTATAATGAAAAATAACAAAGTAAAACAAAAATAAAAACACATCCTTTTGACCAGCAACTAGAGAACAAATTTGAAGAATGTGTTAAGAAATGTTTTCACATCCTTAATCAAAATAAATAACTCGAATCCCAAGCATTTCAGAATTGGAATCTGTATACAATTCTTCACTGGAAAAATGGTAGATAAAACCAGACAATTTCTATTGGAAAGAAGGTGGGTAAAACAGGGATCAAAATAAATAACCCAAATCGGAAGTATTACAGAATCAAAACCCCAAATTAGTATTAACAAGTAACAAGATTAATGTAGCCAATCAACCATATACATATTGGCAGCCTTCGATCCGTCCTATTTTACAACAAACACAAATATTAGCCATCTTGATTTTAATGAAAAGTAACAAAATATAACAAAAATGAAAACATGGGCTTTTGACCAGTAAGTAAAGTACAAATTTGAAGAATGTTTTAGGAATTATTTTTACATCCTTTACCAAAATAACCCAAATCACAAGCATTTTGAAATCTGCATTAAAATCTTCTCAAGGAAAATGGTAAGAGTAAAACTAGACTATTTCTATTGCAAAAGAAGGTGGATAAAACAGGGATCAAAATGCCGGGATCCAAATGAATTGACGTCAAACACCTTAAACATCATGGACCCATACTAATCTTATGCTATTGATACTTGAGTGGGTTGTGGGTTCATGTTCCTTGAAAGGAGTCTACATGAATCAAGGTGTGGTGTCATATTAAACCACAACATAATACAGTGACTTATAGCTAACCTTGAACATTCAAGATTATAAGAGGTTTTTCTTGGGATGAGAATGCCGGGATCCAAGGCAGATTAATATCTGCTTGAGTGCTTCAGCGTAAAGAAAAACAAAACAGTTTTGTATCTAATGTATTATTCATTATCTTTTAGTCTTTCATCCATATTCCGAAAAAAAAAAATGGTTGTAAAATATAACTGAAGAAAGATAATTCATTTTATAGAGATAAGCTTACCATTACCTTTTCCTATAATCCTAATCACTGTGAATTTGACAGATACACGTCTTTTATACTTTTAAATATCAAAAGCTAAAAATAATGCTATTAGCAGTAAGTTTTATCTGGACTAGGATCAATCAACAATCATAGGAACGTGTCAGCAAGATAAAACATTTATGCCAAATCTTTTTTCCTTTGAAGTTGGCTGTTTTAAAACAAGATAGAAGTTCTCGATGTTGTGTCCATAAAACAAAATCAATTTATTCAAAAAACCAAATGACATTAATTTTTTTAACCATGCTCCCCACTGACACGCTGAGTAACAATGATTAATCTATTTATGTGGGAAATTGTGGATGAGGTAGACTAACCAAAAATAAGTTATGTTTTAGAATAGTTAAAATAGAACAAGTATTTTACTTGAATGCTTCATTACCTGCTGTCAACCAAGAAAATATAACAGGGAAAAGGCAAAAATAAAATGTATATTCTTCAGGAATCTCCTAGCCGTCCGACTGAAGCACAACTGAAGCATTCATAGTTTATTGTAATCCCATATTCTTGATCTTCTAACTTCGCCAATATGCTTTCAATGCTCTCCTTTCCCTAGAGCAGTTATACGGCTTTCATAATTACGAACACCAAAAAAAGGTAATGCTACTTATGAGGACTAGGAAAAATCAACAGTAATAGGGACATGTAAGCAAGATAAAACATTTATGCACAATCTTTTTCCGATAAAGTTGGTTGTTTTCAAACAAGCTAGAAGTTCGGGATGCTCTATGTCTATAAAACTAAAACAAATTATTCAAAAATCCAAATGACAATTTTTTTAACCATGCTCCATATGATACGCAGAGTAACAATGATTAATTTACTTATGTGGGAAACTGTGGATGAGCTAGACTAGCCAAAAATAAGTTATGTTTCAGAAAGATGAAACATATTTTTACTTGGATGCTTCATTACTTGCTGGCCAGCCAAGATGATATAGCAAAAACAAATTGTATATTCTTAAGGAACCTCCTTCAGCAAGTCGGTATCAGGTGTCAAGTCCCACGTATTCTGCAACCCAAAGGACAAATTTAGAAGAAAAACACAAAAAATAATCAATTAGTAACAAGAAACTGCAGCCAATCAACCATATACATATTTATATTCGTAGCCTTCTTGAATTTTATAATGAAAAATAAACACGCCCTTTTCAAGAGACAACAAGTAGAGTCCATTTTGAAGAATGTGTTAAGAAATATCTTTACATTCTAAATCAAAATAAATAACCCAAATCCCAAGCATTACAGTCTTGAAATTGTATTAATTTCTTCACAAGAAAAATGGTAGAGTAAAACCAGACTATTTCTATTGTAAATTTAGCAATTATTCAGCTTTCATAATTTTGAATGGCAAAAGCTAAAAGTTAATGCTACTTACGTGGACTCGGAACAATCAACAATAATTGGAACATGTCAGCAAGAATAAACATTTATGCACGATCTTTTTCCAAACAAGCAAGAAGTTTTCAATGCTCTGTGTAACAATCATTAACCTATTTATGTGGGAAACTATGGATGAGCTAGACTAGCGAAAAATAAGTTAATGCTCTCTTCATCCACCACAAGTGAAGATAAAATTTTATGCACAGAGATGAGAAAAGGTAGTATGAAATAGATAATGGAGGAGGTGTTGTGCGCATGAAAAGTAAAGTGGGAGAGAGAAAGTGTGGTAGGAATATTAAGATAGAACAATCTTTTGCTTGAATGCTTCGTTACCTGCTGTCAGCCAACAAGATAGCAGGAAAAGGCAAAAACAAAATTTATACCATTCTTCGGGAAGCTCTTTCAGCAAGTCGGTATCAGGTTGTCAAGTCCCACATATTCTGCAACCCAAAGGAAAATTTTAGAAGGAAAGCATAATGGGAAAAAAAATCAATTATTTGTAACAAGTAAACAGAAAACTGCAGACAATCAGCCATATACATATTTGGCAGCCTTCGTCCCATCCTATTTTACAGCAAACACAATAGCCATCAGGATTTTAATGAAAAAAAAAAAAACAAAATAGAACGGAAATGAAAACTAGTGTTGTTGATCAGTAACTAGGTACAAATATGAAGAATGTTTTAGGACTTATTTTTTACATCCTTAATCAAAACAAATAACCAAAATCCCAAGCATTTTAGACTTGAAATCTGTAATAAAGCCTTCACAAGAAAAATGATAAGAGTAAAACCAGACTATTCTATTGGAAATGAGGTGGATAAAACAGAAATAATGAAATATTGAGGGAAACTACTGAAGATCATTTGGTGAAAGAAAATAAAACATTTTTAGAAAAGAACCATTAAATAGATAAAGATGTCATGCAGAGAACAAGACCTTACACAAGGTATTTTAAGAAAAGAGGTCTTTTTGTTGCTAAAGAATAGAAAAAAAGGAGACAAATTAACTGCAATATGACCTCCGTGGTCGCACATGAAACAGAAGCCAAAAAAGAATAAGCAACCAAAAGATAGAAAAGGTTAAGAAAAAAGAACATTTGGGAAAAGAAATTAAATTAGTAACTTTACCTTTCATATAGAGGGATAAGGGGAGGGGGACAGGGGCAGAAGATTCATGACCCTAGTCTCTTCCAAGTGGAAAATTTAGCATCAATGCTGCATTAACCCATAGACGATTCATTACCACTCTCTTTCTTCTTCAAATCCCCTTGAGCCCTTAAGGGAAAATACTAGTGCAAAGTAGATGAGACCTGAAACTCAATTGGTGTTATAGTTCTGCCTGTATTGGGCAGTTCGTCACACTGCAAGTGAAGGAGAGCACAACATTAGCATGCAAAATGTACCTCTTGTACACAATAAAATGCACTTCCTGAATGCATTCAGCACAGCTTTAGCATATAAAACGCGCTTCCTGAAATCATTATGTGTCATACATAGTGCTCACTGCTCAGACTCCTGCATGACCCATTTGTGCATTTGAAGAGCCAATGAGGTCTTGACATATTCCCAGAAAAGAAAAAAAAAACAAGAGTAAGATTCATGAGGGAAGAACCGGAACCTAGAGCCTTGCAGTAGCAGATCAAAGAGTTTTTCACCTTGAGCACTTATAATAATACAAATAATGTTGATAACAGACTTAAAGCTTGCGAAGGTGACATTATAAAGAGGTTTTCTGAACATTTATGCACAATCTTTTCCCTATAAAGTTGGCTGTTTTCAAACAAGCAAGAATTTCTCAATGCTCTGTGTCCATAAAAATAAATCAATTTATAAAAAAAGCCAAATGTCACTTTTTTTAGACCATGATCGCCAAATATACTCTAGGTAACAATGATTAACCTACTTCTGTGGGAAACTACGGATGATCAAGACTAGTAAAAAAATAAGTTATACTCCGTATTTTAGAATAGTTAAGATAAACAATATTTTACTTGAATGCTTCATTACCTACTGAGCAACCAAGAGCATGGAAAAGGCAAAAAGAAAATGTATACTATTCTTCAGGAAGCTCCTTCATTAAGTCGGTATCAGGTGTCAAGTCCCACATATTCTGCAACCCAAAGGACAAATTAAGAAGAAAAACACGATGGAAAAAGAATAAAATCAATTAGTACTAACAACTAACAAGTAACAAGAGTAGCAACCCATCAACCATATACATATTGGCAGCCTTCGTCCCATCCTATTTTACAAAAAACACAAATATAAGCCATCTTGATTTTAATGAAAAATAACAAAATATAACGAAAACAAAAACACGTGCTTTTGACAAGTAGATTACAAATTAGAAATAACCCAAATCCCAAGCATTTCAGACTTGAAATCTGCATTAGATCTTCACAAGAAAATTGGTAAGAGTAAAACCAGAATACTGGCAGCTTTCGTCCCATCCTATTTCACAACGAACACAGATATTAGCCATCTTGATTATAATGAAAAATAACAAAACAACGAAATATATACACATCCTTTTGACCAGCAAGTAGAGCACAATTTTGAAGAATGTTTTAAGAAAAAATTTTACATCCTTAATAAAAATAAATAACCCAAATCCCAAGCATTTCATAATTGAAATCTGTATAAAATTCTTCACTACAAAATGATAGATAAAACCAGACTATTTCTATTGGAAAGAAGGTGGGTAAAACAGGGATCAAAACAAATAACCCAAATCGCAAGTATTACAGAAGCAAAACCCCTAATTAGTACTAACAAGTAACATGATTACGGCAACCAATCAACCATATGCATATTGGCAGCCTTCGCCCCATCCAATTTTACAAGAAACACTAATATTAGCCATCTTGATTTTAATGAAAAATAACAAAATATAACGAAAATGAAAACAAGTGCTTATGACCAGTAAGTAGAGTGTAATATTCCAATTGAAGAATGATTTAGGAATTAATTTTTACATCCTTAACCAAAATAACTAACCCAAATCCCAAGCATTTGCAGAATTGAAACCCTTGATTTGTATCCCCATTATGTGCATCGGGAAATTAGGGTCAACGAACCGAAATCCCTAAGCTTACTCCCTTGGGACGACAAACTCGCCATCGAATTTCACGACTAGCCACGAGTAGTAGTCGGAATCGGCGTCGGTTTCTGCCGGAAGGAAGCATTTTGATCATTTTCTATTTTCGAGAGAGAGAGAGAGAGGAAGGGGTTTTATGTTTCGCCGGGAAGTGAAGAATATGAAGAGTATACTCCCTCCGTCCCAATAAGACCTTCCACATTTTTAAAAATCACGCAAATTAAGGAAAGGGGAGGGAAGTAAAGATGTTGTGAGTGTAATTTGAAAATAGGAGAGAGAATGAGTGGAGGGAATAGTAAATTATAATAGTGTTGTGAGTATTAAAATAATGAGGAGAGAGAATGAGTGGAGGAAATAGTAAAGATTTCTAACAGAAAAGGAAAGTGGAAGGCGTGGCATTAATCCGAAAATGGCCGGGAAGTTTCTTATTGGGACGGAGGGAGTATATAGGAATAGGGTTTAGGAACGCGCGTTGATATTAAGCAGATGCATTACAACGGTCTTGACGATTTTCTAAGATTTTCTTGACTTTGACTTGCTGACTAAGTTTTTGTTTTGCTTTGACTAAATATTGTTTGGCTTATTTGACTAGTAGTATAATATTTGTTTGACTTATTGACCAAATATTGACATTATTAGTGATTTATTAATAATAATTTTTAAAATTTCTCTACAATAATTAAATTGACATTAATTTTTGATCAAAATTCACACGTGTTAAAGCATCAAAAATCAATTGTGACTGAACAAATTGAAACAAATGGAGTATAAATTAGCATAAT